>BPLQ01003905.1:0-343995 GCA_021605075.1 Caerostris darwini | reverse complement strand
TTTATCATGAGAAGTTCGAAAATGTCATCTGAATCATCAATATCTGAAAATACATTTGAATTTAAAATACGAGATTGTATAAATAGATATTAAGAAAATATTATAGATAAATTATTAGATACAAGATATATAAAATAGATATTAATATATTTAAAATTTAATCTATGCTTTTAGATTTTGCGAATTATAATTCTAAACTAGGAAAGTAAGTAATAAATTAAACATTTGGTAAAATTGCTGAATAAGGGCCGCTGGGATTTGGGGTCAAACATTTTTTTCACTAAAGTGCGCCAAGAAAAGGGGTTGCAGTTTGAAGTGAAGTGATTTGCAAAAAGTACAAGACGCTCGGATTACCAGCTAGTTATTGTTCAATTGGCGCCACAAAAAAGTCGTCAAATCCCAACTGCCCCTATTTGGGCCAAAAAGATTTTGGTATTAAGTATAAAATACGATTAGAATTCTTTACTTTACATGTCACATTAATTATTAATTCCCCATTCTAAATGAATAAATTAAAATTTAATAAATAAATTAAAAAGCAGCAAGGTGGATATTATTAATAAATATTTAATTAATCAAATCAATATTATATTGATCAAGAGCTTTATTAATATGAAAGACAACTGAATTAATTTTAATTTCCTTTCAAAAGCATTGAAATTACTTTACTTAAAATAATACGTTTAAACATAGAAAGTTAAATGCATTAAATATTTATCGAAAATTTGTTGTTGATACTTTCGAGACGACTTTCTTTTTTTGCTGTTTGCTTGGTGGTTCAGTATTTTTTACGTTGTCACTTTCTTAAGCGTCCAAGAAACTTATTTATCTTATGGATGTAGAAAACATCAACACATCAACTATTTAATGAAGCTGACTTTATTTTACGTTATTTGCAGAGTAAGAAGGGTAGATCTTAATCCTACCCTTTTCCCCTGACAGCAACAATTCATTTGGGAGAAGAAGTGGTATAAAATTTCCCAACATGAACAGCGTCCCGCTAAAAGATTTACGAATTCTAACAGATACTTAACTATATTTATGATGTTGCTGCTGCTTTTTAATTAAAATATACTTAAGTTTAATTAATTATGTAGATAAATGTAGATTATGTAGATAGATCGTTATCTTCTATCTAAATAAAAGACCTTTCAACTGTTTACCATCTTATAATGTATCACATTAATTTTGATAAGATTAGGATAACATATTTAGGATAACATAATTAGGATTACATAATGTATTTATAATAGGCCAGTTGCATATCCGGCAGTATAATTTAAGGTTACCTTTACTATTTAGATAGTTTGCATTCTACTTTATACAGTTTGAGTAGTTCCAAATTTCTACAAAATGATAATTGTTTATGAAGAAAAAATTCTACATTCAAAACTTTTTGCTATAAAAAATATTTTGTCATAAAATAATTGATGGCGGGAATTTCATTACAAGTTTTAATATCTAGTTATGAGAAATAAGAAATTACAATAAAAATCATTTAAAATAAAATAATAAATAAAAATAATATATAAATAATATATAAATGTATACTTTGTTGATATATTGCAACTCAAAAAAAATAATAAGAGACTAAACCAGAAGCAAAAATAATTATCTTTGTTATTCATTTACATCCCTATTATTTAAACCATTAATGTTTAAAATATTTTTTCGATTTTCATGAATTCCTTGTATGTTATACGAATATCTGTTTTGTTTTTTCAATTCCTTCTATTAGCTCACACTTTCCCTATATATATCTTGTTCAAATTTTCAGTCGTTCCATAAAATCCTTTTTATTCATCCACTCAAATTCAAATACATTTTTTTTGAACTTATAGTGGCTGACATTTGATGTTAATACAGTTTTTTCAAATATTAATTCATTAATTAAATTTAATTAATTAATTTTAGTTTTTTTAGCTTTAAGTTATATCTACCAATAGGTGGTGTTAAATAAACGTAAAAAAAATATTCATAAAGGACTTTTTGCATTATAGTGAATAAAAAGTAGGAATTGACTTAAATTTTTTTTTTTTAATATTACTTGTTTTCAATTATATCAATCTATTTCTTTATTTATATAAATTTAAATGTAAAAGCAAATATTTTCACTCAGTTCTTTTTTATTGTTATAAAAGTAGTGTGCCTTGTTAGTAATACTGAAATATCAAGTTAGGAAAAACAAATTATAAAAAAAATTCGTCCTTTAAAAAGGATTAAATGACAACGGTTATAAAAAGTTTCTTTTCGATATAATAAATATGTCAACGAAATTATTTGTTTCTTGGATCAGAGGAATTGAAATAAAAATTCTGTTAACTAAATATTTTGAAATAAAAAATTATGTAATGATTTAAAGTAGCAAAATTGAACAACCTTTTAACCTGAGGTAGAGTTTAAAGAAAAAAATCATCTCCCTCAGACAAAAAATAATATTTATTTGATGACAGTTTTTAAGTATTAAACAAAAAATTTAAATAAGTGATTAATTAATTAATTCATCAAGACCAAAAATAAATTTTTGTAGCATAATAATTTTCTTTTAAAAATGTGGATTTTTTTTAATCATCGTGCAGGTTAATACATTTTTTTAAATATTATCATTTTACTAATTAATAATAAGAAAAAAATATTTTACTTAAATAAAAAACTTTAATTTATTTCTTTATTATTTAAATAGTTTCTTAAATATTCAAGAAATAAATGTAATGACAGCATATAAATCCCAATGTTTTAAGGAAATTTAATTTTTCATATTTTTCATATACGTAGCCTTCACTGGTTGAATAATGATGCTTTAAAATAAATAAAACTTATGCAAAAATACCCATTTTTTTGTAATTGTTTTATAATCTTAACTTCTGCTCATTTTTAAATACTTATATGATACAGTTTTCAAGCACTGTAAATAAAGCTTTCTTCGTGTTCAGAATATTTCTTCAAAAAAAAAAAAAAAAAAAAAAAATGTCACTGCGATGTGAAAGGTCTAAGGTCTTTGGAAAAAAATTTCTGTTCCTCAGTAATTACAACACTTTGTGGGATTTTTAGAGTATTTTACATAAGAATTTTTATGTTGAATTGCGTACATAACAGTACTATGCCACGGACTGTATAATACTGCTTAAAAATAAACAAAAATCATGCAAAAATAGTAATTCTTTATAATTGCTTTTATAATTTCAGCGCATTTTTAAATACTTATATGTTACAGTTTCCAAGCACTGGAAAGTAGGTTTTTCTTAGAATTTATAAAATTTCTTCAAGAAAAATGTCACTGTTATGTGATAGATCTCTGAAAGAAAATTTCTGTACCTGCAGTAATTTGAGTATCTGCAACATTTTGAGTGGTTTTTAGAGTATTTTACATAATATTTTTCATGTTATGTTCCGTACACAACAGTTCTACGACACAGACAAAATTATGCTGCTTTAAAATAAATAAAATTTGTACAAAAATAACCATTCCTTATAATTTTTTAATAACTTCTGATCATTTTTAAATACTTATATGTTGCAATTCCGAAGCACTGGAAATGAGGGTTTTTTCGAGTTTAGAAAATTGTTTCAAGAAAAATGTCTCTGGAAGAAAATTTCCTTTTCCTTAGTAATTGCAACATTTTGTGTGGTTTTTACAGTAATAGTCACAATTTTCTGGTGTTTAAGCTTGTTTATGAAAAAAATTAACAATAATAAAAACTAGGAACTTACTGTTATGCAGAATGGCAATTCCTAATTTTTAAAAATGAGAAATTTTATTGAAAGTTATCTTAATCTTTTATAAAAAATGGGATAACTTTATCGAAGCACAGCATAACAGCACTAAATCGAAGTAGTACAGTTTCAGTTAAAAATATACGGCAAAGCTATTTGTAAGAAACGATTCAGGACAAATCGCAAAATAGGGGCCGTTGTGATTTGGAGACTTTTTGTGACCTCAGTTGAACGATAAATCGTAAATCAGATATGTTTGCCTTCAAATTAAATTTAAGGAATAATATTATTTAGAAAAAAAATAGTTTATAAACAGTTTGCATACTTCACGTTTATAAAAATTTACTATATTCATAAACATCCAGAATTTACAATTAAACAAGACATCCTGTTTAAAGTTTTCTTTCATTTGCTTCGATATAATTATTGACTAACTAATAATCAATAAAAAAGACGAATCGGCATAACAATAATGTAAACATTATATTATTGTTAAGAGAAAAATAATTTAAATTTATACTCATATCAATATTTAATTCATTAATATTATATAATTGATTGCAATTAACAGAATAATTCAAAATTAATTCAAACTAGGCTATACAAATTGGATTTGAAAGGAATTAATAACAGAAGGATAACTGTTTTTGAAAAAAACAGGTTTCTTTGTATTTAAATAATTAATTTTTATCACTTTCAAAGAAAATTCCACAAGTCATCCAAGCATGAGCAAAACTTATTCAAACTAATCTGGAGAAATCACGAAGTTATTCAGAAGCAAAACTGCGAAGGAATCACTCCAAACAATGCATCCATTGATTCAATCTCTCTCTTTTTTTTAAAACTAATTAATGGAATCCTAAAGGTTTTTATTCAAAAGGAAGTAATTAAATTTACGAAAGAATTAACGAATGAATTAATAGTGCTCTTCCCAGATTTAATTGAATTATTTGTCAGATATATTTACGAAAAGAGAAGCATTTGCTTATTGCTTTCCTTTCGGCAATTCAAATGGTTCTGGGATTGAAAAAGGCCATATGCAATGAAAGAAATGCTCTTTAGATTTAAAGAATAATTTTTGTAAAAATTATATTTTGAAAGGCGAATTCAGTCTTAATTAAATTGTTTTACATCATATCAGTGTAATTAAGAAATAAACTCGTTTAAGTGTAACAGTTCAATTTTTAATGTCGATTAATTTTGAATTTATTTTCTGCACTTACTTGGGTTTTTCTTTTTTTGAAATTAGAAATTTCATTTGTTTCGTGTATGAGAACCGTCAAATGAAAATAAATGATATTTTTATAATCTTTTTTTCCAAAAACATTACAAAATTAAATTATTTTAAAATACTTTTCCTTCTGGCAAGTATTTCTATAGTTAATAGCAATTATTAATTAGAGCTCATAGTTTTCTGGAATTTAATTTGCTTTATGAAAAAAAAATATTATTAGAAAAATTATTAACTTTATGTTATGTAGAATGGAAATTCCTAATTTTTAGAAGTGAGAAATTTTATTAAAAGTTATCCCAATCTTTATAAAACTAAAGTTGTTTGGCGTAATTATATATATTATTTGGCTTAATTTATTATCGCAAATTATTTAGAGTAATATATTTATTTGTGATAAAAGTAGTAATTACTAAGCAAATAAGTTATTAACAAACTTATTTGTTCAGTAATTACTACTTTTGTCACAAATCAAAAGCTATATATTAAAAAAAATAAAAATAAATGGAGTAGACACTTCAATGCTTCGATAAAGTTATCCCAATCTTTATAAAAGATTGGGATATTTTTATCGAAGCACAGCATAACAGCACTAAATCGAAGAAACTAATGCATCAGTTAATAATATATTGCAAAGCTCGTTGTAAGAGAACATCCAGCAGAAATCGCAAAATAGGGGCCGTCAAGATTTGGCGACTTTTTGTGTCACCAAATGAACGATAAGTGGTGAATCAAATATTTTTGTCTTCAAATTAAATTCAAGTAATAAAATTATTTAGAAACAAAAAGCTTATAAACAATTTGCCTAATTCACGTTTGTACAAATTTGCTATATTCATAAACATATGACCAGAATTTATAATTAATCAAGCCATCATGGTTAAAGTTTTCTTTCGTTAGTTGGATATAATTACTGACTTATTAATAATCAATAAAATAGTCCGAATGGCATAAAAATAGTGCAAATATTCTGTTAATAAGAAGAGAAAAATAAATTAAATTTATACTCATATCAATATTTAATTCATTAATAATTCATTTTTTAACTCATAATTGATTGCAATTAACAAGGTAATTCAAAACTAATTCAAACTAGGCTATGAAAATAGGATTTGAAAATAAATAATTAATAACTAAAGGATAACTATTTTTGGAAAAGGACAGGCTTCTTTGTAATTAAATAATTAATTTTTCCACTTAAATACAGAAAACCTGACGTGCTGCAAAAATTGTGTTTAACACGTTCAAAGACAATTCCACAAGTCATCCAAGCATGAGCAAAACTTATTCAAACTAATCTGGAGAGATCACGAAGTTATTCAGAAGCAAAATTGCAAAAGGAATCATTCCAAACAATGCATCCATCGATTCAATCTCTCTCTCTCCCATTTTTTCTACTAATTAATGGAATCCTAAAGATTTTTATTCAAAAGGAAGTAATTAAGTTTACGAAAGAATTGACAAATGAATTAATAGTGCTCTTCCCAGATTTAATTGAATTATTTGTCAGATATATTTACGAAAAGAGAAGCATTTGGTAATTGCTTTCCTTTCGGCAATTCAAATGGTTCTGGGATTTAAAAAAGGCCATATTCAATGAAAGAAATGTTCTTTAGATTTAAAGAATACTTATTGTAAAAATGAAATTTTGGAAGGCGTATTCAATCTTAATTAAATTGTTTTACATTATATCATTGTAATTAATAAATAAACTCGTTTAAGTGTTACAGTTTAATTTTTAATGTCGATTAATTTTCCTTTTATTTTCTGCGGCTACTTTGATTTTTTGAATTAAAAATATTATTTGCCTTGCATATGAGAACCATATGACAAAGAAATAAAGATAAATGATATTTTTAAAAATATTTCGTAAAAATATTACATCATTGAAACATTTAAAAATATATAACTTCGAGGCATAAATTTCGATAGTTTACAGCAATTATTAATTAAAGGTCGCAGTTTTCTAGTATTTAAGTTGGTTTATGAAAAAAAATTACTAATAAGGAAAATTATAAACTTTACGTTGTGATGAATGGCTATTCTTAATTTTTAGAAATGAGAAATTTTATTGAAAGTTACCCCAATTTTTATAAAACAGCACTAAATCGAAGCAACTAATATTTCAATTAATATTATATTGCAAAGCTCTTTAAATGAGAAGATCCAGAACAAATCGCAAAATAGGGGCCGCTGTGATTTGGCGACTTTTTGTGGAAACAATTGAGCGATAAGTCGCCAATCAGATATTTTTGCCTTCGAATTAAATTCAGGGCATAACCTTATTTAGAAAATAAGAGCTCATAAGCAGTTTGCCTTATTCACGTTTATACAAATTTACTATATTCATAAAACTATGACCAGAATTTATATTTAATCAAGCCATCAGTGTTAAAGTTTTCTTTCATTGGTTGGATGCAATTATTGACTAATTAATAATCAATAAAATAGTCGAAATGGCATAACAATGTTGTAGATATTATATTATTAACAAAAGAAAAATAATTTAAATTTATACTCACATCAATATTTAATTCATTATTATTACATAATTGACTGCAATTAACAGGATAATTCAAAATTAATACAAACTAAGATTTGAAAAGAAAGAATTAATAATAAAAGGTTAACTATTTTTTGAGAAAGAGAGCCTTCTTCGTAATTAAATAATTAATTTTTCCACTCAGATGCAGAAAACCTGACGTGCTGCAAAAATTGTTTTTATCACGTTGAAAGAAAATTCCACAAGCCATCGAAGCATGAGAAAAACTTATTTAAACTAATCTGGAGAGATCACGAAGTTATTCAAAAAGCAAAGCTGCGAAGGAATCATTCCAAACAATGCATCCATTGATTCAATCTCTCTCTCTCTCCTTTTTTTAAAACTAATTAATGGAATCCTAAAGGTTTTTATTCAAAAGGAAGTAATTAAGTTTACGAAAGAATTAACAAACGAATTAATAGTGCTCTTCCCAGATTTAATTGAATTATTTGTCAGATATATTTACGAGAAGAGAAGCATTTGGTAATTGCTTTCCTTTCGGCAATTCAAAATGGTTCTGGGATTGAAAAAAAGGCCATACATGCAATGAAAGAAATGCTCTTTAGATTTAAAGAATACTTATTGTAAAAATGAAATTTTGGAAGGCGAATTCAATCTTAATTAAACTGGTTTACATTATATGAGCGTAATTAAGAAATAAACTGGTTTAAGAGTAACAGATTAATTTTTAGTTTATTTTCTGCAACTACTTTGTTTTCTTTTAAATTAAAAATATTGTTATTTGTTTTGCTTACGAGAAACATATGGCAAAGAAATGAAAATAAATAATATTTTTTGTAAAGTGTATTTTTAAAAAACATTACAGCATTGAAATATTGAAAAATATCTATTTTCAAGACAAATATTTCTGCAAATTACAGCAATTATTAATTGAAGATGACAGTTTCTGATATTCAAGTTAGTTTATGTAAAAGAAATATTAATGAGAAAAACTATGAACTTTACGTTACATACAATTTAGAAATTAGAAATTTTATTGAATGTTATTGCAATCTTTATAAAACAGCATTAAATCGAAGTAAGTAATGTTTTAATTAATAATATATTACAAAGCTTGTTGTATGAGAGGAACCAGGGTCAAATCTCTAAATAGGGGCCGTTGTGATTTGGCGCCTTTTTGTGGCCCCAATTGAGCGATAAGTAGTCAATAAGATATTTTTGCCTTCAAATTAAATTAAATTAATAACATTATTGAGAAAAAAAATGCTTATAAACAGTTTGCATAATTCACGTTTATACAAATTTATTATATTCATAAACTTATGACCAGAATTTATACTTAATCAAGTTGTCATGCTTAAAATTTCCTTTCATTTTTTTGGATATAATTATTGACTTATTACACTCATATCATTATTTAATTCATTAATATTGCGTAATTGATTGAAATTAACAGGATAACTCAAAATAAATTCAAACTAATCTAAAAATAGAATTGGAGAAGAATTAATAACTAAAGAATAACTATTTTTTGAAAAGAACAGGCTTCTTTGTAATTAAATAATTAATTTTTCCACTTAAATGCAGAAAACCTGACGTGCTGCAAAAATTGTTTTTAGCACGCTCAAAGAAAATTCCACAAGTCATCCAAGCATCAGCAAAACTTATTCAAACTAATCTGGAGAGATCACGAAGTTATTCAAAAGCAAAACTGCGAAGGAATCATTCCAAACAATGCATCAATTGATTAAATCTCTCCTTTTTTTACTAATTAATGCAATCCTGAAGGTTTTTATTCAAAGGGAAGTAATTAAGTTTACGAAAGAATTAACAAATGAATTAATAGTGCTCTTCCAAGATTTAATTGAACTATTTGTCAGATATATTTACGAAAAGAGAAGCATTTCGTAATTGCTTTCCTTTCGGCAATTCAAATGGCTCTGGGATTGGAAAAAAAGGCCATACATGCAATGAAAGAAATGCTCTTTAGATTTAAAGAATACTTATTGTAAAAATGAAATTTTGGAAGGCGAATTCAATCTTAATTAAACTGTTTTATATTATATCAGCGTAATTAAGAAATAAACTCTTTTAAGAGATACAATTTAATTTTTAATGACGATTAATTTTTATTTTCTGCACCTACTTTCTTTTTTTTAAATTAAACATATTATTTGTTTTGCTTATGAGAACCATATGACATAGAAATTAAAATAAATGATATATTTGTAATTTTTTTGTCTGAAAATATTTCTGCATTGAAACATTTAAAAATATACAACTTTGAGGTAAATATTTCTATAATTCACAGCAATTATTAATCAATTAAAATAAATGCAGTCATGATGCAATAAATGTCATGTCATAAATGCAATAATGAAATATCAGCAATTAAAATAAATGATATATTTGTAATTTTTTTGTCTAAAAATATTTCTGCATTGAAACATTTAAAAATATATAACTTTGAGGTAAATATTTCTATAATTCACAGCAATTATTAATTAAAGGTCTCAGTTTTCTGGTATTTAAGTTGGTTTATGAAAAAAAATTTTCATAAGAAAAACTATCAACTTTATGTTAAGGAGAACGGCAATTCCTAATTTTTAAAAATAAGTGAAAGTCATCCCAATCTTTATAAAACTGTTATCCTAAACTGTATAAAAGTGTACTAAATATAAGCAATGAATATTGGAGTTCATAATATATTGAAGCTTTTTGTAAGAGAAAATCCAGGCGGAATAGCATAATAGGGGCCGTTGGGATTTGGCGACTTATTGCGTCCCCGATTGAGCAAAAAGTCGTCAAATGTGGTAATCCGGGTTACTTCTACTGTTTGCAAATCACTTCACTTACAATCGCAATACTTTTCTTGTCGAAATTTGGCGAAAAGAATTTTTGACGACGAATCCCAGTGGCCCATATTCTTCGATTTTTCCAAGATATAATACATCCTGATATTAATAAAACTTTAAGGGCCTGATCGTGGCTAGCACTCTGGCGCTCAGTACCACGTGTTTCGGAATCCATTTTAAACTGTAGATCTTTGTCTCATATGATCGTAGAGTGTCACAGAGCACAATCAGACTTCTCACTCACATCATTACCAAACTGTAAAGGGGTAACTCAGTTTTGGGCACAGTGATGTTGTGTGGTGTAGTAGTAATAATAAAACTTTAATGATTTCTATTGGAGTAATTTGGCCTATTCATGGTTCAGTTATAATACATATGAACCAGCGTGCCCCATCCCTGTTCTGCAGCTTTTGCTTTGCTTTCAATATGAAGAGACAATTATAAACTATGTATTTCGTAACGATATTGGACTGTTTCAATAGATTTTTCTGAGGCAACATATGAATATGAGGTAATCATCCTAAAAAGTTTTTGGGGACGACATTACTTATTCTTAATACTTTTTCTTATGAGCAATTTATAAGACTATGATGTATTCTGACCAAATCTGAATCTGTAACAAAATTTTACCAGTGGAATAAAAAAATCTGAAAAGAAAGAAAAATATTCGGATATTTTATAAAATTATACATAGATTAGAATCATTTGGTGAACTTTTGGATAGAAGGGTACATAAGTAAGCAATATAAAGACCATTTAATGTATTTAATTTTTTAAAATAATTTTTGTAATAAATGAACATATTACGAATAAATAATTATGATAATGATAATTAAAAATAAATATCAACATGCGAAACTTATCGAAAATATCTTTGCCTGACTGAGGTAGAAATAAAAATTTGTACAAATCCATATAAAGCATTTTTTAAGTGCACCTTTGTTTAATCTTATCAACAAAATATTGCAAACTAAAATGAAATTGTAAATAGCAAGTATTTCCATAATTCAATATAACGATAATAATCTAAACATATTTTAACGATATTTATACTTACGATAGTTTAACGATAAGAATCTAAACAAATGGTTTCATTTCAAAAAAATAAAACATGGCGATAAAGATTTGTGCCGATAAGACTCTTTAAGAATTTGTGGACGAAGAGTAAGTGCGAAGAAAAAAAAATATTGTCTATTGAGAAAAGGAACGAAAGCTTAGGATGACAGCTTAGAATGACTTTGGTCTACTTAACTCGTGTTGGCTCAAGCGGTCTAAAAATATCTCTCAGACAACCAGGTGACACTTAGCACATACTATAACTCAGCTTCTTTCAAGAAGTTTTAAAGTTTCCTGCAACTGTCATCGGTTAAAAACATAAATAACGTTATAATTTTATATCTAGCGAAAACTTGAAGCTAACAAAATAATTGTTTCTAACACAATAATCTCTTTTCATAGATAACATTAAAACATTTATGTTCGTTTTAAACAACTATTTAGTAATAATTTTGTTATTTAAACAATCGAAAAGACCCATACTACTGTGTCTAAAAAGTAAGAAAGATTTTTAATTTAAAATTCCTGGGGATTATGGAATTTCAATTTTTTCCTTTTTTTTAGATTGTTGGCACTGTCCTTGACATCTGTGTGAAATTGGACGTCAAAATATTCATTAGTGTTTGAGTTACGCTTGGCTTTGCGAGACTCTAAAACTGATTACGGCGATTTTTGAAATGTCTGCAGAACTTGCATTAAATTTTGTTTTCGGAAACGTATAGAATGTTGCAGAAGGCATTCGGTTCGCATTCCTATATCGGAAAGAAATGTTTGGAAGTGGTATAAACAGTTCAAGAAGGCAGAAAACGCGTTGAAGATGAAGAGCCTTCTGGTCGATAATCCTCAACAGATTTAGTAATAAGTTTTTTATTTAAACAACCGAACAGTAAAGGCAATTTTTTCATTTTTCTTTTTTGAGAAAAGATTGTTGGATCACAGGCAAATATATTTTAATGCAACCCAAGTAAATTTGACTTAACTTGACTTTGAGATATATGCTCGTGTTGGCTGCTTTATTTATTGCAATTTATCGAAAGAAAAATTGGAAAAAATAAATAAATGAAAAAAAAAATACCAGAATTTGGGTTCTGAGACGGGCTTTTTTTTTTTTTTTTTTGGGGGGGATAATAATCATTTACTTTGCAGATTCATCCATAGGAACACACATTTAGCAATCAGAATTTTATACCATCAACAAATATTTTATGGCATCTACAACTGATCCCTAATTGTACCGAATTTTTAACTTAAATTCTTTTCATTCTTTTAGTTATTAAACTTTTTATTTTGGGTGCGCAGTAGATCTACCTCCCCGTGATGCACCTGGTAACACTTTTTAGTGGCTAAAAGATCTACAACTTGGCATTATGTCTTCCTCCCCTCACTTTCCACCCCTCTACTTCCTCCCCTCACCGGCATTTCACTGTAGCACTTGAAGAGTATACTCTTCGAGTGCTACAGTGGAATGCCGGTGTGGACTGTCTCAATCCAAGCGCGCAGAGCTTTTGCTGACTCTGTGTGAGAAGGATATTGATGTCTTTACTATTATGGAGGCTAATTTGACAACCGACTGCCAGCGAAACCATCTTTACAGACTTAAAATTGTTCCTTCCCCGATATGCACCTCTGGAGAGGCCACAGACTCCACGCCTCTACTTCACTATCTTGCTCTGAGCAAGACTTTTCTCGAGCGATTTCGGGAGGCTAGAGATATGTTAGATTAATGAACTCTGTTTCAGCATGTTTTGTTGTATTCTCTGTTCTTTTTTTTTCGTTGTTCTTTTTATTGCTGTAATTGTTCATAATCTGCCATTGGGAAAAAAAAACTTTTTATTTTTTATCTTACTATTATTTATTTTTTTAAAGTATTTTATAACTTTGTAGAGTAACATTTTTAAAATTTTAAGAAACTTTATTTTTTATCACTTACTAACATTTTAAGCAGCCTATAAATTAATTCTAACTATATTTATGAGGAGATTAAGGGGTCTATTCCGATTGGTACTCCGTAATCGGTGCGCCAGTTGCCAAGAAATTATAAAAGATAATAAGAATAAAAAAAAGAACTTCAGATAATCAGTAGGTTCTAACTGATCCAAAGATATTAAAGAAGAAGCACCGAATTGTGGTGTTGTGCAGAACTTCTGTCACTAAACAATACAAAAAAGGTTAACACCTACACAAAAAAACATACGTAATCTTTCGCAGGAAATTAATTATTGGTATAGTTTTATAATAAGGCTTGTCGCTCATATCGTTAACCAAGAATAAGTTTGGATTTCATATCCAAAAGCCTGGTTTAGCTTTTTTCTTTGTACGTCATATTTAATGCAATGGAATAAAATATGTCACCCTGTTTCAGGTGTTTTGCATCTTGAGCATAATGGAGAAGATGTTAATCCAAATTTACTGACTCTATAGTAACTTTAGAAGGATATGATTTAGTGCGAAATCTTGAAATTAGTACTTCTTCTTTTCAATTGATAGGTAAGAACAAAAAGTTGGTTTATACTATGATATTTGGTTGGTTGATTGGTTAAAGTTGGTTGATTGATAAATTGGTTTGATACTATTTAAATGAATCAAATCCAGCGCTTATTTTCGATTGTTCCATTGTTCATCTGAGGTTTTAAATGTTGTCTTTTTTGATGATACACGATTTCTTCCGGTGATATTACCATTTTAAAATCATTGTATCTGAAGAGGATTTTGCTATGGAATCTGCTTGTTACACACGTAAAAGATTGTACTTGATGTAAAATAAAAACATGGCATGAAGATAACGTTATGTATTGCAGTGACGCTGTTTATTTCATTATAAGTTTAAATATCTCAGAAATTTGCTGAAAAATAGGAAAAAATGTACTATTATGTTAATTACGAAATTGTTATGAGAAAATAGGCTAAATAAACTTTCCACTGTCCATTACCTATAATTAAAATCTGTAATTAATTTGTTTCTTACAGAGTTTCTATAGGAGGT
Source organism: Caerostris darwini (assembly GCA_021605075.1). Taxonomy (NCBI): domain Eukaryota; kingdom Metazoa; phylum Arthropoda; class Arachnida; order Araneae; family Araneidae; genus Caerostris; species Caerostris darwini. The sequence goes on along the minus strand of BPLQ01003905.1, from coordinate 329,653 downwards.
TTTCTGTAAAAGTAAAAAATATGAAGTCAAGGAATTTTGAAAGGAAACATTGGTTTGTATCATTATTTTATTTTTTTTTAAATAAAATTATTACATATTTAAAAAAAAAAAAATTTTTTTTTTCTTTCAGTATCTAAAAACGACTTTATTAACATTTTATGGAACAAAAAAAGATCATTTCGTATTTTAATATGCTCTTCAAAATAGCAAGTTTGAAGAACAAAAAATAGAATTAATCTAATTATTCGCTCCTTTTAAATTTTTTGACATCTATGTTAAGTATGAAATAAAATTGTAGTTTATTTAACCTCAGGGGACACATTTCATACAAAGTAATTATTTTTATTTAAGAAACTGAGTCATAAGTTGACAATGATGGTCACAAATCCCAAAGTTAGTTTATGAATTTCAATTAGTTTTTTATTCTTTTTTTTTTTTTTCACATCACGACTTTAAAAAAATATTTCTATGGTTTGTCGACTTTGAAAGAACAAAAGTTTTCCCGTTTGCTTTTAGAAGCAGAAATCCCCGTGGGGATGTATTGTTTTTGAAAAATAGTCGTGCCCGCTAGGAATTTCGAATGTTTTATTCATGAATACTTCTAAAAACTATCTTGAGCAATTTTTGAAAATAAAAGATTTCAAAATAGGATTTTCTTGCTCTTTTTTCAAACCTATACATACTTTTTTTTATTTAAAAAGATCTTGGTATTGTTGATACTATTTAATTTTATAACTTCTCTTCTATAATTATGATTGTCATATGCAAAAGAACCTACCGATATCTGATTTAATATTGAAATAAATTTTCAGTACAAGTCGTGGCCAAATAGTAACGTCCTCAGAATTAAGATTTGAAAGGCAAATGGTTCAATGCACTGGCTTTTAGCATTGTAGGAATTGTTTCCAGAAGTGAGAAGATTTGTTGACGAGTATGACATCGTCTCGAATCTCTTTAGGGGACATACATCATTTGATGCGGAACACAAAACCGATTTCGTGTGTAATGGTCACAAATCTTGATTAGTAAATTAACATGTATTTCAAGTTAAATCCAAATTTGCATGAAAGCTTAGTGTGCGTAGCTCCAAATTTTTGCATTAAAATCTAAATCTGTGAGAATTTTCTCTCATTAAATAAGAAAGAGCTCCACGTGGGAGATTATCTCGAATGTTCTGCAGGACAGTAGAAAGTGGCGAGCGAAGTTAAAAGAGAGCAAGTGTGAAAGGGTACACCGAGGAAGATAGACACAAGAGAACACGCTTGAGGGAGGACAGACACAAGAGAACAAACTGAAGAAGGACAGGTACAGAGGAAGTGTGCTGAGCAAAACTACTGGTTGGAACGCTGAGAACTATAAGCTAGCAACATCTAGTTCTTTAGTAGACCGAAGATATTTGAGGGTGTTGGTATGGTTGACAAGGAAAGATTTATAGTGTTAGTAGCATTCATTTGTCTTAAATTACACCCACAACACTTGTAAAGCAAATGGTTCACATTCACCAGTTCTCGAGAATTGAAGCTTGATTTCGGAAAAATGTCTAAATATCTATTTATGGGAAGTAATCAATTGTCATTTAGTAAATCCTTTAAAGAGATAACCTCAATTAGGGAGAACATGCGAGTAGGTACCTGCTCTATACAAAGGTCAAAGGCCTCTCCCCACTTTTAACAGTCGAAAACTGAAAAGTGGTGAGAAGTCATGGCGATGTGCCCGAAAGGTTTGTTCACCTCATTAAGTTTTCATTGTAATTTTCATTGATGATGATAAATTTATTTTGTTCAGAGTCACTTGTACATGCGGAAAATGTTGTGTGGAAACGTAGTCATGTGTAGAAGTGAAAATATAATCACGAGTATATGTGGAAATGTAGTTTGTGTAGATGTGAAAATATAATCACAAGTAGATAGGTAATGTAGTCATGTGAAAATACAATTCGGAGTAGATGTGGAAATGCAGTCATGTGTAGACGTGCAAATATAATCACGAGTAGATGTGGAAATGAAGTAGTCAGGAAATTTGTGTTATTGGCTTTGTTTTATATTCTGTATAGAGCAGGTACCTTACTCACTTGAGGTTGTCTCTGTAAATGATTTACCAAATGACCACCGATAATTTCCCATAAAATAGATAATTAGACGTTTTTCCGAAATCAAGCTGCAATTCTCGGAAACTGGTGAATATAAATAATTTTCTTTTCAAGTATAGATGCAGTAAGACAAATGAGATGTATTAACACTATAAATCTTTCGAAAAGCAATTGTAACTTCATTTGAAGGATTGTTCTTGTTATAATATGCTGTCTCATTTAAATAGAAGAACAAATAATCATTTATTAAATATTGTGTTTATTGCGGAAATAAGCTTAAGCATATTCTGTATATTTCATTAACTTTAAAATGAATGTCTCGTTGAGGATTAGCTAATGAAGAAAATACTTTCAATTTAATTTTATTAATCTCAGTAATATAAACTACACCATTGAATTTCAGATTGACATGTGGGTGATGTTATATAATCTTTTATCATTTGGTGATAACAAGCTGTTATCTATTAACTAATAACATTGTACACTATTGTCAACAACAACATTGCAAATTATTGTGTGATTGTCACTCACTTGATTTCACATGTGGTTTTTATCCAGATGTATGGTCATATATTTTTAATACTAAATGATAAATAATAAACAATTTTATTTTTAGATAAAGTAAAAAAAAATATCTTTTTATTTAATGAGTTTCTAACGAAAAAACATAGAATATTTTTGTTAGATAGAAAAAAATTAAATTGTTTATTTTCGAATAAAATTTTTGACAGTCATTTATTTATAAGCTGCCACTCAGTAAAATTATTCTTAATGTAAGTTAAAATAACAATTTGTAATTTTGTTTTAATAAAGAACTTGTAAAAACAAAATATTTGAATAAAAATAAGTTTAATGTAAAGTCTATTTTTTTTTCTTTAAACAGATATTTGAATTAAAAATCTGTAGCAGATATTCTCTTATTTTCATAACAAAAACTATGTAAAGCTGGACGAAATCTTTAAAAAATGAAAGTATTTGTTATAAATTGACGCATTTATTATTTCAACACTTTTATTATTGAAAGAAATGGTCATTTATTTAATTTTATGTCGTAATGTAATCTTTTAAATGGAAAAGTATGCTATTTAACTAAGAAACCATGGAAAAGAAAGCAAAAAATATTTTACTCCCTAAATGAACTTAAGTAAAAAAAATTAAATACAGATAACATAAAATTTCAAAAATAGCGTAAAAAAAAAGTTCATATAAAATATTTTTTGTTTAGATTTAAAAGAATAATAGAGACAGTTTCCTTTAATTCAATATATATATATAATTTGATAATATATGTATATTTTACAATTTTCTATAAAAAAAACATTTACATTTTTGTAAAATTGTCATTATTTGAAAATCTTGCTAAAGAAATGAAATGATTTAAAAAAAAAATACAATTTTGCGAATTTGGATAACATTTAATCGTTTATCTATGTATAGTGAAAGCTATTTGGTACAGTAGACGGTATAAAAATACTAAGAAAAATATAGCTAATTATAATGAAATTAAACTTTTATAAGATGAAATAGTGCTTGTATAGAAAGTAAATTTAAAATGTTTACAATTTGTTAAGAATTTAAAATCTTTTAATAAAAGTAAATTCATTTATATTCTTCTAACTCTTCTATGGTTTATTGTATAATCCAGAATATAAATTTTAAATATTTAAATTTCCATTGAAATCGTTTATTTTTTTACGTCCAAATGAAAGAATGTGCTATCACTGTTACTATCAAAAATTAGTACCAGATGTTAAACAAAACAATGGAATATAATAATAAAAAAAATAATAATAAAAAGGTTCTTAAAATATCGTTTGAAGTTAGAAAACTTTGAAACTTGATATCTGGCAGCTTATTATGTTTCCTTTGCACGCATTCTTGCAAAAATTGCTCATTAATTCTACTTAAAGTGTTTCTTTATTTAGCGATGTAATTATCTTTTTTCCGTAATAATGAAGATTGTGTAAGTTTTGAACCATAATGAACAAAAGGTATGACTTTCAACTTCTCTTCCTTACGTAAAATATTTGTTTCATTAATTGAGTAAAATCAACTTTTAATAAGTCTATTCGAAATTGCTTTAAAATAACACAAAGATGTTATATATTAATTTTAGTTTAAAGAACAAATGTTTAATTTAACGTAAGATACTTAATTTAATTTTAAAACTTGCTTTACTTTTAAAATTGTTTATTATTGTTTCATATTTAAGGCTAAAATATGGAAATTGAGTCAAATTATTGTCTCGAGAAATGATTAAAATAGATTTTGATGATAGATTTAACCAGCAGATTTTGATAATCAATAATAATATTTCTAGGTCACGGTCTAACTATTTGGCAGCTGCATCAGAAAAAAAAATAATATTTCTAATTATTATTTACAAAATACTAAAAATTATTTAATACGTTTTTAAAACTATTGTAGAATATTATTGAAATGGCAAATAAAAAAAGACTACAAAATAAAGCAAAATTATATTATTGTTTTAAAGTTAGCTAAAATACGGAAATTGAATTAAATTATTGTCTTGAAAAATGATGAAAAAAATTTTGACCAATAGACTTTGTTGATTTTGATAATCAATAATAATATTTCTAATTATTATTAAAAAAACACTGAAAATAATTATTTAATATGTTTCTAAAACTATTTTAGAATAATATTGAAATGGCAAAGGAAAAACTAACTTTAAAAATTAACACATCTTATCACGTATTTCTTTTTTTCACCACAATGAAATGTTAATGATATTTAACGAAAATTAAATATTCCAATTATTTTCAGATTACTTGATTTTTAAATATTAATTTAAAAAAAAGAAATATTCGTGAATTTTAAACTAAAATTAATCAAAGAAATAATATTAATGAAACAAAATATTAATAGCTAATATATAATATATTAATAGCTATAGCTATCAGTTGTTAAAATCTTAAAAACTTTCTTTAAAATATTAGATTTTGTAAAAAATGTAAGCATCGTAATAAAATGTATAATACACAGGCGTAAAATGTATAATACACAATTAACAGACGTATGAGTTGAATATTCCATAATAAACGTCGTGAAAATGTATAAATTTTCTCCTCCCAAAAATGGAGATATTAAGATATTTAGTTGATCTTAATTAAGATATTTACTTAAGATATAAATTAGATATTAATATTTTATATATATTATGATATATATAAGATATTTACCTAAGATCTTGAAGATAAAAAATAAATTTTCTTAAATATATTTTTTTAAATAATATAATTAATAACGATAAAAAAAATCATTTTTTTTAACAGAATACTCCTTCACCTCAAATGTATGATATTATAAAATATGATTTTTATATTTATATAAATAATACAAAATTTATCTTTTTTAGTTAAAGTAAATATAAACGAAAAAATTTTCTAAGAGCAAAAGTAATAAAACAAATAAAAGATAACAGTTTAAAAAAAAATATTTATACAAGATCTTACATCTACATCAAAAAGGCCTCATTCGACAGCAAATTACATTTGTTATATATTCAACTACTATTTTATAAAATGTCCATGTTTCACACAGAAAAGACTAGAAAGGATACTCTTAAAAAGTAAAAACAAGTTACTAAGGCATTACTTCGTATATTACATCAGGCAAAGGTGCTTCCGTATTGTATGAAGCACATGACAGCAAATCCTGCCGAAGTTGCAACAAGTTGAACCCAAGTTGCAATGTCTTTATGCTCATCCCTCTGAAGAATTTCGAAGAAGGTAACGTACAGCAAGGTACCAGTTGCTATGGCATTCAAGACACTTACAGTCATGGGACTGCTGTCTTCAAGGTTGTTGTCTGTTATCATTGCAATGAGCATTCCCAGTGGTGACATGATGGCGAAGACTGACATGTAACTGTACACATGCTTGTTTTTGCCGCCAGTAGCGAGAACTTCAAGTCCAACAACGAAAGAAATAACGAATTTATGTACAGAAATGGCAGCAAACACAATCCATGTACTCATGGCATCTGGTCGAAGACCAACAGCAAAACCTTCAAACAGTGAGTGGAAAGACAGTGCAGCTACTGTAAGGAGACCAGTGAGGGAAAAGGAAGGTGGTTCGTGATGATGATGATGGTCATCTTCCACCAAATCTGCAGTTGATTGGATTTTATCAGTTTTTTCTATAGACATTCTATGTTCGCCGGACCTACTAAGTCCACTTTCAACTGATGGTTCACAGGCGCTGCTTTTTGAAAAGGATCTTAAGGCTTTGTTTTCACTGGGAACGTGGGTGTGACCACCAAGGAAATAGTGCACAATCTCTTCGAAGAGGTACACTGCAAAAAAGCCACAGCAGACGATGAATTCCGGCATTGGGAAAGATTCGTGGTGATCCTCTTCTTTACCTTCTGCTTTTGCTGCATCCTTGTTTGCAGAGTCGCCATGGCCGTGGTCTTCAAAGGCCTCTCTTGATTCAGGTAAAAGATGAAGGAAAGTTGTTCCCAGTAGGACACCGCCACCGAAGTAAATGAGGAAAGAAGTGATTAATTTACCTTTCCTGGCTTTACAATTCGGTTTGCATGTTTCACTGTTGCAATCGCATCGGAATAAATTTTTCTTCACATATACTGGGAGAATACCGAAAATCAAAGTTCCCACCAGAAGCAGGATCATGCAACTTATACGAGCTGCAATTAATGCTGAATGAGCACTCATTGTGAACAGGATTTGCAATTTGCTGCTCTGCTCTCGCTAAAGCGTTTAATTTGAAAAGGAACATGAGTAGCTGAAGCTGGAGTTTTGTTTGAGTATTTGGGTTCGCCCCCTGGTAGATAACGGTGGTAACAAACAATAGAAACTGTTCAGATATGAGCCTTATCAGTTAAGGTGAAATCCGATGATCTATTTTCACTGTTTTCAAGATAATAGAACAATGGGGGAAAGATAGGAGTAAAATCAGTTTCCAAAGTCGTGAATGAGAGATATGCTACATTTTGAAGAGCTTCTTTTTATTAGTAGCAATGTTTGTTTTAAAAAAAAATTATCAATTAAGATTAAAAGTCCATAAAATAAACGAATGAGAAAAAAAAACAACACCATAAACTTAAATAATGCTTAAAATAATTATTAATCATCCTTTATATGACAAAAAAAAAATACAATCAACTCTAAAATAACTTGCTGATCTGTAAAACGACTGATTTACCATTTTTTCTTGGAACTCACAGAATAAAAGCATGCATAAAATATAAATTGATATTTAAAATTTTCATTGAATACATGTTTTAATTTTTTTGGTAAAATTGTCCTGCATAATCTTAATATGTTATCTAAACTGCCTTTTATGTAAGGAATAAAAGTGAAAAGTTTTGATTTAACTTTAATTTTATCAATTTAATTTACTTATTAATTATTTATCATATATCGAAATAATAGCAGCCATTAATTTTTCTAATATAATACATTAACTAAAGCAATTAATAAGTTAATGCCAAACAAAATATTTAAGATATTTATGATTGATTAATATATTTAAAAAATCAATATAGAGCTCATAGTTCTATAAAAACTATTGCGACCACACAAATTTTTGGAAATAAAATTTTCCAAGCCAAACGAGAAGTATTCTGAAGCAGACAAATTCTAAAGCATTTTTCAGTTATTTAATTACAATTTCTGAAAATGATCAAAAATATATTAGTCATCTAAAATTTTAAGTGTTCTAACTTAGTTGAATGTCATAGTTAATAGAGGTGAATAAAAACCAGGGGAAAGCAAACTTCTTTGGTCATCGACGTTTCAAGAATTATCTAACCCCAAAATTTTATTGTAACATAATATTAATGGGAAAAACACAAAATGGAAAAAGTATATGTGGATTTTTAAATTGTTTATTTTAAATTTTTGTTTGCATACACATTATTACATTGATTTAACGCTAATGATATATTATTTTAATTTCAATAATACTTATATATATATATATATATACACTATCTGGAAGAAAGTGACGGGACACCCCTCGAAAAGTAGAAAAGTCGACGATACAGCTGACACATGCGCAATAATAGGTATCACGTGTCAGCCATATCCTACAAATACTCTGTGGAGTCGACTAGAGTTGTTTTTTGTCAAGATACCGCCACGGGAAGAGTTGTCTGAATTCGAGAAAGGTGTGTTGTTTGTATTGCATCTTGCCAAGGTGTCAATTAGGGAGATATCCCGTCTCCGTAACTGCTCAAAATCAACTGTAGCATGTGTTGTGTGTCGCTGCAAGACTGAGGGACACTGTCAGAACAAACCCCGAAGTGGACGACCTACAGTTCTCACCAGCAGGGACTGGCGGGTGCTCGGCAGGGAGATTCGAAGTAACCGTCAAACATCCATGGATAACATCGCTAATGAGTTTAGACAAGCCACTGGTGTGGCCGTTTCGACCAAGACTCTTCGTATCGAGGCTCAGAAGTTAGGTTACACTGAACGTTTGGCGGCCCATAAGCCTTTGATTACGAAAACCAACAAGAAAGCGCGCCTTCGATTGGCCAAAGACCACCGTACTTGGACTCTGGATGACTGGAAACGCGTCCTTTGGAGTCACGATTTACCCTTTTCCGTTCCGATGGACGTGTTTGGGTATATCGTTTACCACGAGAACGCCTTTTGCCCGAGTGTGTCGTCCCAACTGTAAAGTTTGGTGGAGGAGGATTGATGGTATGGCCTGTTTCTCCTGGTATGGGGCTGGCCCACTGGTGAAGGTTGATGGTGCGATGAATGCCGATAGATACTGTGATATTCTCGACAATCATGTCCTTCCTACCTTGTGGGCAACGTACGGTATGGATGATTGCTGGTATCAAGACGACAACGCAACATGCCATGTTGCAAGGAGGACTCTTGATTGGTATGTGAACAACAACGTTAAATGCATGGAGTGGCCAGCGCAGAGCCCTGATCTTAACCCAATTGAACATCTCTGGAACGAATTGGACCTGTCGGTTGAGGGCCTGCACCCCACTTCCCAAAAGCAAGCCTGAACTATAGAACTTCCTGTTAAACATTTGGAAGGAAATTCCTCTTGCCACTATGGCTAATTTAGTGGAAAGCATGCCCAGAAGGGTTGCAGCTGTGATCGCAGCCAAAGGAGGCCCTACCTCCTATTAATTTTAATAAATATGGGTTTATGTCATTATAGTGTTGTGTCCCGTCACTTTCTTCCACATAGTGTATATATCAAAATAACAACGGTACACACGGTAAACGTTTGAAACATTAATTAAAAAAAGTTTAATTTTGATTTTGGATTAAGAATAAATTGAGTTTATGAATGAATTAGTCAAGAAGGATTTAATTTAATAAAATTTTAAAAATCTATTGGAAAATGTAAACAACAGTATACGCCTTTGACGAAAGGAGACCTAATTGAATATTTGCAATTTAATGAGCAAGATTCACAATTGATTTCAGAACGAAAATACTTTTATTATAGGTTTTAAAAACATTTTTAAAGTTCTAATTTAATCTTATTAAAAATTATTATATTTAATCTTATTTAATCAAATTAAAAAAAAAAAAACATTCACATTTTATACATGATTTAAAAAAAATCCTTCATCTTTTGAAAATTATATCATTCATTATTCTAAAAATTATCGTTCATTATTTAAAAAAATATCTTTCATCTTTTTAAAATATATCGTTAGTTCTTTAAAAAAAATATCTTTCAAACTTTGAAAAAAATATCGTTGATTTTGAAAAAAAATATCTTTCACTCTTTGAAAAGAATATGGCGCATTCTTTAAAAAAATATTCATCCTTTAAAAAAATTTCGTTTATCCTTTAAAAAAATATCGCTTATTCTTTAAAAAAATATCGTCTATTCTTTGAATGAAATATCATTCATTCTTAAAAAAATATCGTTTATTCTTAGATAAAATATCGTTCATCCTTTAAGAAAATATTGTCCATTCTTTAAAAAATATCGTTCATCCTTTAAAAAAAAATCGTTCGTATAAATATTCAAATATTACAATGATCTTAAGAAATCTTTTGAGTAAAAAAGTAAATATTGAACCTATAAAGGATGGACAAAATTATTGTATGAAAGCCTTCACCGTGTTGGCTAAAAAGAAACCATATCTATCTATAGAATATGCAATGCTTTGTAGTATTATCATGGTGTAAGTGCTGCATGGAATGATAGAACCTCTTCAGGTAGACAGCCAGCAGAGATAACGCTGCTGGAAAACTCGTTTATATTCTGGGGCATAAATCTTCGTGACAATTTTTCTGCCATTTCTATTCGACATCTAAAAATTCTATTACGTTTTCTGTGTCCATTACAACTCTTACCCTCATGTCCATCTTTTAAGGTGTCAAAAAGATTTATTGCCCTATGCATACCCATGATTCTTTGCGAGAATCTTTGTGAAAGGGAAACTGTATATGAATTTCTTGATTGTGTTAGATACTTCCTTTACGAAGTGCAGTTTCTTTATATGGTCAAATATAGATTTTATTAATAGATAATAAAATTTATTTGATGTAAAAAAGTTTGCTTTCATATTAATAATTCGCTGTCCACTACTTCTGTTCAAAACAATGAATATAAAAACGATAAATAGTAATAAATAGTAATCTTTAATGAAATATAATAATGAATAAATAATGAATAATAATAATAATAATAATAATAAAAATAGTAGTATAAGGGAATAATCAAATAATGGAAAAATAACGATATAATGAACATTTTCTAGTTAACAATAGATAATATACATTTTCTATTATTAACTAGAAAATGTACAACTATATCTTTTAGAAATAAAAATACCTTTTACATTCTAAGAAGTTTTAAAATAAACTGATAAAAAGCATTAGCATATAATAAATTTCTTATGGAAAAATGAACCATTATTTCATTCTAATTTCAAGAAAATTGTTTTTCACTATGTAATGAATAAACATAAAAGTTATGAATACGAAACGCATTTTCTATAAAAATTATGCTAACAAGAAAGCTAATTTAAATGTTAAAGAATTGAATTAAGCTAAGCAAAATGAATACTTAAATTCTATCATGATAATGAATTTAGAATTGCTTTAACGTTTTTAATAAATTTTTATACAAATAATATTTGTGATAAGAAATAATTTATGTGTTTAAATTCAAAAGTAACTGTACAATAAATTTAAATTGTTCATCATTTCATAATGAAATTGTAACAAAGGTAACATCTATTTTTTGATAATCACTAGAATCATTTCTCAGAAAACGTATCCTTTGAAATAAATAGAATCATTTCATAGAACCATTGTTTAATGTATATTTTTATCTTTGTCCTCACCCCCATTGAAAAGGAAAAGAACAGAACGTTTACTTTTGATGTTGTACATTGAACGTTTCCGTTTCCTAATACTTTTTCATTATTAAATATCATCATCATCATCATCATCATCATTGGTGCTACAGCCCTTGAAGGGCCCTGACCTAATTCAAAACTTTTTGCCATTCCACACGACTAGTTGCCCTATGTTTCCAGTTAGTAATACCGAATGATTTCAAGTCTTCCTCGACTAACTCTTGGTTTTTCTCTGGGTCTAGATCCGCTGGGGTTCTCTTTAAGGAGTCATCTAGTTGTTCTGTTTAACTCCCTTCTCTCTGCATGACCCAGCCATTGAAAAAATGCTTCTCCTCCTCTCCGTAACAATATCTAATTCCATATAACATGTTTATTTATTTGTTCTAATCCTCAATTCGCCATTTTCATATACTACAAAAAAACTTTCCTTCCCATACTCTTAACAATTCTACATCGCCCCTTCTCATAGTACAAAACAATTGGTCTGATAATGACTCTGCATACGAGAATTTTTTAACTTTCTATTTAGGGAAGATGACCTTAACAGCTTTATAATAGCATCGATTAGCATAGTAATAGCAGCGATTTCCAGCTGCTATTCGTACTCTAATTTCAAGATACATTTCATTTTGATTTATTAAATGTCATAGTACTTTTAATATTTTATTTTACATTAAAAATAATATTTCATAATTTTTTCGTTTGTTGCAATTAATCAATGTGAATATTGAAATTTAATATTTATTGAAAGAATTATCTAATTTTTAAATGCCATGCGTAGACAAGCTATTTCAATTTTTTTTTTTTTTGATGTTTTGAAATTTCTGTTACTATTTGAATTTGACTTTAATGAAATAATAGGCAAATTACAAAAAAATCCACTTCATCAAAAATTTATTGCCATGAAGAAAACAACAGAAATGTTGAATTTCTAACCAAATAGAAAATTGTTATTAAATGAGTCTTATTATCATTTTGAAATGCCTGATAATAAATTCCTGTGTTCATGAAAAGATTCACCATTATTATTTAGTTTTTCCATTTCATTTTTACCAAAAAGAATTACCATTCATTAATTAATTTTATCAGTAGGAAATTTAATTTTCATTAAACAGAACTGTGACATGAGTCTGCAGTCTGAAAATCACTGGTTTAATCGATTTCATAATTGCACACAATTTCTGAAACATTTTTAGATTTATTAGTGTTCTTCATTTATTTTCCAATATTTAGTTCTCCTCTTTTGCTATGGAAACGTATTATAATAAAGAAGTTTTTCAATCAAAAGTTGTTATATTTTTACGGAAAACACCAAGCAAGGTACCAATACTCATTAATGGACTTTTATTTGAAAGAATAAAATATATTCTGTAATTTTCAATAAAAGAAACGATTTTTAAAAGAAGTTAGTTAAGTACTGAAATAAAAAATGTAATTCATGAATCATTTAAAAATTCTTTTGGAAATGCAACATTATAAGGGTAATTAAAAGAAAAAAATTTTTTCCAAGAACATTTTTCAAGTATTTATAAGTTAAATTCTTACTATTCAATATATATATTTTATAAACAAAAACTATATTTCAGTTGAATTATGAATTTTTTAAAGGATAATATTTAAAGTTTATAAGTTTTGAATAATTTTAATTAGATAAAAATAAAAATTTCTGCAGCAAGTTTTGAAATGTACACATGGACTATAGGGAATTTTCAATATTCCAGACATTGTTTGATATTTAAATGCATTTTAATTGTAAACTTAATCTTTTTTATGATTAAATCTGAAAAACTGTTTCTAACATACTCAATAAAAGGATTATGAAAGACTACGTAATATCACGTGAAAATAGTTTTTGGTTTGGAATATGGCTTAGCATTCATGTAATTAGTTGTTGACGTTTTCATTTTTTTTAATTCAGAAAAGCAAAATAAGATTTTAATGCACAAATATAAATAAATGTAAAATATTACAAAATGCATTTAGTATTCTAAGTGACATATTATAAAAGTAATTTTAGCCAAATATTTTAAAATGTATAAGTATTCTAAGAGTTTTGCAAAATGTTTAAAAATGCATAAATATTCAAAGAGTTTTAGCAAAATAAAAATAAAAGCAAAATACTATTCACACAACATTTTAAATTAAATAGTGAAGAAGAGCATGAAAAAAAAGATAAGTTTCATAATATTTATAGTAATCTCTAATTTATTGTAAAAATTAACAATTTATTGTAAAATGTTTCGTCTAATATTTTTAATTTTGAATAAAAATTTCAGTTATTCAACAAATGCTTGAAAAAACTTAAATAAATTATTGAAATACATTTAAATAATCAAAAAAATAAGGGGAACTTAGAAAAGTTTGAGAACCACAAGTTTAAAACATTATATGTTCAAGAAATCAACAATAGCTATTCACAAAAGAAAAACAATTACTTATTATCAATTGTAGTAACAATATGTTTTCATTATATTTACTTATAAATTGAAAGATTTCACAATCTTCAATGCTAAATATCTTTATTATAATAATCAAAGGTCAACAATTAAAGGATTCAGAATATGATAATAAATAAACACTCTTTTATTATCATCACAGTTCAGGGTCCAATGTATTGTTTAGTCAAAACATATTTTAAAAAAACTATGATTTCTTTTTAAAATAAATTCTTTCCATTTATTTTAAGAATATTGCATTTTGATATCAAATTAGACTCTGACGTAAACTGTTGACGTGGATGTCCATGTTCTGTTTAAAACTTCGAAGTGTAACCATTTTATTTCATTTTAAGTAAAACAATAAAATGAACAAAGTGTTACCATTATAATGAAATAAAAGCATTTAATATACATTTTTTTTGCAATGTGGATCTGGAGTTCAACTTTACTTACGGTAAAATAAAGCACTGAAGATTAGAGCAAGAATTACTGACTTACAGGTAAGCTTTCAGAGGTAAATACCCCTAATTTGTGTACAAGTGAGTTTACAGGAGTAAATTCCACTTATTTGTGTACACGTGAGTTTACAGGAGTAAATTCCCTTTATTTGTGTATCACTATTGCCTTATAGGTGTGTTTTCAGAGGGTAAATGTCCCTTATTTGTGTATTGTTATTACTTAACTGGTGAGCTTTCAAGGATAAATGTACCTTATTATTGTACTGTTATTGTCTTGCAGGTGAGTTGTCAGGGGTAAATGTCCTTATTTGGGAATCATTATTGCCTTACAGATGAGCTTTCAAGGGTAAATGTACCTTATTAGTGTATCGTTATTATCTTGCAGGTGAGCTTTCAGGGGTAAATGTCCTTATTTGTGAATCGTTATTACCTTGTAGGTGAGCTTTTAACAATAAATGTCCTTTATTAATGCATCTTTAATAAACACTATGAAAATTACCATCAGGCAGACTGATTGTTGAAGCTTGAAGCTCACATATATTGTCATGATAGCCGTCAGATATCTTCAGTTTTGGACAGTCCAAACGTTGGACACAGTTGTTGCAATTAATGGTCACCAACGGAATCAGGGTCGCCTTGCATAGCTAAGTTCGTCTCCATTTAATCAAAGAAAATGTTTAATTTAGTGAAAAATTTGATTTCATTATCAAAATACATAATGACCTTTTGTACATGAATGTTAACTATTGAAACAAGTTTCAAGTTTCCCTTTAAGAAATGCAGCTATAAATAAAATTAGATATTTTTAAAAACTTAAAAATTAAATAAATTTGAATTTTTTCAAAGTTATTGCATATAATTTCGTAATAATGGTTTTTCCTCAATTTCGTGTTATTGTTCTTACTTTACTTTTATTCACTCAATGCTGTTTTTTTTAAAAAATATTATCGCGCTCTATTATAGGTTATTTTAAGTACACTATTTGACAACCTTCCATTCAGTGCTGAATTTTTATAACTTTATCTATAAAGATAGAAAGGATGATAAATTTCTATTTTCCCTCTAAAGATAGTAATTTCTTTACCAATCTTTGTTAAAAAAAAAGTAAAAAAAAAAAAAAAAAAGACGATAATTTTCTTTTTCTAATTTCAACTGGTGTAATTCAATTAGGTTTGACGGAACCAGCATAATCGCTTTATGACTTTTTCTTTTCAAGGAAGAATTATCTAATATTGATGAACAACTCAGTACAGTTTTTTTGTATTATCCCTTGCATGAATATATTCAAATATAATTATGAATATATTCAATTAAAGTCCATTTTTTGTTAGTATATCTTGAATGTGTCAAGAATTATCTCCAGTAAGGCTCAAGCACCTGTATGCTGGAAACAATAGTTTTTATGTTTGCAAATTAAATTTAAGCTGTGTTCTTATATGGACAAAGAAAAAAATATTTCTGATAAAT
This sequence comes from Caerostris darwini, assembly GCA_021605075.1. Taxonomy (NCBI): domain Eukaryota; kingdom Metazoa; phylum Arthropoda; class Arachnida; order Araneae; family Araneidae; genus Caerostris; species Caerostris darwini. The sequence goes on along the minus strand of BPLQ01003905.1, from coordinate 313,862 downwards.
TTATTTTTTGTTTGAAAATTTTTATCACATTAAAAGTAAGGAAAAGGAAATAGCTACATTTTACTTTCATAGGTTAAAAAATTTTTATGAAAAAATTAAGTCACTTGTTATATATTTTAAAAAGAAAAAAAAATGAATATGGAAAGTTCCTTAAATAAATACCTTTAAATATTAATACTTTCATTTACTAATAGTTAATAATCATTTAATTCCTTATTGTGTATTTAAACTTTCTTATTTACACAATTTAAAAACTTGTTTTTATATATGCATATATCTATTCACGATAAACAAATAATACGATTAATTACTAAAAATAAATTTCACACATCATAAATTGAACTGAATAAGATTAAGTTTTGTAAAATTAACTAGCTTTTCTTAATGATATCTACATGTATGTAATTTTGATTTATTTACTAAATAACTATTTACACTATACATAAGAATGGATAATAAGTTTATGTTTGATACAATGATTAGTTAACAATGAATATTTGATAAAACAAATATGTGTATATGAAAATTTCATACATAATAATAATTATTTTCAACCAACTTGTGTTTTTTTTAAAGTATGTTGTGTATTTTCTAAATAATAAATATTATCGACACTTTTTTATGCTAAATAATATTTTTGTCTCATTTTAGTATATTGTATTCTGTTTTTAAAATTTTTTTTTATTTTCTTCTAAAAAATCCCATGCCATATATTTATAAATTGATCCTTCTAACTTCAGAATTGAGCTTTTTAATAACATGTACAACTAAATCCATATTTGATATTTATATAGTCATTCATTAAAATCATATTACTTCGAAGTTAATTTTTAGAAAATTATAAAATATTGTAATATTGTACAACTTTAATCTGCACTGTGGCTTCAATTGGACCGTATGTCGGACAAGACAATTCATTTTGCAAAATATTTTTCCACTTAAAAGTTGACGGCATAACATTTTATAAGCTCAAAAATAAGAAGAAAAAAAAAGATTTTGTCTTCGCACAAAAAGGTTAGAAGAAAGGATTACAAGAGATAAAAAATAACTTTATCTGTATTATTATGTTTAAAACATAAAAAAAAAGAAACTTTATCTACTTTTTAGTAATCATGTTTCGAGCAACAGGTAAAAATAGAGGTGCAATATTTTATGGCCTGCAAGTAACCGGAATTTCCATAAAATTGTAGATTACTTTTTGAAAAGTGAAAGCAAATTTATTTAAATGATAACAAATAATAATAAATAAAGAATCCCAATCGTCTAAAATTAAATTAACTTTATTAAAAATATTAATTAATTTATTTATTTAATAAAAATATATTAATTAATTAATTTATTTTATTAAATATATTAAATTATTTATTTATTTTATTAAATATATTATTCACATAATATGTAAGCAAAATATTGAACTAATTTAAATAAATCTGATAATTCCATCGAAATTATGAGATCTAGAAAAATTTAATTTTTTTGGTGACTTAATTTGAAAATTGTTATTATTCAGAAATATAGTAATAACAATTTGTTTAAAACGTTAAGGACACTTTTTTATATTCAAAAGATACATTTGGCTATTTTATGTTATAGAATCAATTATATATTTTTGGCAGTTTTATGCTAAAAATATCAAATAATAACAATGATATTAATTAATTATGTAAAAATAATTCTCGTAAATCAGTAAAACCAATGTCTTAATTTAAATAATTAAATAATCTATAAAATTAATCCAAACTAAAATTCAAACCAGTAAAATTAGTTCATTTTAAATGGCACTTTAAAGATGATCTTCATGTATGATTTGTTACTCCGCGCTCACTTTTAGGTTTATTTGACCGAGACCTACAGTTTAACGTGGATTCTGAACTAACAACCATGCGTGCCACCGCCAAGATTAGAACCCAAAGTCTATGGTACCAAAAGCCAGAGCGCTAGCCAATTAACCATCAAACCATATCTTAAGTTCTTTGTGTATTATTGATAGCAAACCAAATAAGAAAAAATAATTGAAAAGCTTAAAAAATCGTCTATAGTATATTTATCAGTTCTAAATAGAATTTAAAAAAAGAACATGTGGAAAGATGCATATATTCTATACCAATTGAATGGTTCTTTTTTCTTTACAATGCAGAAAGAATCGAATTAAAAAAATTGAATGGAGAAAATGAAAGATTTAGAATCGAAAAAAAAAATATCACATATAATCCGCTTTTGTGTTGATCACATAAAAGAAAAAAAAAATCGATGCATGTTATACAACATTTTTTTTTTATCTCTTCGGATATTCTTTATTTCTGCACTCAACATTGTCGATGTAGGACAAAATTTCTTAACCGAAAACAGTTTTATACTAGGAGATCTTCACAAAAAAAATTTTTCGAACAGAAACATTCGCTCTTTTTTTCTTGAGCATCGTTTTTTTTTCAACATAACCTGAATATTTACCTGACTCAATTTATCAGGTTATCAGCTACATCGAAACTGAAATAGTCTTTGGAGAATGGAGTTCACATTTTGAATGGGTAGAATTCAGTTTGCTATTGCTACTATCGCATGCCGGAATGTCATCTAGTTTACTGAAGAATGGAAGATATGGAAACTAGTACTTATTGAAATAAATATATTCTTCTTTTCATTGTTTATTAAATTTTACCAACTGACACAGTTTCCTAACGCTCTATTATTGCAAACGGAAACGGTTTCGAATTCCCTAACTGCTTATGCTGCTATATAGCTTTTAGAAACGAGGAAATTCTATTTCGGTTGTGACCGTATGTGTGAAAAATGTCATATAAAATGTAAGAATATCCAGCTGAATTTTTCTGGGTTTCCTTCACTGTAGCACATAAATGAAGGTCAATTATTCTTGAAATTCGACCAGAAGGCATCACTTCTACATCTACCCTTTAGTGAACTGTTCAAGGAATACATGCATAAAAACAAGTCTACAGTGCATAAAAATAGCACCAATACATTGTAGTAGTACAACCTATACTTAAGTTTAGTATTGTACCAGAAAAAGAATTTCTCTGTATCCATTGATGAAGGACTTTAGACTGTAAATGTTCAAAAATTGAAACTAATAAAGAAATTTTAAGAAGATTATTAAGCTATCGTATTTTTCATTTGGGGCCTGATAGCTGAGTGACTAGCTCTCTGGCGCCTGGTTCACAGGTTCCGGATTCGAATCTCGGCTAAGCCATGGATTCTTGTAGTGATTCGGAATCCACTTTAAGTCATAGGTTCCGGTTTAATATGACTGTTGGGCGTAGGCCTGACAACCCTATCTCTTAAAGAAAACATCTCCCTGTCCCGAAATCTGGCAGAAGGCCTTGACCCATCATGGGGCTGTTACGCCATCGAAGAAGAGTGTGTCTATTACCATTATTTGGCTAACAATTATTTATCATTACTATATTTATTGTTTGTTAGTTGGCAATATTGAATAGGGCAAATATCTTTTATTCGGGCGATGACGATCGAGTGACTAACTTTTGGCTCTCGGAATCATGGGTATTTGTAGTGTTTCGAAATCCATTTTAAACCGTAGGTTAGCATCTGATATGAGTGTGGAGCATTGAGCGTAGGGTTGGCAAATCTATCCCGTAAAAATGAAAACATATCCTGTCCCAAAGTCTCCTAGTAGGCATGGGTTTGTTACGCCATTGAAGAAGAATAATAATATGTCTGTTATCTTTATTTGGCTAGCAATTATTTGTTATTATTATATTTATTGGCCATTATTTGGCAATATTTAATAGGGCGAATATCTTTTATTCACTCTGGCTCTAGGTGTCATGAATATCTGTAGTACTGGAATCCACTTTAAACCTTAGGCTACCATCTAATATGAGTGAGCCTAGAGCATTGGACGAAGGGCTGACAACCCTAGCCAGTAAAAAGAAAACATCTCCTGCCTCGAAATCTGCCAGCAGACGGATGGCCTTGGAACACCATGGGTCTGTTGCGCCAATGAAGATTATTCATTTAGCGTAATTATTTAAAGTATTATTTATTAATATAAGTAAATGATATAATACCACCAAATGCTGTATTAGTCCTATTTTTATAAACATGGCTCTTGTTTTTACATATGTATTTCATGAACAATTCACTACCGGTAGATCTAGAAGCGATGCCTCCTGGCCGATTTGTGAGAATAACTGACCTTCATTTACTTGCTAAATATAATTATTAAAGTATTATTTATCTTAATTTATTTAAAGTGTTATTTAATGAAAGAAAATCGTAATTTGTTTATTTATTAATATAAGTATATGATATAATACTACCAAATGCTGCATTGATTCAATTTTTATACACCACGGCCCTTGTTTCTACATATGTATACCACGAACAGTTCATTAGCGAGTAGATGTAAAAGAGGTGCGTTCTGGTCGATTGTAAAGAATAACTGATCTTCATTTGCTTGCTAAATTTAATTATTAAAGTATTATTTATCGTATTATTATTTAAAGTATTTATATTAGCATTTGAACTCTTTAACTAATTAAGCAATATCACAATAAGTATTTAAAAATTAAAATGCTTTATTTAAAATAAGTAAAAAATTATGAAAAAATCTGTATGTAACAATAAGTGAGCGTTATTAAAAAAAAATTCCCCTCATATTTTTTAAATGTAATTTTTTTCACGTTGGATAATAACAACATATCGTAATACGCTTTACTGTTTTTAAATTGTTTTTGGGAAACTGTGGCTCAAATCGGATATTCACTCCATATCTCCCATATGTTTTTCATCTACCTTTCATAATAAAAGCGTAGTTTGAATATTTTTTATTGTGTTTAAACTGGAGCTGATATCTTTCAATGACAACTGAATCATTGAAACAACAGATTAGGGTTAATGATAAGCCTTAAATATGAAGTGTCAATAAGGGAAGGCCACATACTTCTTTATAATAAACAAGTAGGAATTTATATATTTTATTTATTGTTTATTTTTATTTATTGTTTATAGTGAAACAATGATTTTTGTTGATGATATTTTTCTAGAATTATAATTTATTCTCTAAGCTGTAATGCAGAGAAATTCTGAGGAGAAGATGGTTACTGTAAATGCTATTGGTATTAAGTTTAACTAGTTATTATGCAATTGTAAAATAATTAAATGAATATTAATACCAAAATCTCTCAATTATCAAACTCAAAAAATTCCTTGATTATCTAATATTACGAAATTAATGGGAAATTCCATAAAATCTCATCTACCATCAAAGAGTTTTAATATACAAATATGGTTGACGCATTAAAATTTCATAATGAGGTCTTGAATTATTCATCAATTCTCTTCTTTAATAAAATGCTGTGACATTATACAGATATTTATTGGTGCAACCCAAAAGCTTTTGCATCTATCAAGTGGGATATTTTACAGAAAGTTTAAAAAACGAGTAATATAAATATTTTGACTCGTTTTTTGTTCCAGTAAAGAATGTTGTTAACTAAAACGCAAATGCCATTCCATTACTTTTCCAGTGATAAAAAAAAATCACGCTGCCTTACTTAAAAACATATTACTCGAAATTCAGAAACTTACTAATGGCTTTGTTTGTGTTTAACCCATTTGTAGAATGCGTGGATTAAGTCTCTATATCTCAGAAGAGTAGTTTTTGGGGAGGACTTTTATTCAAACTTGTGCATTTATTTGATGATGCTTGCTGGGGACACGTATATGTAAATATGCTGCTTCCTGTTGGTAATATATGTATTCCTCAGTGTACAAACAGGAAATATACCGGGACAGAGAATCCTAACGACTACTCTTGGGAAAATATAAACATTGTAGATATAAAAGGAGAAGTTTAACTAAAATTGCTTCTTTTTTTTTCTGTCTCTTTTACAGGTATTTCTATTTCTCCTATGCGAGAAAAGCGTTTTTTCATACTTTTGCTGTTTGTGGAATTGAGCATGTGTCCGGGTCCGAAGGTTATGTGGACAAATATTTTATATGCCCAGTGAAGCTCTGAACAAATAAAGATTTATCTTTCTGGTATTGCGTTTGTGTTTATGTAAGGAAATATTTAGCATAAATATTTAAAAAAAGATATGATATTTAACACTTTTTAAAAATGTTTAGATTGAAACAAAAGGATGAATTAAATGATTTAATGATTTCAATTTTGGGAAGTTATTTGTAGTTAAGGAAAATTTAAAATAATATAATAATTTAGTGTTTATTTAAGGAAATATCTGGTATAAATATTTAAAAAAAGTAAAGACAAAAATATTATAACAATTTTTAAAAATGTTTAAAGTAAAGTAATACTGATTTAAATGATGATTTTAATGATTTCAGTTTAGGGAAGATATTTGTAGTTATAGAAAATAAAAATGAGAAATAAAACATAAGTTTTAAATAATATAATACTTCAATGTTCATTTAAGGAAATATTTGGTATATTTATTTAAAAGGCAATAAATAATTTAACAATGATTAAAAATGTTTAAAGTGAAACAAAAATAATTTAGATTATGAATTTCCTGAAAGTATAATCTATTCTCTAAGCTGTAATACAGAGAAATTCTGAGGAGAAGATGGTTACAGTAAATGCTATTGGTATTAAGTTTAACTAGTTATTATGCAATTGTAAAATAATTAAATGAATATTAATATCAAAAATCTCTCAATTATCTCAAAAAATTTCTTGATTATCTAATATTACGAAATTAATATGAAATTACATAAAATCTCATCTACCATCAAAGAGTTTTAATATACAAATATGGTTGACGCATTAAAATTTCATAATGAGGTCTCCGAATTTATGTGGTCTTGAATTATTCATCAATACTCTTCTTTCATGAAATGCTGTGATTATACAGATATTTATTGGTGCAACCCCAAAGCTTTTGCATCTATCAAGTGGGATATTTTACAGAAAGTTTAAAAAGCGAGTAATATAAATATTTTGACTCGTTTTTTGTTCCAGTAAAGAATGTTGTTACCTAAAACGCAAATGCCATTCCATTACTTTTCCAGTGATAAAAAAAATCACGCTGGCTTACTTAAAAACATATTACTCGAAATTCAGAAACTTACTAATGGGTTTGTTTGTGTTTAACCCATTTGCATAATGCGTGGATTAAATTCGTACATCTTAGAAGAGTAGTTTTTTGGGAGGAATTTTATTTAAACTTGTGCACTTATTTGATGATGCTTGCTAGGAACACGTATATGTAAATATGCTGCTTCCTGTTGGTAATATATGTATTCCTCAGTGTACAAACAGGAAATATACGGAGAGAGAATCTTAAAGACTACTCTTGGGGAAATATAAACATTGCAGATATAGAAGGAGAAGTTTAAGTAAAATTGCATCTTTTTTTCTGTCTCTTTTACAGGTATTTCCATTTTCTTATGCGAGGAAAACTTTTTTTATTACTTTTGCTGTTTGTAGAATTGGGTATGTGTCTGGGTCTGAAGGTTATGTGGAAAAATCCGACAAATATTTCATATGCCGGGTGAAGAGGAACGAAAGCAATGTAAACAAATACAGATTTATCTTCCTGGTATTGCGTTTGTATTTATTTAAGAAAATACTTTTGGTATAAATATTTAAAAAAGTAAAGATTACTATATTTTACCAAGTTTTAAAAATAGTTAAAGTGAAAAAAAAAAGACTTATATGATGATTTAAATGATTTAATGTTTTATATAATAGGTCTAAAAAAATTTTTGGAAGTATAATTCCTTCTCGAAGTTTTAATGCAGAGAAATTCTGAGTAGAAGATGGTTATTGTGAGTGCTGTTGGAATTATGTTGAACTAGTTTTTAAGCGATTGTAAAAAAATTAAATAAATATCAATCCAAAAAATCTACCAATTATCAATCTCAAGAAATTCTTTGGTAATCTAATCTTTTGAATTTAATGGAAAATTCCGTAAAATCTTAATTACGACCAAAAGGTTTTAATATACAAATGCGGTGGAAATATTAAAATTTCATAAAGAGGTCTCCGAATTTTTGCAATCTTGAATTATTCATCAATTTTCTACTTCAATGAAATGCTGTGATATTCAACAGTCATTTAACGGTCCAACCCAGAAGCCTTTGCATCTATTCAACTGGGATATTCTACAGAAAGTTTAAAAAGCGAGTGATATAAATATTTTGACACTTTTTTTCATCTTGCAAATAATGTTGTTACCTAAAACAGAAATGCCATTTTATTACTTGTCCAATGGAAAAAAAAAAAAAACTCGCTGGTTTACTTAAAAATATATTACGCGAAATTCTGAAACTTAGTAATGGTTTTGTTTGTGTTTAACCCATTTGTAGAATGCGTGGATTAAGTCTCTACATCTTAGAAGAGTAGTTTTTAGAGGGGAATTTTATTCAAACTTGTGCATTTATTTGATGATGCTTGCTGGGGACACGTATATGTAAATATGCTGCTTCCTGTTGGTAATATATGTATTCCTCAGTGTACAAACAGGAAATATACGGAGAGAGAATCCTAAAGACTACTCTTGGGAAAATATAAACATTACAGATATAGAAGAAGTTTCACTAAAATTGCGTCTTTTTTTCTGTCTCTTTTACAGGTATTTCCATTTCTCCTATGCGAGAAAAGCGTTTTTTCATACTTTTGCAGTTTGTGGAATTGGGCATGTGTCTGGGTCTGAAGGTTATGGGGCAAAGTCTGACAAATATTTCATATGCCATGTGAAGTGGAACGAAAGCTATGTAAACAAATAAATATTTATCTTCCTGGTATTGCGTTTGTGTTTATTTAAGGAAATATTTGGTATAAATATTTAAAAAAAGATAAAGATTAAAATATTTAGCAGTTTTTAAAAATGTTTAATGTGAAAAAAAAAAAAAAATGGTTTATATGATAATTTTAATGATTTAAGGATTTAATTTTATTGAAAATATTTGTAAATAAGAAAAATAACCATGAGAAATAAAAAGTAATTTTAAATAATATAATACTTCAGTGTTTATTTAAGGAAATATTTGGTATAAATATTAAAAACTTGACGAAAATAATGAGATTAATTAAATTATACATAATAGTTTAAAACGTTTTTATTTAATTAATTAGTACAAAACACTAATTGCATGTAATATAACAACCCACAACACTGCTTATCTGCTGTCAAATTTGAGTGATGGGTTTATTATGTATTTGTAAAATAACATACATTCCTCTCTCATAGGAATGAAATGCCAAAACTCTTCCCGTGAGAAAAAAAAATGCTGTAGCATTATGTTGAACTAGTTATTAAGCAATTGGAAAATTTATTAAATGAATATCAAAATAACATGGCCATTATCAATCTCAAAAAATATCACTAGCAATCTAATATTTGAATTTAATGGGGAAATTCCTTAAAATCTCAACTAGGATCAAAAGGTTTTAATATAGAAATACGGTTGAAAGATTAAAATTTCATAATGAGATCGCGAAAGTTTTGTTGTTGTTGTTTCTTATCCCACTTGGTTGGCCAAACCCACGAGCCCATACGTACTCATGATTGAAGGGGAAGGAAGCAGCTTCTGTTGTGATGGAGCACCCGTAGGTAGACGTCTGACTTTGGTTCCGTGAAGCTCGTACAGTCATAGGACACCGGGACCTACGGCTTAAAGTGGATTCCGAACCACTACAGACATCCATGGCACCGCCAGGATTCGAGCCCGAAACCTGTGGCACAGAGCGCTAGACACTCGGCCATTCAGGTCCCAAATTTGTGAATGCCAACGGCACGCGGTGTTCCCAGGTGGTCACCCACCCAAGTACTGACCGCGCCCAATGATGCTTGACTTCGGTGATCTAACGAGAACCGGTATATTCAGCATGGTATGGCCGTTGGCCGAAAGTTTTGTAATCATGAATTATTCATCAATTCTCCTCTTTGATGAAATTCTGTGATATTCTACTGTCACTCAATGGTCGAACCCAGAAGCTTTTGAATCTATTCAACTGGGATATTTTACAGGAAGTTTAAAAAACGAGAAATATAAATATTTTGACTCGTTTTTCCCCCTGGAAACGCAAACTCCATTCCATTACTTTTCTGGCAATAAAAAAAATCTCGCTGGTTTACTTAAAAACGTATTACTCGAAATTCAGAAACTTACTAATGGGTTTGTTTGTGTTTAACCCATTTGTGAAATGCGTGGATTAAGTCTGTACATCTTAGAAGAGTAGTTTTTGGGAGGAATTTTATTTAAACGTGTGCATTTATTTGATGATGTTTGTTGGGAACACGTATATGTAAATATGCTGCTTCCTGTTGGTAATATATGTATTCCTCAGTGTACAAACAGGAAATATACGGAGAGAGAATCTTAAAGACTACTCTTGGGGAAATATAAACATTGCAGATATAAAGGGAAAAGTTTAACTAAAATTGCATCTTTTTTTTTCTGTCTCTTTTACTGGTATTTCCATTTCTCTTATGCGAGAAATTTTTTCATACTTTTGGTGTTTGTGGAGTTGGGTATGTGTCTAGATCTGAAGGTTATGTGGAAAAGTCTGACAAATATTTCATATGCCAGGTGAAGAGGAACGAAAGTTATGTAAACAAATAAAGATTTATCTTCCTGGTATTGCGTTTGTGTTTATTTAAGGATGTATTTAGTATAAAAATTTTTTTATAGGCTAAAATAAGGGTAAAAATAGCCAAAAAGTGATACTGTTGCAAAACATGATAACTCAAAATCAAATCAATATTTTTTCAATTTCTAAGTTTGTATTTGTTTGTACTAATATTCTACAGGGAATAGACCTCTGGTAAATTTATATCTTTATTATTTATTATTTTGTACTAGTTTAAAGGCTGTCGACACAAAATTCTTTCAAAATTTGCATGTAATTCCAAGTTTAACAATTAAAATAAAATATATTTATGTAGCTATAATCATTTCCAAGGTCTATTCCTTGTAAACATTTATGAAAAACATATATACAAAGTTTTGTAGCATTTGAATCAAAATTAATTGTGTTATGGTGTTTCACATGAAAACAAAAAGCATAAAAGTCCATTCTGAGAAAAAGCTAAAAACAACTTTTAATTAGAGATATTACTTTTAAAAATGTTGTAAATATATTAAAATGCTATTGAATTATCAAGTTCATAATCTTATTGATTAAAAAATATAGTTTTATGTTTCCTTAAAGCTCTAAATATTTTCTGAGCTTTGTTTTGAAGAAGTTAAAATTTGCTCGAACAAAAATTTTTTTTACAACTTCTTCCTATTGGCAATCTTTTTGATATGAAATGTCCTGGATTTAAAATATTTAGCATTTTTACAAGTGTTTTGATTAAATATATTCAAAACCTTTGAATTTCACATAAAAATGTCAACTTTAACTATTTTTTATACAATCCATTCTTTAAAATATGGATAAACATTGCAAAAATGTGATATTGTTGCAAAACTTGATAATTCAAAAATAAATAAATGAATAAAACATGAATAGTTTTTTCCTTTGTAAGTATTTTTATGTTGGGAATATCATTATGTTGGTAATATACTATTTTCAAATTTATATCTTAATTATTTATAAATTTTTGTATGCTTAAAGTTTGTCGACACAAACTTTCTTTTTAAATTTTCAAAAATCCTTAGTTTAACAACTAAAATAAAAATAATTTATGAATTTAGGTTAATTTCCATGTTCTATTTCTTTCATACATTTAAAGAAAAGTCTTACATGAAGTTTCAAAGCATTTAGAACTAAAATATTGGTATTATCATGTTTTGAATGAATACAAAATGCATAAAAATTCAAATAAGAAATAATTAAAACCAACTTTTAAATGTAAATAAAAACAAATGTACATACATAAAAATGTTATTGAAGTTTAAACTCTCCTTTATTAATATAAACACTTATTTATTTGTTTTGTTTTCTTTAAATAACTTCCAAGTTAAAAGTACTATTTATCAATTTTCTTCGACAATATTCAAATCAGTCAAATTTATAACTCAAATTTTATGTTATTCAAAAAACAAAAGTTTTTATAATAAAATGTCCTTCATTTTCAACTTGCAAGTATTATAATGACTTTTATAAAATTTTAATGTGATCATTATATCAAATAATTGCAAAGTTTACTTCATTTTCACACTTTTCAAAAAAAATCCTTAAAATTCATCATCTTTCTTTAAGATTATATTGTCTATATTATATTATCTTGTAGATCACATTTCATTTTAGAATTCTTAATCAAATACAACACACAGTGTTTGAAATAGCAGTACACTACATATATCTTTTAAAAATGTTGACTAACTTTAAGCATAGAAAGGTTCAATGTTTTGGTTCACAAACAGTTTGATTCACAACTTTTCATTCAATATATTTTATTCCAATTCCAATTCAAACTTAAAACATTTTTTGTGAAGGAGAAAAAAACACATTTTATATTATTTTATGATGAAAGAAATCACAAAACAAATAAAAAGTTAAATACTATGTAGATATGTTCCATACAACAGCATATGTAAACAAACTTTGAGACAACTCGTAGCCAGATTCTTTATTAGATCAAGTGATACCAATAATTTTAACTTTTTTAAGTGATAAAAACATTATTTAATGATTTTTATTTATATTAGAATAAGTTTTGCAGTCAATATTGAGGAAATAATGAAGGTAAACATATTAAAACTATCATTTCTTATTACGAAAACCGTACTTCCGGTTCAAAAATTCGTCTTCAAGGGAAGTTTAAACTAACACAACTCTAGTTCTAAAACAGATAGAAACAAACTGTAAAGATATTTAGAAAGTTTAAAATACAAGCTTTTCAAAAATGTAAAAATTACAAAATCGAAATTTTGGTCGAAAAACACGTTTTAAAGGTGTTCGTGTTGTCTCGAAATCTGCCAGTAGGTAGATTGCCACCTTGGGGCTGTTGCATCAATCAAGAAGATATAATTTGAATTTTAAAACAGATTAATTTATTTTTAATCTTTTTCGGCTAACCCACTTATTTAGAAACATTCTTACATAAAAGTACTCTGCACATTTCTGATTAAAATAACAACATACAAATGAGTCAACAAAATATATGACCGGTTTGTAATCTTGTAGTTTCTTCAAAAAAGAAAAACTGCAAATATCACGTCACGTATCTTTTCAAAAATACTTTCTTAAAAAAGAGGAATAAAATGATTAAATATTTACATTACTTACATTATCATTACTTTAAAAAAGTAACTTCAATATCTATTTTAGAAATTTTAGTATTCAATTTTTTCAGCACGCAGATAAGATATTTTCATATCTGGAAGAAGGAAAAAAAAATAACCAACGACAATATAAATCCGGATTCATTTATCGCTATAAAAACATATCCATTTTTTTAAGTCAGGAAAAACTTAACGACATCTGCAACTTTTCCTTCCACTACTTGTCACAGCAAATATAGGAGATTTTCGGCGGCCGTCACAGGCTATCGGAAAAAGCAACTATGGATTTCTGGCCCAGGAAAAAAAAATCTTGCTTATCTTTAAGATTTTTTTCTTTAAAAAAAAATATCTTTTTCACCAAGTTTTATTTGGATTCAGGGTGGCCAGACGGAGTTTTGATCGATAATTCGGAGTAAATTCTTTTTCATAGCCATCCCTACGAGATTTCGGTTACCGACACTACAAGAATGATCATACGGGTTTATTTTTATTTACTTACTTTTTTATTTCGAAGTTTTTGATAAGAAAAAAAAATCTCTGCTGAGATATATCCGTCATTTTGTCCACTACGGTCTCTTATTTATGCTATCTGAAAGCCCGAATGAATCTCTATTTTTATTTATTTAACAAAAACTTTTGAACAATTTTTCACATTTTAATACTTATGCATATATATATATTATTTTTCAGCGTGTGAAAGTGGGAAATAGGGTTGATTATGGGACCCAAGTTATTTCAATTATTTATTTAATTTTAAGTTACATACGGACAAACATCGAAAGTTAATGAAAGAATAAAAGTATGATATTCAACCACAGAAAGAGAATCCTTGGACCCCATTGATGATGTTTAACACGGCATTCAACCCCAAAATGAGAATCCTTGGACACCGTTGAGGATGTTTAACATGGAATTCAACTCCACAAGGGCAATCCTTGGACACCATTCATGACGTTTAACACGGCATTCAACCCCACAAGGAGAATCCTTGGATACTATTGATTTGGGTCAATTTGTGCACTTTTTAGGATAATTAGACCGGCACCTACAGTATAATGTGGATTCCGAACCACTAACAAACATCCGTGCCACAACCACGATTCGAACCTGAAGCTTGTGGTTCAAAGGCCAGAGCACTAGCTAATTTGCCATCAACATGTTTACTACGGAGAAAATTTAGTGCGTTATTTAACCAGATAATATAATGAAGAAGGTATTATCTGGACTTTAAAAGATTAATTTATTTTCAATTTTTTTAGACTAACCCACATATTTAGAAACATTCCGATATAAAAGTACTCTGCACTTTTGTGATTAAAATAACTGCACAAAAATAAGTCAATAATATTTATGCCCGATTTTTAAACTTGTAAAAAACTAAAATCGAAGTAACTTATTTTTTCAAAAATACTTCCTTAAGAAATGGAATAAAATGATTAAATTTAACTATTTTAATGAAAAGCATAACTTTATAAAGAAACTTCAATATCTATTTTCGAAAATTTAATTTTAGTATTCAATTTCTTTAGCATGCAGATAAGATATTTTCATATCTCGAAGAAGAAAAAAAAAGTAAGCAACGACACTATAAATCTGGATTCATTTATCGCTATAAAAACATATCCATTTTTTTAACTGGGGAAAAACTTAACGACATCTGCAACTTTTCCTTCCACTACTTGTCACAGCAAATATAGGAGATTTTCGGTGGCCGTCACAGGCTATCGGAAAAAGCAACTATGGATTTCTGGCTCAGGAAAAAAAAATCTTGCTTATCTTTAAGATTTTTTTTCTTTGAAAAAAAAAATCTTTTTCGCCAAGTTTTATTTGGATTCAGTGTGGCCAGGCGGAGTTTTGATCGATAATTCAGAGTAAATTCTTTTTCATAGCCATCTCTACGAGATTTTGGTTACCGACACTACAAGAATGATCATACGGGTTTATTTTTATTTACTTACTTTTTTATTTCGGGGTTTTTTGATAAGAAAAAAAAAAAATCAGTGCCGAGATATATCCGTCATTTTCTACACTACGGTCTTTTATTTATGCTATCTCAAAGTTCGGATGGCTCTCTACTTTTATTTATCTAACAAAACTTTTCAACAATTTTTCACATAGCTTTTATATTCCTTCCACATCATATAATAATTGGATTAATTATGACGTGGTCAAGTTATGCCAATTATTCAATGAATTTTAAGTTACATAAGGACAAACATCAAAAGTTAATGAAAAAAAAAAAGAAAACATATGACATTCAACCATACAAGAAGACTCTTTAAGTACTTCTAAGCAACTTTAGTGCAGCATTCAACTATAAAAGGAGAGCCCTTGGGCATTACTGAGGAGGTTTAGTGCGGCATTCAACCACAAAAGGAGAATTTTGGACACTACTGAGGAAGTTTAGTGTGGCAAATTACAAGACCTTAGACACTACTGAGGATGTTTAATGCGGCATTCAACCAAACGA
This sequence comes from Caerostris darwini, assembly GCA_021605075.1. Taxonomy (NCBI): domain Eukaryota; kingdom Metazoa; phylum Arthropoda; class Arachnida; order Araneae; family Araneidae; genus Caerostris; species Caerostris darwini. Next base: position 298,213 of record BPLQ01003905.1, on the reverse strand, counting down.
TCAGAATCCTTGGACACTACCGAGGAAGTTTAGTGCTACATTCAACCACACAATCAGAATCCTTGAGCACTGTTTAGTGAGACATTCAGTACCACAAGGAGAATCCTTGGACGGCTGAATGTCACATGTCGGAATGTCGAATGTCGGAATCCTTACTGAGGAAGTTTAGCGTAGCATTCAACCACACAAGTCGATTACTTTGACATTACCGAGGAAGTTTATTGCGGCGTTAAACCATACAAGGAGAGTTTTTGGACAATACTTAGGTTATTTAATGCGGCATTCAACGCAACAAGTTGAATCCTTGGGCAATTCTGAAGAAGTTTAGTGTGGCATTCAACAACACAATCAGAGTTCTTGGGCACTATTGAGGACGTTTAATGCGGCATTGAGCCACACAAGGAGAATCCTTGAATACTACTGAGGAAGTTTAGTGTGTCCATTTAACCACAAAAGTAGGATCTTGATGCACTATTGAGAAAGTTTAATGTGGCTTTCTACCACCAAGAAGAATCCCTGGAAACTACTGAGGAGATTTAGTGTGGAATTCAACTCCACAAAAAGAGTTCTTCACTACTGATGATGTTTAATGCGGCATTTAACCGCACTAGAATAGTCCTTGACCTACTAATGAGGAAGTATAGTTAGTATAAAGAGGGCACTGATGATGGGTGTTGCCACATATTTGAAAGGAGCGATTACAAGTCTAAATATACATGTTTTCGACGGCATTGATTTCTATTTCAAAACATCACACAGTGTAGCTAAAACGTGATTTCTAATTTAAAAAAAAAAAATAGCTTTTAATCTAATTCACTCGAAAATTGTTTGATTGAAGAAAAAATCAAATTTGAGTACCAAAGCTCTCAAGACAAAAGTTTATAGTTAATTTAATTATACATTAGATTTTCCAGAAAAAATCCAAGATAACGTTATATGTTATATTAACATTGATGACATAACATTAACATTATTTTTTTTTTCAGAAATACCCCCTTTTTATTAATATATTTAATAAATAACAATAACATCTTGATTCTTTTAGGTTAAAAAAGAAAATTAATGAGAATGTGTATTAATATATGTTACATTAATGTAACTGAAATTATCTTTCAAATGTCATATTTTATGTTAATTTAAATTTTTTTTTGTAGATGCATAATTTTCCTAAAATACAAAATTTTACCGCAGAGAAATTAAGGAAATTAAACACATATGTTTATTTGGTATAATAAATAAAATAAATAATTTTAATAAATTAAAAATATTTTTTCTTCCTTTATATTTCATTAATTATGAAAAACATGATCAATACTAATAACAATCACGCATTTTAACTATAAACAAAATTTATAAACTTAATTTTTAAAACTTAATATTATAAAGCAATTTAAAAACATTATCGGAAAACAAAATGCACACTTTACAATCAATAACACGAATTCCATTCTTAATTGATTTTCAGAATCCAGTTTCCTTCTTCGTTTCGAAACCTCGAGCATTTTTAAAAGGTCCCGAACTTCTTTTGGCGATCAATTAAAATTTCTTTTGAAGAAGTTGTGTCTGATCTATTAATCGATCAGAAAATATCGAGTGGGAAGACTATCGACTTTCATTGTTCTTCTCTCTCAAACACTTTCTAAAAATGTTCACAATGTGTTTTAAAATTCTTAAACGCTACCTCTTTAGATAGTTGTACCATAAGTAGCAATGCTGATGGAATTACTTTCGCTTCATGTATAAGCAATTTGTGCACTATAGGGGACTGCCGCATATCATGCATAGTTTTAATCCATTCTTTGGCAGTAGTTAGCGCATAGTTTTTGAGTGTATCAATGCCTGACATAACTACTTGATATACTACTGTGTATAAAAATAAGACCTTTTGAAAAATAAGACTTTTTATGAAACTAAATCTGTATCATGCTTAATGTTTTAATCTTTTAACAAAATATCAGTTTTAATTTTTTTAAATATGCAAATCTTTCCATAAAATTAACAAAACTACATGCAAAGCGTTGATTTTAAATTTTTAGCTCGGAAACGGAAACGGAAGTACCTGTTTCGAATACCAATGGGGTAAATATACCCCGAAAACCTCCACATAATCATTAATATAGTTAAATTTACATTATTGAAATTACATTGTTAATTTAGGTAACAAAAGAAAAATGTATGCTAGTAAGTTAAAAAATAAAAGAAAGAAGTAAGTTAAGTTAAGTTACCGAGGTACAATTAGGAGTCCGTAACACATTTCCCCGCGGACAGTCAGTGTATAAATGGGGAAAAAAAATAACATTAAAGAATATAAAACAAATACATTAGAAATGAAAACATTAACTTCTTAAGAATTTTAGATGTCATTTGCAATAAATTACGATAGCCAGTATTTGTGTTAGTTTTGAAACATCGTAGCAATATATGAAAGTTTAAGGAGCCAAATAGACACCTCAGATTTGCAATTTAGCTATTTTGGTCACTCTGAGTCCCACGAATTCTTTTTAGGCGTGGGAAGGACTAAAACAAAGCATCGTAGGTAGCTCTATGTTTTTTCTAGAGCTACTGACACCAGAATCGTAAACAGGAATTATGCGAATAGCTTCATTGCGAATCTGAGGGCATTTATCATGAAAATTTTTTGAAATTTTGAATTTGTAACTCATTATCGGATTAAGATCAAGATCTTTATGAATTTTTTTCCTTCTAACAAACCACGAAGCTTTAACTATACTGGCTACCTGTCTATTCTGGAAACCTTGCAACTTTTGGAGCTTTTTCAATGAGTTGGAAGATGGGGCAGTGGGACTGTTGCGCCATTGAATTGGACTATTGCGTCATAAATAACTATAAATTTTTGTATTTAATTTAACACAAATAGTTGTAATTTAACTTTTTATACTCGGAATGAAACAAAACTATTTTTAAATATTTGTTTATCAACAATTATTTATAATTTTTTTTTAAAACCTAAGAAATGACGAAGATAGATTGATATTATATAATACTAAAAGAGTTTTTATATACTTTAAGTTATGTAATTTTAAATATAGAGCAATGTAAAATTAAATAATATTTTAAAACATCATGAAAATATTATCTACTGTCTACTAATATTACTACTGCTTATGAAAATATTATCTTCTGAAAAATGCATAAGGCATTTTGTGATTTAGCAAAGGAAAAAACTGATTTCTAAGAACTCTTTTATTACGCCACTAGAGTGATAAGAATTCTGAAGCTGAAATTCAAAAAGTAAACGTTAATATTTCTGGCTTTTCCATTTTAGATACTGTCGTCTATAAAGTTGACGTTGAGGGAAGAGAATCTTTTCCAGCTATAAAATTTTAATGCACTCATTTTCTAAAATTTCACAGATTGAAAATCTGCTTTAAAAGAAGTATTTATTTATTCATAGATGCAACATCATATTCTAGATTTTGATAAAACAAAAATTAATGATTTATTGGGTTCAATAAATGTAGTTCTCTGAAAAATTTTTAATCAATTTTATTGAACATATATTTAAGACAAATAATGTTTATCTATGTATTATTATTACCTATACTCTATGTGATTTTAATTATAATTTTCTTGGGGCTTTTTTGGTAACATTTCAAACAGGATATGAATTTTTTTGAATGAAATATCTTATTCATCCTTTTTAAAACTATTCCAACCACAGAAGTTGTTTGAAAATTATTTATAAAGGAAGTAAATAAAATAACTTGATATTTTCGAATGCTCGTACATTGACATATACATATAAATACATATGCTATAAAATAGTTTTAAGATATATGCTTTAAAACAAGAAATTAAGAAATGCATAAAATGAAATGCTTTAAATTGAAACATATGCTGTAAAATAGATAATGGAAAACGTTGTAGATTATTAAAATGTAATTTATTTACACATTAAATTAATATATTAAATTAAATTAAATTAATAAATTAAATTAAATTAAATTAAATTAATAAATTAAATTAAATTAATAAATTAAATAATAAACTAAATTAAATTAATAAATTAAAACTATTGCTTGATTATTTTGAGGTGTGAGGGCCGAGTGACTTACGCTCGGTGCCGCAAATTTTAAGTTTGAGTCCCGGCCCACCATGGAGGCTTACAGTGCATCGGGATTCACTTTAAACCTTATGTCACAGTCTAATGTGACTGTTGGGCGTAGGGCTGAAAATCCTACCCCGTAAAAAGAAAACATCTGTTGTTTTGGAATCTGGCAGTAGGCAATGGTTTCAATTTAAAAACAAATGCAATTTTTTTAATTTGAAACCTTGGAACATGCTAAGAATATTTTTTTCTTCTAATGCAGCTGGCAAATAGACCGTGAGCTTCGTCATAAGGGCTGCATCGATGTTACTCATTTTGCATTACCCAGGGGGCGCGTGTAACTTGATGGTAAGCCACGGACGCGGAGTAACAATGGCCCCGCAATGCTCTACGATCCTATTAGGACTGGGACCTACGGTTTAAAGTGGATTCCGAACCACTACAACATCCATGGGCAAAAGCCGGGATTTGAACCCGATACCTGTGGTACCGAATGCCAGAGTGCTAGCCATTCGGCCATCAGGCCCCTGTGTTAAGAATATTGATCAGATAACTGGCTATTTCTATACAATGTAGAAAATACAATTTGGAAAAACGTCCAAAAAATGCAAATGCATTGAATAATGATAGATAGATCAATTACTATAGAGCTATTTAATTATATAAATATGAAAAAGAGTACAGTTGAGTATCACTTTATGTGAAATTTTTACGTACTTTCCATTGACAAAAATTATAAGAGCTTGTCCCACCTAAATTGAATTTATGACTAATCTAACATAAATTAAATGTTTTTAACTAAATTAAATTTACTCAATAAAAATGAAAGATGAAAAACATTTATAACGAAAATGAACTTTACATACTGAAGTAGAAGAAAGGAAAACCAAATACAAGACAATTTTTCATTTTTTTTACAAATAAAAATGCAAGTAAGGAATAAATTTTTATTGTGAATGTTATTACAAAGGCAATAATGCGAAAGAAAGGTATATTTCATTCATTTCTTTATAATGTAGCATTGTTCTCTTGAAATTCTAAAAAAAAAAAAAAATCTCATTTGTTTAGGAAACGGAACAAAAAAAAAACTATTCAGTTATACTACCTACAACAAACTTTCTCTGATAGTGAATACAAAAGGGATCCGCTACACAATATCCAACAAAGTTTACGTCAAAATTTCTTTGAGGAACGCCCAATAAGCATGCACACATGTAAAGGTTGCGCACAAAAAAAAAAATGCATTCGGCAAAGGGTAACAAAGCGTTTGAAGTTACAGATCTTATTTCTGTTCCTCCGCTTCTTCCTTTATTCTTCCTTTAGAAATGAACACGCCTACTCGGGTTCTCGTTTTCTCGGTCAATTTTCTCGTCTCCTAAAACAAAGGAACCAAGACTAATGTTGGATTCTCGAAAGATGCAATTGTTTTTTTGTGTTTGTTTGTTTACTTAATTCTTTTTTTTTTGTGTTGTTGTTCTTTGTATGGAGGAGTTATATCAAAACTCAAGGTTCTCAGGAATATTTGGATGAGAGATATTTGAAATATACTCCTTTTCATCTTTATAAGTAAAAACGAATTCGGATCTGTTTTCTTTTGATATATGCAAACTTAAAAATGTCTTAAATAGCTACGTATTTTAATGAATAAAATGAATATTTATATGTGTTTTTATCATATATAAAAATAATAACAATCGAAAAGGCAAATTTAATTAATATTTAAAACGAGTTGTATGACTTTTCACTACTTTAATTTTTTAACCACTTTATAAATGGTTAAAGAAAATTCAGAAGGTTAATAGTGCTACCTAAGACAGTAGGATTGCCATTGGAAAAATTTCTTAGGGTAAATGTTCCAAAATAGCGGATTGAGGAAAACCTCATACTACAATATGATTATCGATAGTAATTTTCTGTAATTAACCCTATTCAATATTTTTGATTTCTATAACAAGTTCCGTGCCACCAACTGGAATCGAATTGTACACTTGAACACATAGTAGCTGTTTCCACCATTGCTAACAAGGGGACATATTAAAAAAATACCATTATTATTATTCTTTATTGGCTCAACAACCCCATAAGGGTCAAAGACCGTCTGCTTACTGGCAGATTTCAAGACAGGAGAAGTTTTCTTTTACAGGATAGGTTTGTCAGCCCTACACCCAAACAGTCATATTAGACCGGAACATACGGTTTAAAATGGATTCCGAACCACTGCAAGCCTCCATAGCACCGCCTGGATTTGGACCCTAAACCTGTAGCATTGAGTGGCAGAGTTGCAGTCACTCGGCTATCAGGGCGCAAATTAAATTTACTTAATAAAATTGGTAAATGAAAAAAATACATGACGGAAATGTATACTGTGGAAGACGAAAGGAAAAAAAAAATAGAAGACAATTTTTCCATTTTTTCCATTTTTTCACAAATAAAAACGAAAGTAAGGAATAAAATTTTTATTGTGGATGTTATTACAAAGGCAATAATCCGAAAGAAAGGCGCATTTCATTCATTTCTTTACAATGTAGCTTTGTTCTGATGAAATTCAAAAAAAAAAAAAAAAAAATCTCATTTGTTTAGGAAACGGAACACAAAAAAATATATTCAGTTATACTACCTACAACAAACTGTCTCTGATAGTGAATACAAAAGGGATCCGCTACACAATATCCAACAAAGTTTACGACAAAATTTCTTTGAGGAATGCCCAATAAGCATGCACACATGTAAAGGTTGCGCACAAAAAAAAAAAAAAAAATGCATTCGGCAAAGGGTAACAAAGCGTTTGAAGTTACAGATCTTATTTCTGTTCCTCCGCTTCTTCCTTTATTCTTCCTTTAGAAATGAACACGCCTACTCGGGTTCTCGTTTTCTCGGTCAATTTTCTCGTCTCCTAAAACAAAGGAGTCAAAACTAATGTTGGATTCTCGAAAGATGCAATTGTTTTTTTTTGTGTTTGTTTACTTAATTCTTTCTTTTGCTCTTTGTGTGGAGGAGTCATATCAAAACTCAGGGTTCTCAGGAATATTTGGCTGAGAGATATTTGAAAGATATTTCTTTTCGCTGTTATAAATAAAACCGAATTCGAATAAACTTTCTTTTGAGATATATACATACTTGAAATTGTGTTAAATCTCTATATATTTGTATGAATAAAAGGAATATTTATATGAATTTTTATCATATGAAAAGAGAATAGCGATAAAGCAAATTTAATTAATATTTAAAAAAATTCAGTAAATTTAGATGGTTAACAGAGCTTCCTAAGATAGTAGGAATGAAACAATGACATTGGAAAGAATTTCTAGAGCTAACTGTACCACATTGGTGTAATTGAGAAAACCTTAAACGGCATTAGGAATATAGATTGTAATTTTCTGTGATTAACTCTATTGAATATTTTTGATTTTCATAACAATGTCCATATCATCACTGTAAATCGAATTGTACACTTGCACACTTAGTAGCTGTCTCTACCATTGACAACGACCTAGCACCCGGGCTTTTGGTACCACATTTTTCAGATTCGAATCCTGGTGGTGGCATGGATGTTTGTTAGAGGTTTGGAATCCACGTTTAATTAGTCTAATTCTGGTCTAATTAGTCTAAAGTGTGTAAACAATGACCGTAGAGCAAAAAACCAAAACAAATCTACCATTGACAATTAAGTGCATATTCAAGAAATACCTTCGTTATGCTCCTTCTTTATTGGCGCAGTAATTCCATGGTCAGACAAGGCTATCTGCTTATTGGCAGATTTTGAGACGTTTTCTTATTTTGGGGTAGAGTGGTCAGCCTTACACTCGACAGTCACATTAGACTGCTATCTATTGTTTAAAGTGGATTCCGATTCATAGAGATGAGATTTGAACCCAAAACCTGTGGCACCGAGCACCAGTCACTCGGCCATCAGGTACCCCACTGCTATTACAAATTGTTAATGTTATAATATTATATTCGATTAAGACCATTTTTGCCAAATAACAATTAAGAAAATGAAAGTTATATGATTAGTTTTAAGCTATATAAATATATTTTATTCAGTTAGATAAAATGAGGACATCGAGAACTTTTCAACACTTCTATGTATGTATTTAAATAATTTTCATATGCTATAAGGTTTTTGTTTGGTGAATTACCTTCGTATAATTTTTAGTTACATAGTTGTTGTTGTGGTATTCCCTGAAGACCACAAGAAAATCAAATATCGTGGTACACCTGAATAATGTTGGCTATGCTGATTGCTAACTCGGATTACAAATGAATGGATGATCTAGACCAGGAATCTCCAAACTTTCCAGCCTGAGGGCCATACAGTTTACTCCAATAAGTACCAAGGGCCAAAACCGTTTTCATTTTCTGCCATTATCTATAATTTCTAGTCTTCTGAATAATGTTTACAGATCTAAGTTAACCAATGAGCATCTTAAATCTCTTTTAATAATTGGTACAAGTTAAATTGATCCACAACTACAAGCTATTGTCAGAGAAAAATCACAATTACATAAATCTTATTAGTATTTTTTTACAAGGGGATAACCCCGCGGTTTCATTCGTGTTAATTTAGCTTTTCCGTTCCTGAGGGATTTTCAGGATAAAAATCATATATTTGGTTCAGAATATATACATTCCAAACATCGTTATACATACATATGCGATACTCTTTACCCCAACATAACTACCGCGGGATGTTCACTAGTTTATAATGTTAGTGGGATTCATTTCAATTATTTGTTAGTTGTTATGCTTATGCAAAATTTTCTGCGTATTATGCTCGTCATTAATCTTTACCTAGCGAGTGAATAAAACCGAGTTATTATCATTCTGTGTTTTTTATCAAACTTATTATAGCAACAATAAGCTGTTCGTTGTCGCGGGGCGGATTGATGACACTGGCGGGCAGTAGTTTGGAGACCCCAGGTCTAAACAATGCATGGTGGCAGCAACAGCTGGGAAATCAAAGACAGGATGAGGAGTAATCTCGACATCAGGGCAGTTGCCACATCTTTGCTATTTTTTAACTCCATCAGCAGAAGTTATGGTATTGCTTCATGCTTAATCTTGTGAGAATAGTAGCTGTTTTTTTTTTGTCGAAATTAAGTGCTGTAATTTGGTAATTAGTTTTGATCATGGAAGGAATTATAAGTTTAGATTTTGACAAGCCATTTGCATCTGCAAGAGAAATAGAAATGGCAGCCTGATATAGACTTTTGACATTCTTAGCCAAAGAATCTGCAATTTCATTAAATTCCAGATCCACATGCGTAGGGATCCGTTGCAGGATGCACATTCTGTGCAAACAGTGGATTTGTTCTATAAGAGACATAATATTCAATATCATGCTTGGAAATCTTTATTACTAGCCTGTAAGGCAGACCTTGAGTCAGTGAAGATAGTAATATAATTCTATCTTTATTTAATAAAATGTTCTATCTATCATGATTAAGTCTAGCATATTAAATCTCCTTGCTTTACAGTCATATATTTATTAGGTATTTGAAGATTGCATTTTAACTATTTGGAAAGTGTAATAATTTCGAAGATTATACCATTTTAGTTAATATTTTGGCAACATGTAATAAATAAGAATTAAGAAATTATCATCGATAAATAAAAAATTATTAGACACTGTTGGTTTCACGAAGTAATTTGTTTTAAATATTATATTTTTAAATCTGACATAAATATATACTTGTGGCAGATTGATTCATTTCGATCTACTGTGACCACAAAACGTATTGGAATAGTAAAACGTTTCATAATTTTACTATACATCAATGTAGATTTATAGTTTAAAAAGGACTATTTTTTATACAGAGCACCAAATTTATTTTGCTCTAGTACAAAATATATTTTTTGTCATGTCGGCTGCTATTGAATTCTTGCCTAAAAACCTTTTTAGCTGATAATTTTGGAAAACATCATTAGTTTTCTTAACAGCTTTCGTTAAAAGCTGATTACCACTATATCCAGGAGGGCTCAGAATGATTCAGTTTTTTTTTTCTTTCGACACCTCGTTTGAGCTTAGCTACATTTTGTATTTTTTGATGTTCTTATGTTGTCTGCATATTTAACCTGCAAAATATAGAAGACTTGTAAATTTTCTTTTCTTCACTTTGTTTTGTTTAACATAATATTTCCATAAATCTTTTTAATGTAGTCAATTATGAATGAAAACACTAATAAAGTGATGATTTTTCGGGATAAATAAAAAAAAATTATTTTTTTATGTACAGAAGATTTAGCAAACTATATTATATCGGATTTAAAACAAATTTTTTAACAATAATTACTGACGGCAAATACTACCAACATATTCTACTGTTTTCTTTAATAAAATAATAATAACAAGAACTGGCATGTTCATTAAGCATGAAAATGATAAACCGCCATTAGAGGTTAATTCTAGAAAAAAAAAATTCACATGCTAAATTTTTTTTTATCCAATGCAGCTGGCAAACAGACATGGACTTCTTGGATGCCTTAAGGCAAGTGCTGCACAGACGTTACTCACTTTGCATTACCCAGGGGGCGCGTGTAACTTGAAGATAAGCCACGGACGCAGAGTAACAATGCCCCCGCAACGCTCAACGATCCTATTGGGACCGGGACCTACGGTTTAAAGTCGATTCCGAACCACTACGCACATCCATGGCACCACCGGGACTTGAACCCGAAACCTGTGGTACTGAGCACCAGAGAGCTAGCCACTCGGCCATTCAGGACCACATGCTAAATTTTGAGTTATTTAAAATGTTTTCACTGTTATATATTTTTAGTTTCTCTTTAGTACAGGGCTGGCGAAAAGTTTTGCCATGATAGTAAAACTTATTGTGCAAAAACTATTATAATAAAACATATCTAAACAAAGATGTATTAAATACTGCTATAAAATTTTTAATACGACCATGCGATTCAATAAATTTCAACATGTGTCCTCTTGTCAACTCGGAAAATGGCAAAGCATTTCTCGATAAATGGTCTTTAACACATAGTCTGTAATAGCACACATAACATATTTATCCTATCTTTCAGTTCTTCAATGTCAGCAAATGGTGTGGCAAAGTTATGTCTTTGACACAGTCCCGAAAGAAAAAATCACGAGGGGTAATATCAGGAGGTCAGGGTGTTGATCCTTCTCTTCCAATCCAATTGGCCTGGGAATTTATCGTCTAGAAACTTACTAACTAAAGAACCCCAAGTGAGGAGGTGCTCCATCATGATGATAAATAATCATTGAGGGAAATTCTTATAACTGAGATGCAATGGACAGTTCCAGTAAGAATAAATGGATGTTGTTCCAATGGGCTAAATTAACTGTGTTTATATTTTCTGATCATTGATCTTGATATTTCATTGATCTTGTTATACATGAGGCTGCACCAAACAATAACTTTACGTCTAACTCTCACTACCTGTCTTGAAACATGTGGATTTCCTGATCTCCATTATGTTTATTTACATTTACATAGATATGAAAGTTTGGTTCATAAGAGAAACAATGATTCTTTTGATTCATCAAATGATTTGTTCGATTCATAAGGAAAGCAAACAAATCATTTTTGGCATCAATTTTATTCAGATCTGTTGCACAAGAAACTGTTAAAATTGAATTATCCAATGGTGTTAAAATTTTACTATTGCAACGAATGGCTATTTTATAATACAATTTTATAACCTAGGCAAAACTTTGTGCTCACCTTGTATTTTTATTGAAATAAAAACTTTAAATTTCTACTCGGGTTTTTTCATTTTAAGTGTAATAATATATTCTAAATATATTTTTGCACAATAAGTTTGGTACTTAATTTAATTAATGCTTTGCTGGCTTACATAAATGCTTTCGGCATCAATATTGTTCAGATCCGTTGCACAAAAAAAAACTGACAAAATTAAACTATCCAATGATGTAAAAATTCTATTATTACTAAGAGATCAAAGCAAAACTTTCTTCGCCTCGTATTTTAAATGAAATCAAAACTTTAAATTTCAACGCATGCTTTTTCATTTTAAATGTAAAAACATATTCAGATTTTATTATTGCACAATAAATTATCTTAATTAATGGGATATTAGAGAGTTTTTGCATACCGTACGTTAGTTACTAGGACGTCCGTTAGCTTTTTCTCCCTAGCGCGCATGCTCATAAGAAACTGCGCATGCGTATCTGTAATAATGTTTCCTATGAGCATGCGCGCTAGGGAGAAAAAGCTAACGGACGTCCTACGGTAACTAACGTACGGTATGCAAAAACTCTCTAATAAATCGTTTTCAGCATCAATTTTGTTCAGATCTGTTGCAAAAAAAAAAAAAAAAAGAACCGCTAAAAGTGAACTATTGAAGGATACCAAAATTATATTATTGCATTCAATGGTTTTTTTATAATAAAATTTTATAATCAAGGAAAACTTTTGTGCTCAATGAAATTAAAAGACATAAAAAGTTTAAATTTTTACTCGCGCCTTTTTACTTTAAATGTAAAAGTATATTCTAAATATATTTTTGCAAAAGTATATTCTAAATATATTTTTGCACAATAAATTTGGTACTTAACTTAATTATATGATAATCAATCATTTTTAGCATCAATTTTGTTCAGATCTCTTTACACACACACACAAAAAAAAAATCTGCAAAAAGTAAACTTTCCAATTTTGCCAAAACTATACTATTGCATTCAAAGGTTATTTTATAATAAAATTTTATAATCAAGGCAAAATTATAATTACTTTGTAAACACCTTATATTTTTAATGAAATAAGAAAACTTCAAATTTCTGCTTATAAAAAGCTTCAAAAAAATATTCAAACTTCAAATTGTATATAAACTTCAAATAAAAACTTGAAATTTCTGCTTATGTTTTTTTTTTTTTAAAAATTCATTTTCATTTCAAAATTTTTCATTTTAAGTAAAAACATATTCTAAATATATTTTTGCACAATATATTTGGTACTTAACTTAATTAATATGATAATTAATCTTTTTTGGCACCCACTTTGTTCAGGTCTGTTGCACAAAAAAAAATGCTAAAAGCGAACTATCCAATAATGCCAAAATTATATTAAAGCACTCAATGGTTATTTTATAATAAACGCAAGACTTTGTGCTTTATATTTTTAATGAAATAAAAACTTTAAATTTCTACTAGAGCTTTTTCATTTTAAACGTAAAAACACATTCTAAATATATTTTTGCCCAATAAATTTGGTATTTAACTTAATTAATATAAAATAAATTTAATTAACTACAATGAATATCAATAAAACACAATAAATGAAAAACATGATTTCATTCTTTTAAAAAAAGCACTAACCAAATTGTACATAAGTATAAATATGCAAACCACAACGAAGTACCACAACCGATACATAAAACTATTCCCTCAAGTATGCCTTAGAGGATTTAGAACTTTTCGGATCACTTAAAGTATGTTTTCAATTACTGCAATATGGAACTTACGTGTTTTGTGTGGGTAGAATGGCCAGAAATCCTATTACAATCTATTATTGTTAATTTCTTTTTTGTCATTCAGTGCAATTTGAGCATACCCAAGAGATGCATAATAGAAGATAATTAAATTGCGACAGTGTTGTAACAATGAGCAATCTTGGAGTGCTACAGAAAAGTTTGGGTGTTTGGACATATTGTATTCCTATAAAAGCAACCGAGATGCTGTATTGTGAGCACATGAAATAACACTTCTTAAGAGCTATTGAAATTGGATTGTTATGAACAAATGCAGATTTTTAGGCGTTTGGCAATTTTTCAATTTTCATCTGACGTGGAATGGTAGAATCTTAGTTGGTTTGGAAATAAAAATACTACATTATGCAGTATGCATGTAAGTTGTTACAAATGTTAAAATTAAAGGATATTCTGAAATGTTATTCATGTGTACCACAAAAATATATAAATAACACTAAATGAATGAAAATATTTTTAATTAACAAACACTAGAATTAATTGAAAGAATTAATAGATTTTTAGGTAAATATTTTTTTATTTATTATTTTTGCTTGTATGGTAACAACTAAAAAAATGCTGTATTTGCCATCTTTGAAAAACACCTGCCAATATTTTTACATTAAAAAAGTTAAAAAATACACACACACACACAAAAAACCACTGCATTAAAAAAAAAATTTTAAGAGATTCTTCTAATGCTGTTTAAAATGAGTGCATTATGAATGGTTTGTTGCTCTGCGGTCATTAATTATACCGACACCTACAATTTAACGGGGACTCCGAATGACTAACAAGCATCCATGCCACCGCCAGGATTCGAACCTGAAGCCTGTGGTACCAAAAGCCAGATCGCTAGCCTACTCGTCATCAAGCCTCTAATTAATATGATAATCGTTCGTTTTCGGCATTAAATTTCATCAGATCTGTTGCACACATAAACATTTTTTGTAAAAGTGAACTATTCAATGATACCAAAATTATTTATTGCATTCAATGGTTATATTATAATAAAATGCTATAATGAAGGCCAAACTTTTTGTTCACCCTATATTTTTAATGAAATAAAAATTACAAACACCTTAAATTTCGATTAGCGCTTTTTCATTGTAAATGCAAAAATATATTCTAAATATATTTTTGCACAATACATGGTACTTAATTTAATTAATATGATAATTAATCGTTTCCAGCATCAATTTTGTTCAGATCTGTTGCACAAAAATTGTTAAAAGTGAACTATGCAATGATACCAAAATTATATTATTGCTTTCAATGGTTATTTTATAATAAAATTTTATAATGTGGGCAAATGTTTTTCTGTTTTTTTTCAACCTATATATTTAATGAAATAAAAACCTTACATTTCTATGCTCGCTATTTCATTTCAAAGGTAACCTAATCTAAATATATTTTTGCACAATTTGGTACTTAACTTAATTAATATAAAATAAATTTATATTAACTACAATGAATATCAATAAAACACAATACATAGAAATCGTGATTTCATTCTTTCAGAAAGAAACGCTAACCCAATTGTCCATAACTATAAATATGCAAACTACAATTGAAGTACCACAAACGATACATAAAACTATTCCCTCAAGTATGCCTTAGAGGATTTAGAACTTTTCGATTCACTTAAAGTATGTTTTGAATTACTGCAATATGGAACTTACGTTTTTTGTGTGGGTAGAATGGACAGAAATCCTATTACAATCTATTATTGTTAATTCCTTTTTTGTCATTCAGTGCAATCTGAGCATACCCAAGAGATACAGAAAAGCAGATAATTAAATTGGGATAGTGTTGTAACAATGAGCAATCTTGGAGTGCTACAGAAAAGTTTGAATGTTTGAGCATATTGTATTCCTATAAAAGCAACCGAGATGATGTATTGTGAGCACATGAAATAACGCTTCTTAAGAGCTATTGAAATTGGATTGTTATGAACAAATGTAGATTTCTATGCGTTTGGCAATTTTTCAATTTTCCTCAGACGTGGAATCTTAGTTGGTTTGGAAATAAAAATGCTACGTTATGCAGCACCCATGTAAGTTGTTGCGCATGTTAAAATTAAATTACACCCTGAAATGTTATTTATGTATACCACAAAAATACATAAATAATAAATAAATAATTAAATATTTTTACTTAACAAACACTAGAATTACTTGAAACAAAAAAATAGTATTTTTAGGTAATTTATTTTATGTTTGTATGGCATCAATTAAAAAAAAGCTATATTCACAATCTTTAAAAAAAAAACTACCAATATTGTTACATTAAAAAAGTTAAAAAATAAAAAAAAAGACATTGTTTTTAAAAATAAGCATTAGAAAATTCTTCTAATAAAGATACTGTATAAAATGAGTGCATTATGAATGGTTTGTATCTCTGCGGTCATGTTTTGTACACTTCAGACTAATTATTACCTACATTTTATAGAGGATTCCGAACCACTAACAAACCCCCATATCACCGCCAGGATTCAAACTTGAATCTTAAGGTACCAAAGACCAGAACGCTAGTCAATTGACCATCAAGCTGCTAATTAATGTACTAACTGTGGCCAGATGACTTTTCGAATTCAACGCGTTCTCTGCCTTCTTTGAACTGTTTATATCACTTCTAATCATTTCTTTACGATATAGGAATGCTCACCGAATGCCTTCTGCAACATTCTATACGTTTCTGCAAACAAAATTAAATGCAAGTTCTTTGCTCAATTAATTCAGACATTTCAAAAATCGCTGGAATCAGTTTTAGCGTTTCACAAAGCCAAGCGTAACTCAAACGCTAATGAATATTTTGATGTCAAAATTCACACAGATGTCAAGGACAGCGCCAGCAACCAAAACAAGAAAACAAAATTGAACTTCCATAAGCCCTGGAATTTTAAATTGAAAATTGGTCTTCCTTTTTGAACACAGTAGTTTCACAAAAATATGAAAATAATAAATAAATAAAAGTACTATTTTTGAATTAACAAACACCGGAATGAACCGTTAACATTAATTAAAAAATGGTGTTTTTATATAAATATTTACTTACTTTTTGCTTGTATGGAATCAAGTAAAAAAAGTTATATTCCTTAACTTTGAAAAAAAATTGTTATTACTGTTACATTAAAAAAGTTAGTATTTTAAAATAAAAAAAATGCTATGAGAATGTTCTAATAAAGAAAAAAAACACGCTGTTTAAGATACGTATATTAGGGATGAGACTAGTATGAAAAAGCCTCCTGTACGACATGATGTTTTTTATAATGCCTTGTGAATGTCTATGTTTCTGAATAGAGTTATGTCATGAAGTAAATAGGAATTCCTTTTTTAATTTTTCATTTCAAGGTACTTTCTTTCTCCTGGAAATGGAAATACCTTGTTCAGAAATGAACACAGAGAAAATATTTTTTCTTAAACTTTAAATTAGTTTATTTATGAGGCTGTTTTAAAAGTAACGCTTTAGTCTGATTAAAAAAAAGAAAATCTTCTTCCTTTTTTAGTCTTAAGAATTAGTTTGATTTAAATAGAAACTATTTTTATACAATCTTCATCAACAATTCAGAATTATCTAGTACCTAAGCAAAATTTTAAATAAAGAAAATATAAAAAGACGTCATCTAAAATATATATATTTATATATTTAATATATATAAAATAAAATGAATATAAATAAAATGTGATAAAAATAAAAATGATTTAAATTTTAATAATTTATAATTTCTAGCAAGAGACGCTGAATATATTTAAACCTTATCCTCATACCTCGAGTAATATAAAAATATTCAGTTTTTAATATTTATCGTCTTATATACAATACACTTGAACTTTGAAAGGATTTTCAATAAAAAAGGTGCTACGGCGAACCATTTTAGATTTTATATTTGCAAATAGGGATTGAAAAACATAATTTTTATTGTTTTAATGGTGTCTGAGTCTCCTCTTTAAAAAAAGATGTATGCGACAGCTAGTCATTTAATATTTTAGGGATTTTGTAACTGAATATTGAGAAATTATTATTCCAGCTGCTCCTAATATTCTCAGAAAAGTAGTAATCAAATTTGAAATCCAGAAACATTAACATTGTTATTTGTAAGCCAGGTCGTGTTTGCATTTGATAGATACATACATTAGCACTTTCGGTTATGTTTTGAAATAGGTAATTTTATAAATTCATTCAGACAATGTAGATGTTATTGTAGCAGTTTTCAAGAACATGTGTTGCTTCTCATCCCACTTGGTAGACAGCAACATCTAGACTAAGTACAAGAAACTGTGTGGTCTCATGGAAGGAGGGAAAGAATAAGCAGCTTCTGTTGTGATGGAGCACCCGTAGGTAGAAGTTTGGCTTGACTCTGTGACGCTGACTGTTTAGGGGGTAGGGTTGTCAGCCCTACGCCTAACGCTCTACAGTCATATTAAATGTGGACCTTAAAGTAGATTCTGAACTAATACTAACATCCATGGCACCGCCGGGACTCGAAATCTGTGGCACCGAGAACCAGAGCACTAATCACTTGGTCATCAGGCTCTCA
This sequence comes from Caerostris darwini, assembly GCA_021605075.1. Classification (NCBI taxonomy): domain Eukaryota; kingdom Metazoa; phylum Arthropoda; class Arachnida; order Araneae; family Araneidae; genus Caerostris; species Caerostris darwini. Next base: position 280,142 of record BPLQ01003905.1, on the reverse strand, counting down.
AGCATCCGTCATTGAGAACATTTGAAAAGTTACACGTATCTTCTGAAACTTGGAAAGCACGCGTATTTAAAAACAATTGCGATTTATTTGAAGTAATATGTGTAGTGGAAACTCATTCTACCATACTAATTAATTATATGCAATATTAATTGATGTACTAGTAATGGAAGAACCAGAACAGCCTGGGTAAGAAAAAAATTGACGTTAAACATTTTTCTTATTTTTATTTATTCATCATCAAGAAAAGTAATTATTTATCTTTTTGTTTCTATTCAAACCTATTATATTGCAATATGTTACTTATAATAAAAATAATAAATATAATTTAAGGAATAACCAAATGAAGAATTGTATACATTAAAGTACATTAATTTTTTTTATCCCAATTGATCTGGTCGACATCCATGAACCCGTGCAGTGTCATAGAAGGAGGGAAAGGGAGCAGCTTCTGTTGTGATGGAGCACCCCTAGGTACATGTCTGACTTGAAACTGTGCCGCTGAAGGAGGGCAGTGCTTTCCGGGAGGATATTTAGGAAGAAATATCCGCATTTGCGTATCGTATGGGAGAAAACTCGGAACACTCCCATCAAGTAGTCCGACCAAGTCCGAGGCAAGATGCTGAACATCCCAAACGCCATTGAGTCTCCTCGTTTTTTTGAAACGGTGTCTAAACAAGCCAGCGGATTGAATCTCAGTCCTAATGCTCAACAGCCGCATATGTTGCCACTGAGCCATGAGTCTGGGACGTTAATTTAATAAGTGTTTTGGTATTCTGTTTAATTTTTGTAGTTACTAAAGTGCAAAAGTGATAAGTCAAAACGTTTTTAATCATCACTTTTTTACATTACTGCTTAAAAATATTTGTTTATAAATTACGTATTTTAAAACAGGCGTACACATTTTAATATATTATTCAACAACAGCCACATCTACTTTCTCTAACGAAATATTTAAAATGGAAAGATTTTTGCCAATAAATATCGCAGAGAAAAATAAATTGTGCAGATTGAGATCCTGCATCCGGCCTAGTCTGCCGCTAACAACGAATATTGCCTTTTAGCTTGTAATAAAACAGAAAGAATAGAATAAAATATTTTTGAATTTTTAAATATTTACTTTTTTAATTAAACTAAATTTCTATAATTTTTCCTGTTTTAATCTTTTATCAAAATACCAGTTTTATTATTATTTTTAAATATCCAAATCTTTCAAAAAAAAAAAAAAAAAATTGCATGTAAAGCTTTGATTCTAAATTTTTAGCTGTTTGTACGTCAATAGCATTGCGGGTGAATAGATATAATACGGTAACTACACAGTACAATGGAATGCCAACTAGGAGCAGAAGTGATAACGTAAAATTCAGCGTATTATTTGTTTTTGATAAAAACCGTATATCGACATTTCTGGTTGTATTGTGAGATGCCAACCGATTTTTTTCAATGAGCGTTGAAGGGCAGACGATAAGGCATGGACTTTGACTAAATCGAATTCAATGTTTTGACTGGTTGCCATTACTGATTTGATATATGCCCTTAGTTATTTATTTATTTATTTTTATTTTTGCTTTGTATAATAAATTGCATTTGCTACTAGAAAACAATAACAATGTAATAAATAATTTAAATAAATACGATTGATTCAAAATCTTTAATCATTACATGTAAAGAAAATTTCCAGAGAAATATTTTGAAATGTATTGTAACGTCTCGAAGTATATTAGACCTATAATGATTTCAAGAAGAGGAACACTTTTAGGTTCATCTGAACACTTTAATTTTTATTTGCAAGCCTATATGCATACCTAAAAATAATGAACTCAGCCTTATTTTACAAAGAAATAAAAATTTAAAAATATAAATTTTATCACAAGTGCACGATTAACTCCACAAGTGCAATTTACTCCAAATTCGGAGATCTTTCAGAGTTTTTAAATCTGTGTCGAATCTAACTGCCTGGTCTGCGGCAGACGTTAATTATTACGCGACGTTATACAAAAAACAATAAATAATTCACTTTGGAAAACAGACGGAAATACCGGCCTATTCAATCACTTCAAAGAAAAAAGAAAAACAACACTTCTGATGGACTCGTCACAGAACTCCCTCACTTCTTCACCAGAAAAAAAAATTCATTTTAAGACAATTTGTCAAGAGGAGGAAGGGTCAGCTTCCTTCACTTCTCATTCGAGTGGATATTTCTCAGCTCACTATCTAGCACCAATCACTATGGAACTCATGGGTATTCCATATTCCATCTGTAGTTGTTTCGACCTGTGAAGGCCGCACAGACATTCGCTAATTTCATGAGGTCTCGTTATCCATGACACTGATTATCTGCTGTCAGATTTACGGGACAGGTTGTTCTCATTAGTACAAAGCACTAATTGCACGTAATATAAATACCTATAATTCTGCTTGTCTGCTGTCAAATTTGACTCATGGGTTGCTATATATTTGTCAAATAACATACATATCTTTCCTAGGAAAGAAATCCAAAACTCTTGCCATGAAAAATCAATAGAATATAACGAAAAATGTTAAAACTTTATTTATTGTACTATTTTAAAACTGTAATGAACTTTCTGCAACTGTTCGAGAGAAAGGTACTTGCAGTATTTTAATTTGTTACAATAATGGAAAAAAATATTAGCTTAACGAAAATATGTGAGTCGTTTATTTTTAAAACTTAATCTTTGAAATAATAAACAAAACACTTCTGGAAAAATAAAGAGTTAAAATTTTACGATTATGGATAACATAGCAAAAATCCTTCAATTTTTTCATTGAAAAATAAAAAACTCATATCGATTTCAAATTGTGCGTCGTTTATTTTGAAAACTTGACCTGTGAAAAAATAAACAAAACACTTTTGGAGATAATGAGTAAAAATTTTGGACAACAACATAAATATTTGCAAAGGACAACAATATTGATTCGTAAAAAAAGACAGATTTTGTATGCTAGCAGTTTATCGGTTTAGCGTTTTAGCTCTGTTATCATATTTCAAGAGCAAACATACGAGGTACTTTTCTTAACTCAAGGAAATATTTAGATTATTTGCTTTCAAAGTTCGTACGTAGAACTTTGCCCATTTTAAACAACATAAGATAGCATTTGAACTCAAGTAAACAAGTAAAGATGCACTTGTTGTATTTCTGGGGCTCGTTATATTTTCGAAAAATAAGTTCCCATTTTTTTGTCATGAAAAAATATATTATTCATAGGTCACTAAAAAACATCATGTCTTCAGTACCTATCACAAAAATGATGCATTTAGTTCACTCTAGCGTATTACAAAATTCATGCTGTCTTGTTATTATATCGTCCGTTTTCTAATGTAAGAAAAATATTGTAGTTATAAAATATTTTTATATTATTTTGTGTATCTTATTTTTAACATATAGTACACACTACAATTTTAACGTAAGATTGAAACGAAATATATGCTTATTTAAAATATTTACATTATAAAAATATTATTAAATTAATTAAATTGATGCTTTCTCGCCATTTTTTTAATGTAGGAAAAATATTGTAGTTATAAAATATTTTTATATTATTTTGTGTATCTTAGTTTAAACATATAATAAAAGCTACAATTTTAACTTAAGATTGAAAAGAAATATATTCCTATTTATAAATTTACATAATAGAAATATTATCTATGTTAATTTTTACATTCAAGCTTAAAAATTATAGCTTGAATGTGTGTTAAAATTTCCCAGATCCATATGAGCATTTGTTTTTTAAAATTAAATTTATTTTCACCCATAAAAAAAGAAAGATAATTTTATTAGATATTTTAATTTATCGAATCTTATAAATTAAATAAACATTTTTTTTTTAAAATTAGTAGTAATTAATAACAAAGAGATAAAGTTTGAACTATATATTTGTTAAGAGAGTAAATTTGTTTTGAAGAGTGAATCTTTAACTATCTGATCCATAATAAAAGAATTATTAATTTTTTTGCATTTTTTTTATAACTTAGATATTATTACAAATTTTGTCAAGTCATTTGTCTAAAGACATCATTTTTAATGAATAAATTTTGTTAGAATGAATGTATTTGTCTAAAATTAAAGACATTTTACATATAATAAAACCTTGATATTATTTTCAATTTCACTCATTAAATTTTAAAATAGAGTGATAATATTTTTAAACAATAAATGTCGAATATATTTATAATTCTTGAAATTAATCAAAATAATATAAGATGCAACTTTGAAAGAATTTAAAAAATAAAATTTGATTTTTTTATAAAAAAATTTCAAATCCATGAAAATTTAAATAAAATGTTAAAATGGGTATTAAAAATATTGCAATTTATTTAAATGCATTTAAAAATTGATGATTAAAATAATTTGCAAATATTATTTTCATTAATAACCCTATTTTATAAAAAAATAATAATAAATAAATATTCTATAAAGGCACCCATTCAACATTTAATAAAGTCATTGATACAATTTAGCTTATAACTTTCTTAACAAAACAATTTATTAGTTAAACAATGTATTATTTTCTTAACTACTAAATTCAGAAAATTAGTTTATGATGTAACATAAATTTAATTAAAAAAAAAAAAACAATAAAAAAATTGGAAGATTTTAAAAATAAGTATTTTAATTTTTTATGAAAAAATTCAAATCAATAAATATATATTTACATTTTTTCACAACCCGTGTAATGGTTGTAATATATTTAGGTGGAATATTGCAAAAAATTACATTTAAAATTAAAACTACTCATCTTCTTTTGATTCTTTTGAAACGAAATATTCCCACAAATTACAAAAAATTTCCCCTTTTCTTGAACTAGAATAAAGATGGAAACTTACAGTGTTTCGGTGTAACCCAAGTAATTTATTTATCCGAGGAGGAATGTTTTAAAGTTTCTTGTCATTTCCCACTTAAAGTAGAATAAAGGAGGAATGCTGCGATTGTTGAAATTCTACCCTGCGGATGGTGCCGGGTGCAAAAACAAGGTGGACGTTTGCAAAACAAACACAATTCAGATAATGGATGTCTGTTTCGCGATGGATTATGTTATTGTGTAGCCATTTTATCTTGGAAAGAATAAAAATATAGATTTTTTGTAAGCCAAACTTAAACGAGTGCTTTATAAATTAAAAGTATTTAAAAGTAAGTCAAGACTACTTTTTGAAATGTATTGCCAATAAGTAAGAAGTTGTTTATTACATATAGCTATTCAGCTATATGTAATAAAAAATTATATAGCTATTCAGCTATTAAATATAGCTATATTATATAGCTATTTTAATATAGCTATATTAATAGCTATTATTATATAGCTATTCAGCTATTAAATTATATAGCTGTTCAGCTATATAATTTAAAAGACGATATGTTAACAGTGTGTAAAAATATTGAATTGGTTAAAAACTGGAATCAATTTTTGCTACAAGTGTTAAATTCGTATATGAATTAGAATAAATTGTTAGAAAAATGAAATAATCTCGTTTATTAAAATAATGTTTTTATAATACATTATTTATTTCAATGTCAGTTTGAATGCATTTATAATGAATTTCAATGCAGTTTGAAAATTTTTTCTGTATTTTAAATTGAATGTATCGTTTATATTTTCAATGGTTACAATTAAATTAAAATTTCAATAAATGATAAAAAGTATTCAGCTTTATTAATAATTGATTAATTTTATTAATTAATTAATAATTTATTATTAATCATTAATAACTAACATTAATTAATACTTTATTATTAATAATGAATTATAATTACTTTAATTATTATTTATTTAATGAATCTAATTATTAATTATTTATTAATTAATCATTAACTAGAATTATTAACTTTTTTTTTTTTCGTATAATGTTTCCAATTATTTCTTTGAATTAGAAAAGCTATGTACTGTAATTGTTATGTTAAAATTATGTATGTATGAATGTATACAATGAATGAATGATCGATGAATGTATCATATGTATGTATGAATGTATGAACGTCGAATGTATGAATGTATCGATTACTATTAAATGTTATAGGAATTTTGCAATTTATTAAATAATAATGTTTTAATTAAGTAATTATTCCAATTACAACATTACAACTATGGTTAATTATCAGTTTCATTAAATGATTAAAATAACATTATTCAAACAAAAAGAGTTTTACAGAATCTCAAATTATTTTAAAATTATTTAATTACGAAATCTTAATTAAAACTGATTAATTATATAAATATTAACAAAATATTCATAGAGAAAAGTTTTATAATATATATCAGAATATATTATTATAAATATGTACCTGTATATAATTAATTTAAAATAAAAATTATTTCAAGCTAATATGTAATAACAAATATATTTTCTTTTTATAGAATTTTTACCGAGCAATAATAATTACTTAGTATTTATTTTATAGGTTATTTTTGAGCAAAAAGAAACATAACATATAAGAAAATATTTTTACCGAAGAAGGTTCTACTAAAGGTCTACTACCCTGTGCAAACTATATATTTATTTTCCTTAACAAACTTGAATCTTAAAACATGTAAAGGAAAATTTATTTTGGTAAGAAAGTGAATTCTTATTAAAAAAATTAATTGAATACATTTGCTGAAGTGATTTTAAAATGTAACTATAAGTATTGTGTCTCTTGAAATGTCCAATTTTATAATATCTCATTTATTTATTTAAAATTTATGTTTTGTCAAAATTAAAACTTTATCAATTCTGTTTTAAAAAGGAAATCTGTTACCTTGTTTCAAACTTAAAACCATTTTAAGAAATGTCTTTAGAAAGTGAATTTTTATTATTGAAAAAAATTAATTGAATATATTTGCTGAAATAATTTTAAAATGCAAATATAAGTATTGTGTCTTCAATATTGTTCCAATTTTACAATATTCCATTTATTTAAAATTTATGTTTCGTCAAAATTAATATTTTATCAATTCTATGTCAAAAAGGAAATCTTTTCTCATGTTTTAAACTATAAACAGTTTTAAGAAATGCCTTTAGACAGTTTATTTTAATTAATGAAAAAATTATTTTAATATATTTGTTGAAGTAATTTTAAAAGGCAACCATAAATATTGTGTCTTTTGAAATGACCAAATTTACAATAACCCATTTATTTAACCGCCCAATTTTAAGAAATGCCTTTTTCTGCTACATTTTCTTCAAGAACTTTACAAAGAATAAATATTTCGAAAAAAAATTGTTAACGATAGTATTTTGGTTTATTTGATTATCAATTTAAGCAACAACTGCAGACTATTAAAACGAATCAAACATTTTTAAATATATCTAACACACCAATATATCCGAAATGAGATTTATAAAAATTTTTGTCAAATTTATAATGCCCAAAATAATGCTTGAAAACATGATTTTCAATTACTTCAGTGTTCAAGTAGCAAAACAATACAAAAAGTATTTATTTCCTCTTTTCATTAAATTTTCTGCTGTCTCAATATCTAAAGAAAAGTTTTAATAATACTACCATACCACAATACGGCCGTTAGCACTTATACTGAAGTACAAACTGGAATGTAGACGAACATTAAACTTCAGTATTAATATTCAGTCACTTTAAAATCCTTAGGCAGTTATTTTGCCATTACTTCTTTCGACGACACTTTTAAAAGAGACAATTTAATTTTGGAAGAATTTTTCACTCGCTACATTTATCAGATAGCATTATTTTCAAACAACTAATCTTGGAGAAGATTTAACATGAAGCCCAGTATTAAATCGGTGAATTCTTAGAATATTTGTATAATATACAACAGAAGATAGTTTTAATGGATGATATGTTTTTTTTGGTAAAGGAACAGAAAACAAGTGCCATTATGTTTAATTCTATATGGTTTTTGGAAGTGGGAATTTTTTTACACATTTAAAAAAATTTGCTTTGTCTGTAGATGAACGATTTCACTTATGTAAACTATGAGCAGTCAACCAATTGTCATGTTGAGAGGGAAGCTTTGAAATTTCGAATCGTATAGAAGCAAATAATAAAATTCCTACCTCTCAGTTCAACTGTCATAGTTTGCAAACCAATTTTTAAACGGTTTCTAGTTTCTGAAATCAATGAAGGCTTCCAAAGGATTCGAATCTATTAATTAAAATATTTATAGATTTAATTAATTAATCAATTAATAAAAAGTTTTTATTAAAAATTAAAAAGATTTAAAAGATTTAATTGATTTAATTAAAATTCAAAGATCAATTAAAAGATTTAATTAAAAACTGTAAAAATTTTCAACACAATGTATCATTCATTTAATAATATTATATGCAAATAAGTTTTTTAAACATACCTTAAAAAAGCAATGTTTCCTTTAATATTGAGATATCTGTATTTTAATTTAACAAACTCTCTTATTGTTAATTTTTATTCTAAAAAATTGACTTAATCCCAAATTATGTTTGAATTAATGTTAACGTATTCAATTAGTGAATCATCTGTATTAAATATGAAATACCATCTTTATATTTTATATAAATTGAAGACTGTGTTTTACCAAAACCTTTTATTTTAATTAATCCAGGAGGTAAGAATCATCTTATGTTTGATGTACAAATGTGTTTTTATTGAACAATGGCATTACATATTTAAAATTTGAAATACAATACTAAAATGTCAACTAAATTTAATTTGCCGATGTAATATATCATATTTTATAAGCTATGCCCCAATGCATTAGTTTTTATTACTAAGCATGCGTTTTTTAATTAAGATTAATGAATTAAAATTTCTGTAATTAATAATCTATAGTTATATTTGTATAAATAATAGATGCATTAGTACACGATTATCTAATACATGTACTACCTATATGTAATGCATGTAACTGATATGTGTCTTGTGATAGGTATATTAGGTGATGATATAATAAAGATTAGGTAAAAAACATATATATCGAGTATATATCGATAGATAAAAAAAACATATATATCGAGTTAATAGTACGAGTATATATTTGTATATTATATTGTACCTTATTTTTGATATCAAATCAACACATAATTTATATTTTATTCTGGAATCTATTTTTACCAAATCCATCTCCATAAAATGTTTAACTACTCGTATTTTATTTGTTAGTAGACAATAAATATCTTGTATTTATAATATTGGAAGAAATAAAATAACTATTTTAATAAAATAGCATTTAAACTTACATATATGGAAAACCAAACAATAACAGCAAAAAAAATGCACTGACATTATTTTAATATCTAATGATTATTGTTTTAATGTTTTTGAATTAGCACAAGAATAACACAAGCCAATTTTCCTAAACATTCAATTCTTTCTAAAGATTGGCTTCCTGAAAGAAGTCCTAGCCAAAATACTTTGTTTAAACTACCCAGAACGCACCAAGTCCATAAGTTTCTTGTACACAGTCTTTCCATGTATCTCATTAATAATAAGAATCATTGAGTATGTGACGTGTTTAAACAACAATGTTTGTTTTGGTTGACTTTCTGATGAATCCTGATGATTAAAGGTTCCTTCTGTCGTGTTCTTGAAAATTTCTTGTGCCGTGTTATCTTCACCACCACGGCAATTAACTTCCAAAAAATCCTTAAGATATTGCACACCAAACATTTCATATGTCTCATTAAAACTAAGAAACATTGAGAATATTTAAAGAACAATGTTGGTTTGGTTGACTTTCTATTGGACCCTAATGAGCCAATCAAATTCAATTTTTATGTTGTTTTTTTTCGCAAAAAATTTGCATTCGATTAATATTTGACAAGGATGTGATAATTTACCTGTACAAAAAGACATTATAAATGATAATTTATGTTTGTTGGACGTGTTTTGAAATTCATAATTTCTGAGTCTTTGGATTTCACTATATAAATCGTTCATCTTAATAAATATTATCTCTTCTAATTTACAATTTCCGAACACCCTGTATAATTTGAAATTTAGTTTTACTAAAAGAAACAATGATTAACTTAGCTAAACCATTATAAACGATAATTTATGTTTTTTGGGCATGTTTCGAAGTTCATGCTTTCTGAGTTTTTGAATTACTCTATACAAATTGTTCATCTTAATAAATATTATCTCATCTAACTTTCAATTTCTGAACACATTGTATAATTTGAAATTTAGTTTTACTAAAAGAAACAATAATTAACTTAGCTAAACCATTATAAACGATAATTTATGTTTTTGGGCATGTTTCGAAGTTCATGCTTTCTGAGTTTTTGAATTACTCTATACAAATTGTTCATCTTAATAAATATTATCTCATCTAACTTTCAATTTCTGAACACATTGTATAATTTGAAATTTAGTTTTACTAAAAGAAACAATGATTAACTTAGCTAAACCATTATAAACGATAATTTATGTTTTTTGGGCATGTTTCGAAGTTCATGCTTTCTGAGTTTTTGAATTACTCTATACAAATTGTTCATTTTAATAAATATTATCTCATCTAACTTTCAATTTCTGAACACATTGTATAATTTGAAATTTAGTTTTACTAAAAGAAACAATAATTAACTTAGCTAAACCATTATAAACGATAATTTATGTTTTTTGGGCATGTTTCGAAGTTCATGCTTTCTGAGTTTTTGAATTACTCTATACAAATTGTTCATCTTAATAAATATTATCTCTTCTAATTTACAATTTCCGAACACCCTGTATAATTTGAAATTTAGTTTTACTAAAAGAAACAATAATTAACTTAGCTAAACCATTATAAACGATAATTTATGTTTTTTGGGCATGTTTCGAAGTTCATGCTTTCTGAGTTTTTGAATTACTCTATACAAATTGTTCATCTTAATAAATATTATCTCATCTAACTTTCAATTTCTGAACACATTGTATAATTTGAAATTTAGTTTTACTAAAAGAAACAATGATTAACTTAGCTAAACCATTATAAACGATAATTTATGTTTTTTGGGCATGTTTCGAAGTTCATGCTTTCTGAGTTTTTGAATTACTCTATACAAATTGTTCATCTTAATAAATATTATCTCATCTAACTTTCAATTTCTGAACACATTGTATAATTTGAAATTTAGTTTTACTAAAAGAAACAATAATTAACTTAGCTAAACCATTATAAACGATAATTTATGTTTTTGGGCATGTTTCGAAGTTCATGCTTTCTGAGTTTTTGAATTACTCTATACAAATTGTTCATTTTAATAAATATTATCTCATCTAACTTTCAATTTCTGAACACATTGTATAATTTGAAATTTAGTTTTACTAAAGAAAAATGATTTATCCAATCCATTATAAACCGTAATTTACCTTTTTGAACATGTTTCGAATTTTATGTTTGCTGAATTTTTGGATTTCCCAATAAAAATTGTTCATCTTAATAAATGCTATCTCCTGCACCTTACAATTTCCTAACACCCTGTATAATTTGAAACTTAGTTTTTCTATCGAAAGATAATAAATAATTTAGCCAATCCATTTTAAAAAAATAACTTCAAACAATATTTGAAAGGTATACACTCAAATAAAGTTTTATAAACAATTTTCACCAAACACTTTTTTATTTAATTTTTTTCTGTTTTTAAAAGATTTCATATTCAACTTAAAAATCAGAATAATACAGAATAATAAAAATTCTGAAGTGCAATTTTATTATTCATGTTCCGACCCAGAATAGCAAAGTTTCAAGATTACCATGACCGTCACAACACCCATACTCGAGATAAGCTGTAGATAAAAGAAACAAATACAACTCAGAGATAATAAAACACGAAATACTACAACAAATAACCGAATCACGAGCTGCAATGCTGATATTTGCCTTTTTTTAGGTTCAATTCCCTTAAGACAATTGTTCATCTTAATAAATATTATCTGCTCTACATCTCAATTTACGAACACCCTGTATAATTTGAAATTTAGTTATCCTAAAGAAAAGTAATAAATAATTTATTCAATCCATTTAAATAATTAGTTCCAAAAACGTTTAATGTAGATATTTGAAAGGTATACACTCAATGTCTGAAGTAAAATTTTATAAATAATTTTCAATACACACTTTTTTGCTTAATTTTTTCTGTTTTGAAAAGATTTCATATTAAGCTTAAAAATTAGAGTAATCCAGAATAAAAAAAAATTCTTAACTGTAGTTTTATTATCCCTGTTCCAACACAGAATAGCAAAGTTTCCAGATTACCATGCCCGTCACAACACCCATACTCGAGATAAGCTGCAGATAAAAGCAAACAAGCACAACTCAGAGATAATGGGACACGAAATACCACCACAGATAACCAAATCACGAGCTGCGATGCTGATATTTGCCACTTTTATTTTAGGGCCAATTCCCTTAAGACAGCTAAAAATAGAAGTTTCAGGTCATATACTTTTCTCGACTAACTTAATGTAAGCAAACTCAAGTTGATGCGACCTTCAGAGTCAAGCAGTATATGTGAAAAAGTAGGAACTTCTCAAACTTTACTTAGGGCTAACTAGTATATAACAAAAGAAAAGAAGAAGAAAAAAAAAGAAGTCCCGCTAAGTGGTAAGAGAGGAAAGAAAGAGCGACAGCCCAAACTTCTGGTCAATATTTGAAGAAGCTGGACCATTAGTGCTTTTGTGCTGCTATGTCGGTACTCTATTACGGGCTTCTGGTTTAAGGATCGAATGAAACATATTTCTAGTAAAGATTTAAAAATGTCCGAACAATAAATTAATTTCAGTGTTTTAGTTTGGAATTGTAAATTCATAGGAAACAAAATGTTCTTTAATGTTCTTTAGTTAATGTTCTAATGTGTACAAATGTACTTTAATTTAGTATTAATTTTCAAAACTTTTAATGTTAAGTACAAATTAAATTACCCTTTTATCACGTCAGTACTCTATTATGGTTTCTGGTTTAAGGATCGAATGAAATATATTTTTGGTGAAGATTCAAAAGTGCCCCAAACAAAAAATAATTTCGACGTTTTAATTTTTAATTGCTAATTTATGGGAAATATGTATTGTGTTCCAAAATGTACTTTAATTAAGCATTAATTTTCAAAACTTTTAATTTTAAGTGCAAATTAAATTACCCTTTTATCATGTCGGTAGTCTATTAAGGTTTCTGATTTAAGGATCGAATGAAACATACTTCTGGTGAGGATTCAAAAATGCCCCAAGCAATAAAATAATTTCAGCGTTTTAATTTAATTGCTAATTTATGGGAAATATGCATTCTGTTCCAAAATGTACGTCAATTAAGTATTAATTTTCAACACTTTTAATGTTAAGTGCATTTAACACAGGTGAAGTAAAATTTGAAATTAAATTATCCTTTTATCTTGTCAATACTCAATTGCGGTTATTGGTTTAAGGATCGAATGAAACATGCTTCTGGTAAAGATTTAAAAGTGTCCGAACAATAAATTAATTTCAGTGTTTTAATTTGTAATTGTAAATTTATGGGAAACATGTAATCTGTTATGCTCCAAAATGTACTTTAATTAAGTATTAATTTTCAAAACTTTTAATGTTAAATGCATTTAACACAAGCGATTTAATAACCCTTTTTTCACGTCAAGAAACTATAGAAAAAATCAAACACAAATCTAAACTTAGAAAATCAAAGAAGTTGGCAAACTATTATCATTTGCAATTAACAGATTAAACTTATAATGAATTAGTTAAGAATAAAATAAAATTATAATTTAATATAAAAAATATATTATTTTGACTATATTCTTATTAGAGAACATATAATCGGTGTCTTTTTCAGGACATAGAATCAACGATAAAATATTTTTTGAAAAGATTAAATTAATATAAATAAAGGTTTCATAATTTTTATCGAGAGTAAAAATATATTAAAATTAATACCAAAATTTACTCATAGATTTGAAAAGAGAAATATAAAATCTTCTTAATTAAATGTAGAAAGATGCAAAATATTTTCAAACTCATATAAGTCTATGTCTACCAGTAATCCTGTTTTTACATCTTTTTACTAAAATGTTCATAAAACACCTGTTTAGATAATATTGCCCTAACTAATACTAATTTAACTGTTAGTTTAACTTAAATTTAACTGTTACTAATATTTAACTATTACTAATATTTAACTGTTACTGTTACTAATTATTTTAATGCGAAAATAAATATTTTGTTTGTTTCCTTACTATATGAAATACGTTAAATATTTGTATAAATTAAACCAAAACTCTAATTATTCCAATTATTTCACGTTATAGTTGAAGTTTTATTTTATGTAATAATTTACTTTACAAAGTTATAAAGGAAAATAGCTAATTAAATTACGACAAAAATTTGCTGGATAACTTGCCAGGGATATAGATACATAAAGTAATAAATAGGTTTTAAAAAATTTAAAAACCGTATAATCTGATGAAAGGGTTTTGCTCATCGAATGATATAAATTCACTTCTGTATTTCAAAAATCTTACTGTAACTAGATGGTTGTTCAGAAACAATAAAAAACTATAAATAATTAGTAGCTTATTATTATTAGCATTAAAAAATAACTTCAATTACACAGTTTTGTATAATGAAAATTTAAATGTCTTGTTTTTTAAAACACCAATTAATTTTCACAAATTTTTAAATCGCAACTGTAATGAGTAAATATTACTGGTTGGAATTTTAGCAACTGTACTAACAAAATAATGATGTTTTAATAATAAAAAATTACAGTCAAATTTTTAGCTTCAATTATTACTTTGTGTAATTTAAAAAATTCTGTTTTCGATTTTTTTTCAATATTTAATGTCTATAAAGTAAAAGTTTCATGTACAATAATTGATATATTTTCATAAAATTATGCTGATTATTTTATTCCTTAATAATTTCATTGAATTGCAAAATAACTATATCTACAGTAATGAATGATAAAAAATGGGCTCAATATTTCTATTAGAAATTAACTAATAGAAATTAGTTTTATAAAAATGGTAAAGTAGTAATTAAACAAAATAATGACTGAAGTTAATTAGTTATAGGTTATTTAATTAGTGCTTTTCATTATATAATTTAGAATTATTTATGCATGTTTTCATTAGACAAATACAAACTTTAAAAGATTTCTTTTTCGGGATACTTTTACAGATTACATTACATTTAGTATATGTATGTATTATAACCCTTTGAACACACTACACTCAAACCTAACATCTCGTTTCCCCATTAACTTGCCGAAATGGATACAATAACGACGGCAATTAAAAGAATTACCAGCAGAATTATCCCTATTGAAATGCTATACGGTGTCTGCCGAGGGAAAAAACGAAAATAGAAAAGGGAAAAAAATAAACAAATAAAGGGAATATTGGAAGAGGATAATCAATACTATCGTCTTCATTCAGATAGACTCAATAGACTTCATTAGATAGACTGAATTTCATATATTAAGAAATTATTTTAATTATTGGAATACTTATTATAATTTTTAATCCTTCTTCAATTAATTTGATACCATTGCTACTTTCTGCGCACAACTTTACCAAAATTTCCAAAAAATAAAAATTTACTAATGAACACAGACTATATATATATATACACTGAAGTGACAAAAGTCATGGGATAACAATATGCAAATTTTCAGATAGCAGTAGCATCGCGTAGAACAGGTATAAATGCGCAGTGCTTTCGCAGAGCTTTCATTTCTGTTCAAGTTATTCATGTGAAGAGGTTTTGACGTGATCATGACCGCACGACGGAAATTAACAGACTTTGAATGCGGAATGTTAGTTGGAGCTAGACGCATGGGTCATGCCATTTCGGAAATCGTTAGGGAATTCAACATTCCCAGATCCACTCTGTCAAGAGTGTGCCGAGAGTATGAAATTTCAGGCATATCATCCCACCATGGACAGCGCAGTGGTCGACCGCCTGCACTTAACGACCGAGACCGACGACGTCTGCAAAAAGTCGTAAATTCTAATAGACAAGTCAGTCGGGGGGTGAGGAATGAGGCACCAATGCCTTAAAGGCTTACAACCTGAAGTGCTAAGATGGTGAGGTCTGGCAAGTATTAAAGAGATAACAACACTGCGTCAAGTAACCGCAGAAATCAATGTGGGACGTACAAGGGACTTGTCTGTTAGAACTGTGCGGAGAAATTTGACTTTCTTGGGCTATTCCAGCAGAAGACCGACTCGAGTGCCTTTACTGACAGAACGGCATCGCTTGCAGCGACTCTCGTGGGCACGTGAGCCCTAGATGAATGGAAAACCGTGGCCTGGTCCGGTGAGTCACGATTTCAGTTGGTAAGAGCTGATGGTAGGGTTCGAGTGTGGCGCAGACCCCACGAAGCCATGGACCCAAACTGTCAGTAAGGCACTGTTCAAGCTGGTGGTAGCTCCGTAATGGTGTGGGCTGTTTTTTCATGGCATGGACTTGGTCCTCTGGTGCGACTGGACCGAACATTGACTGGAAATGCTTATGTTCAGCTACTTGGAGATCACTTGCAGCCATTCAAAGACTTCATGTACCCAAACAAAGATGGGATTTTTATGGATGACAATGCGCCATGTCACCGGGCCACAACTGTTCGCGATTGGTTTGAAGAACATTCTGGACAATTCCAACGAAGGATCTGACCACCTAGATAGCCCGACATGAAACCCATTGAGCATTTATGGGACATCATCGAGAGGTCTGTTCGTGCCCAAAATCCTGCACCATCAACGCTTTCACAATTATGGACGTCTATCGAGACAGCATGGCTCAATATTCCTGCAGAAGACTTCCAACGACTTGTTGAGTCCATGCCACGTCGAGTTGCTGCACTTCGCCTAGCGAAAGGAGGGCCGACACGATAATAAGAGTTATCCCTTGACTTTTGTCACTTCAGTGTATATATAAAAACTAAAGTCAATTTCGTGTATTGAGATAAAAATTCTTATAAGAAAAAAGTTAACATTTTTACATTGATTGGAAAATGTTTGCTCACAGAGTGATTCGTAACACTGAATTCACACCAAAAGTAACCTGAATCCTGAAATTAACTACTTTCCTTAAAATATATGTATTATTTTTCATCCAAAAAATTGAAACCCCACAAATATCACACAAATTCTTAATCTGATCCATATTTTGAGATGTGTGCTATCGATCTGATGATGTGGTAAGATGTGGGCTTAATCTTCGACTTAAGTGTTAGTTCCGTAACCAATCGGGAATTTCTCTCTCACCTTCCGGTTTACTTCGCCGTCTCCGCTGCTGTTTTTGGTGTGAGGGAAAGGGCAGATGGCAGCAGCCATATTCCCCTCACGTGGGCTGCTTGTGTGCTTCTCACGTTAGAAGAAATCTCTTTGGGGAATGGGATGTAGACACAGGGATGTGACTTTTGCCGACAGCCCCTCGCCGTCCAGATTTCGGAATTAAGGTTGTCAGACGTTGGGGTTTTCTTCATAAGCCAAAAGGAAATCTGCCGATAGCATATGGTTTTATTTTAAAATTTATTGTAGGAATATTCTTATTTTTTTAAATTTGTACGGTAAGCTGCTTTTTTGACGTTGTAGTGCAGTTTAGTTAGTGATCAAGATGATAATTCGATTACAATTTATCAAAATTCGATTACTAATTACCATAATTCGATTGCCACTCACCATAATTCGATTACTACTGATTACCTAGGTTTTGACGTTATAATCAATGTTTTTAATCAACCAGTAGATGTTGATGACGATTGTAATAAAGGATCTCGGCATCGAACTATTGATGGCCGAGTGGCTGATTTTACCTCATCAAAACAATCCGAATCAGAAAAATTTCTTATAAAATTTATCTTACCTTTCCAGTTCAACGGAATATTAGGAATATTTTATTTCTTTACAATTTAATTGAATTGCGAAATAACGATATCTGCAGCTATGAATGTTAAAAAATAGGTTCAATAGTTTAGTTGGAAATTAATCAGTAGAAATTAGTTGTATAAAAATGTTAAAGTAGTAATTGCGCAAAATAATGATTGAAGTTAATTAGTTATATGTTATTAATGTGCGACATTATCTAATTTAGAATTACTTATGTATGTTTTCATTAAACAAACGCAATCTTTATCAGATTTCTTTTCGGGATACTTTCACAGATTGCATTACATTCAATGTATGTGTGTATTATAACACTTTGAATACACTACACTCAAACCTAACATCTCGTTTCCCCATTAACTTGCCGAAATGGATACAATAACGACGGCAATTAAAAGAATTACCAGCAGAATTATCCCCCTTGAAATGCTATCCAGTGTCTGCCGAGGGGAAAAACGAAAACAGAAAATTGAAAAAAATAAACAAATAAAGGGAATATTGGAAGAGGATAATCAATACAATCGACTTCTTCATTCAGATAGACGCAATAATTAGTTGAAATCCGAGTCAGCCATTGAATAAACTCGAATAAATTCGAGTAAATTTGATGAACTGAATGCAATTTCCTCTTACTTTTTGTTCTTGAGTTTGAAGGGGTATCTCCAAACCGAAATCAATAGGTTCTCGAAGACAAAATCGATGAATTCCTTTTCAATTAGTAGCTTCTCAAAAATCAGATAAATCTAAAAGTAGAACCTGTATATAAATAGCATTATGCAGTAGAATGAAATATGTGGATACTTTTCTCGAAAGAGATAAATTTAATTAGGTATGCACTCAAGTTTTATGCGGGTGAATTTCAATCAAATCTATGGGTAATCAAATTACTAGCCTTGCATTGCACAACAGGAATAATGCCAAAGCTAAAGTTTTTACCTTTCGTTATTTTATTTCACAGTACAAATAATTTAGTATTCTACTTTAAATGTCTTATTTTTTAAAATACAAAACTAATTTTCGCCAATTTTTAAATCGCACCTGTAATAAGTAAATATTACTGGTTTTAATTTTAGCAACTATATTAACAAAATAAAGATGATTTATTAATAATAATTTAAAACCAAATTTTTAACTTTAATTATTATTTTCTGTAATTTAAAAAATTTCTTTTCAGACTCTTTTTTGTTTAGTTAGTGTACAATAATTGATAATTTTCGCTAAAATTATGCTGAATATTTCATTCCTTTACAATTCCATTGAGTTGCAAAATAAAAGTATCTGCAACTATGAATAATAAAAAATGGGTACAATAGTTTTATTAGAAATTAACCAGTAGAAATTAGTTGCATAAGAATGTTAAAGAAGTAATTAAACAAAATAATGATTGAAGTTAATTAGTTATACGTTATTTAATTAGAGTGTGTGTCATTATATATTTTAGAATTAGTTATATATGTTTTCTTTAGACAAATGCAATCTTTACCAGATTTCTTTTTGGGATACTTTCACAGATTACATTACATACAGTATATGCATTATAACCGTTTGAAAACATAACACTCAAACCTAACATCTTGTTTTCCCATTAACTTGCCGAAATGGATACAATAACGACGGCAATTAAAAGAATTACCAGCTGAATTATCCCTATTGAAATGTTATCCAGTATCTGCTGAGGGGAAAAACGAAAATAGAAAAGGGGAAAAAACAAACAAATAAAGGGAATATTGGAAGAGGATAATCAATACAATCGACTTCTTCATTCAGATAGACGCAATAATTAGTTGAAATCCGAGTCAGCCATCGAATAAACTCGAATAAATTCGAGTAAATTTGATGAACTGAATGCAATTTCCTCTTACTTTTTGTTCTTGAGTTTGGAGGGGTATCTCCAAACCGAAATCAATAGGTTCTCGAAGACAAAATCGATGAATTCCTTTTCAATTAGTAGCTTCTCAAAAATCAGATAAATCTAAAAGTAGAACCTGTATATAAATAGCATTAGGCAGTAGAATGAAGTATGTGGATACTTTTCTCGAAAGAGATAAATTTAATTAGGTATGCACTCAAGTTTTATGCGGGTGAATTTCAATCAAATCTATGGGTAATCAAATTACTAGCCTTGCATTGCACAACAGGAATAATGCCAAAGCTAAAGTTTTTACCTTTCGTTATTTTATTTCACAGTACAAATAATTTAGTATTCTACTTTAAATGTCTTATTTTTTAAAATACAAAACTAATTTTCGCCAATTTTTAAATCGCACCTGTAATAACTAAATATTACTGGTTTTAATTTTAGCAACTATACTAACAAAATAAAGATGATTTATTAATAATAATTTAAAACCAAATTTTTAACTTTAATTATTATTTTCTGTAATTTAAAAAATTTCTTTTCAGACTCTTTTTTGTTTAGTTAGTGTACAATAATTGATAATTTTCGCTAAAATTATGCTGAATATTTCATTCCTTTACAATTTCATTGAGTTGCAAAATAAAAGTATCTGCAACTATGAATAATAAAAAATGGGTACAATAGTTTTATTAGAAATTAACCAGTAGAAATTAGTTGCATAAGAATGTTAAAGAAGTAATTAAACAAAATAATGATTGAAGTTAATTAGTTATACGTTATTTAATTAGAGTGTGTGTCATTATATATTTTAGAATTAGTTATATATGTTTTCTTTAGACAAATGCAATCTTTACCAGATTTCTTTTTGGGATACTTTCACAGATTACATTACATACAGTATATGCATTATAACCGTTTGAAAACATAACACTCAAACCTAACATCTTGTTTTCCCATTAACTTGCCGAAATGGATACAATAACGACGGCAATTAAAAGAATTACCAGCTGAATTATCCCTATTGAAATGTTATCCAGTATCTGCTGAGGGGAAAAACGAAAATAGAAAAGGGGAAAAAACAAACAAATAAAGGGAATATTGGAAGAGGATAATCAATACAATCGACTTCTTCATTCAGATAGACTCAATAATTAGTTGAAATCCGAGTCCGCCATTGAATAAACTCGAATAAATTCGAGTAAATTTGATGAACTGAATGCAATTTCCTCTTACTTTTTGTTCTTGAGTTTGGAGGGGTATCTCCAAACCGAAATCAATAGGTTCTCGAAGACAAAATCGATGAATTTCTTTGCGAATAGTAGCTTCTCAAAAATCAGATAAACCTAAAAATAACGTATGTATATATAGCATTAGACTGTAGAATGAGATACTTTTCTAGAAAGAGATAACTCTAATTAGGTATGCACTCAAGTTTATGCGGGCGAGTTTCAATCAAATCTATGGCTAATCAAATTACTAGTCTTGCATTGTACAGCAGGGAGAATGACAAAGCCAAATTTTTTACTTTTCGTTGTTTTATTTCACAGCACAAACAATTTAGTATTCTAAATAATATTAATTATATTTTATTAAATTTGTGTTATAATATATTATATCTTTATAACATGATTCATATGTTTAAAATAACATTAGCAGGTATGACCCAGAATCGTCTGACTACATAAAATAAAACATTTTTGGTTTTGGTAATATAGTTAGGAAAAAATAACGATTAAATATGAAAATCTTAATTTGCAAATTGCAGAGGAAAAATTTAGTTTTATTAACTATTTATAAATAAAAAGGATTTAAAAACTACAAAACAATTAAGTATGCCAAATAGAATATTTCAGTTAATCAAAAAAAAAAAAAATGTTAAAAATAACAACCTTTTATTCCTTAAAAATTTACTAATTTATTTTGAAGAAAAAAAACGACAAAAGCTATTAGATGAAATTATGACAAAAGCTAAAGATGAAACGAGGTATAATTGAAACAAAATGAAATTTTTGTTTTAAATTAAAAAGTAATGACAAATTTTATGAGATTTCAAAGTACAGTTTTTCCTTATCATTATTTTATTTCACAGCATAAATAATTTAGTATTTTCAATCGAATATTATTTACATTTAACTAAGCATGTATTATAATATGTTATATAATTATAACATGGTTCACATGTTCATAATAATGTTAGCAGATATGACCTAGAATTGTCTAGTTACATAAAATCAAACATTTTTGGTTTTGGTAATTTATTTTCGATAAAAATAACACTTAAATGTTCAAATCGTGAACTGAGAAACTGTAAAGGAAAAAATAATTTTTTGTTAACTACTTATACTACTACAAAATAATGATTGAAGTGAATTAGTTATGTTATTTAATTAGTGTGTTTTATTATTTAATGTAGAATAATTTATGTATGTTTTCATTAGACAAATTAAGATTCTTTATCGGGATACTTTCCCAGATTGCATTTTGTATATGTATGCATTATAATCCTTTGAACACTCTACACTTAAACCTAACATCTCGTTTTCCCATTAACTTGCCGAAATGGATACAATAACGACTGTAGTTAAAGGAATTACCAGCAGAATTATTCCCATTGAAATGTTATCCAGTGTCTGCCGAGGGGAAAATATATAAAAGGGGAAAAAAAAAAAACAAATAACGGGAATATTGGAAGAGGATAATCAATACAATCAATCGACTTCTTCATTCAGATAGACGTAATAATTAGTTGAAATCCGAGTCCACCATTGAATAAACTCGAACAAATTCGAGTAAATTTGATGAACTGAATGCAATTTCCTCTTACTTTTTGTTCTTGAGTTTGGAGGGGTATATCCAAACCGAAATCAATAGGTTCTCGAAGATAAAATCGATGAATTCCTTTGCGAATAGTAGCTTCTCAAAAATCAGATAAATCTAAAAGTTGCTCATGTATATATAGCATTAGACGGTAGAATGAAATCTGTAGATACTTTTCTCGAAAGAGATAACTCTAATTAGGTATGCACTCCAGTTTTATGCGGGTGAGTTTCAATAAAATCTATAGGTAATCAAATTACTAATCTTGCATTGTACAACAGGGACAATGCTAAAGCTATACTTTTTACTTTTCTTTATTTTATTTCACAGCACACATTTTAGATAATTTGAAGTTTTATGAATTTCAATTCACATATTAAAACTGAATACTTTAGATATCTATAGCTGTAACGATAAAGTATACTAATAATTATTACATTTAACAAAATATTCAATGTCTCAATAAATTATTTCCTGTCTTTTATTGCTAAATATTTATTGAAATATTTTTAATGAGTGGTTTAACATTATATTACATTAGTTTCGTGATTTTGGTCATTGTATTTTAATGCCAAATGTGAGATCGTTGTAGTAATAGTTTTGTAATCCTTAGCTAAATACAGATGTTTTCTCCCGGTCTCTCACATTGATAGAAATGTAGGATTTTTTTTTCCAGGAAGATTTATCGAAAAGTTTTATTCCGATAAAAAATAAACTTGAATCAGCGAAATGTAGTTTCTCGAGAAAAAAAATGTCAATAGATTCCATTTCCGAATTAAAGCTTGATAAACAAACCTCCATTTTGGAAATAAAATATATTTGAAGGAAAGCATTTTATCTCCCATATAAAAAATATTTTAAGAGTAAAAATTTTGCTATTCCATTTTTACACTCTTCGTTATAGAAATTAGTTTTGCTAAATCATTAGAACATTGTAGAATAGATAAATACTTTTGGTATTCGCACAATGTAATTTATTTGATTTTTAAAATGTAAAATTGACTTCTGTAATGGTTTGTGAGTGATGCGTTATTTAAATTATTTGGAATTATTGTTTACCTTTTAATTATACATAGTGTATAATCTCTTTTATACAAACTGCAATGAATTTGTTTTGTGGATTTATTGATGAGAATCAGAATTTTTTTTTTCTATTTTCATTATTTTAAGGAATATACTTTTTTTTTTATCGCATTAACATAATACATGCTTAAAAATAGTAAAAACAACTAAAGGAAGTATATTTTAATCAATTAAAATACATTTTCTATTACTAAAAATGTCAATTTGCAGAATTTCGAATATATCTCTGAAAATAATTTTCAGTTTTCAGTTGATATAATATATATTGATAAGCCTTTTGAAATATCAAATTAAATGTATTTTAAAAAAACTAATTTGTTACCGAAATTATTTTTAAAAAATATTTAGAACATTGTAGAACAGATAAATTCTTTTCTATTTGCAAAATTTAAGTAATTTGATCTTTAATATGTAAAAAGGTCTGTACTGATTTGTGAGTGATGGATTATTTAAATTATTAGGAATTGTTGTTTAGCTCTCAATTATAAATATTTTATAATTTCTTTTAAACAAACTGCAATGAATATTACTTTGTTTTGTGGATTGAACTGATGAGAATTAGAATTTTTTTTTTCTATTTTCATTATTTTTAACTAGAAATATGTTTTTTTTTTTACCGAATTAACATTAATATATTCTTGAAAGTAGTGAAAAACACAAAGTTTTTTTATCAATTAAAATATGTTTTTCATTATTATAAATTTCACTTTATGAGATTTAAAATAATAGATCTGAACATATTTTTCAATTTTCAGTTGATATAATACATATTGGTAAGATTTTCCAATGATCAAATGAATCGCATTTTGTGATTGAAGAGGATTATCTATTATACAGTGTTTTAAATATTTCACAAAATTAATTTGTTACCGAAATTAATTTTTAATAAATATTTAGAACATTGTAGAACAGATAAATCCTTTTCATATTCGCAAAATTTAAGTAATTTGATATTTAAAAGAAAAAAAGATTTGTAATGTTTTGTGAGTGATAGGTTATTAAAATTATTAAAAAATGTTGTTTACCTTTTAATTATAAATATTTTATAATCTCTTTTAAAATACAATCAATATTATTTTGTTTTGTGGATTTCGCTGATGAGAATTTGATAATTAAAATTTTTGTTTCCTATTTTCATTAGTTTAACTAAAAATATGCTTTTTTTATAGAATTAACGTTAATATATGCTTGAAAATAGTGAAGAAAAATTAAATTAAGCATATTTTTATCAATTAAATCAGTTAAAATAGGATTAATACAAATTATTTTAAAAGTCTGTAAGATTTCAAATAATATATCTGAAAATATATTTCAATTTTTATTTGATATAATATATATATTGGTTAAGCCTTTCGAAAGATCAAATCAATCACATTTTGCGAATGAAAAGTATTATCTATTCTACAATGTTCTAAATATTTCACAAAATTAATTTAAGTCGAAAACAACCGTGAAAATTGAATAAGCATTGCTTAATCCCGCATTCTTAATTTCGGAGGCAAACAATACTGAGAAATCAATCTACTGCGACCGAAAGAGCTCAGTAACTGAATTATGCAGACTGAACTCATTCAGTACATCTGAAATTTATTTACTTTGCATAGGGTATTAAAACTCTATACTCTCTTATCTCAGGTTTACAATATTCATTAGTCAAATTTTTTAATAAAACTCACATTCTTTATTCGAAATAATTTAAGGTCTCCGACTTTAACTATATTTATTTATTTATTTAATGTTTATGAAATTTTTTAAAGTTATATTTGTACAAAAATAATAATTGTGTTTTTCTAATTTAAAACAAAATGTTGTTGCTTTTTCTGTAAATTATTATAAGTATCAGCGTTTTAATGTAAACATGAAAAAAAAAAAACTTCGGTGTTAGGAAAAATTAATTTGATAAAAATATCTCGCAAAAAAAAATAATAAAAAATAAAATAAAAATAAAAAATGTTACATTCAGTTCAATATTTATGAAAAAGTTCTAATTAAGATTATAGAATTGTTGTATATAACGAATTTCTGCAGTAAGTTTACATAGTGTCAAGTAGAGGCCAAGGATTAAAAAAATCACCATGCAAAAAATGAAACAACAAAAAGTGTAGCCGTTTTAAAAATAATCTTCTATGTTATTTTAACTGCCATTTTGATAATCCTTGATGTAAAAGCGATTTAATTTAATTGCTAGTTTTAAAAACAACTTTTTTAATTCTGCATCAAAGAGTTAAATTGTGTTTCATTTTACAATATGTTTATTAATAATTAATTTATAAAATGACTAGGGATTTGATAGAATAAATGAAATTCTTAGTCAATTTCTCAATATATATATATATATATATATATAATTAATATATAATAATAATATATATATATAATATAGAAATTATATATATTATATATATATATATATACATTCTGATGACTGAGTGACTAGCACTCCGTACCACAGGTTTCGGTTTCGAGTCCCAGCGGAGCCATGGATGTTTATAGTCCACTTGAACCCGTAGGTCTCGATCTAATATGACTGTTGGGAGTACGGCTGACAAGGCTACCCCGTAAAAAGTAAACATCATCTCCTGTTTCGGGAATCTGTCAGAAGGCAGAAGGCCTTCACTTACCATGGGGCTG
The DNA here is from genome assembly GCA_021605075.1 of Caerostris darwini. NCBI lineage: Eukaryota > Metazoa > Arthropoda > Arachnida > Araneae > Araneidae > Caerostris > Caerostris darwini. Next base: position 253,959 of record BPLQ01003905.1, on the reverse strand, counting down.
TCGCGTCATTGAAATATATCATACATACATACCATATATATAAGTAGATAAGCAGTTTATAACTATTATAGACCCTTATGATATCACATAGTTTTGTAAAACTTTAAATTTAGTTTCCCACTTGTAAAAGAATATAAATCAATATGTTTGATAGCTTATAAATTAAGTAAAAAAGATTGACATCAGAGGATACCGTATTATTTTATTCAGCAATCAAGTTTTACCCTAAGTTATAATAACGTTGTAATTCATTAAAGAGTACTTTCCGAAGTTAATTCCTTTAAACAAATCTTTTTATCAAACTTCTTACATCATTAGAGAATAATAATAGAATAAGTTTTGGTAAGTTTAAGGAAAATACTTCGTAAATTATTAGTTGCTATTTTAATTAAATTATTCTTTGTATAGCATTATATATTAATTGAGCTTATTTTGTCTAATTTTCTTTTTTGAAATAGAAGAAAAATTTATATATATATATATATAAATTTTTTAAAGAAAAATCAATTATATTTTATTAAAATTATGTGCAATTGTCACAATTTATGGTTTTCTTTTAAAAAATGCATTATTATAAATATAAATAAAATTCAATGCTATAAGAGCTTTCATGATCTTAATTTTTTTTAATTTTAATTTAATTTTACATATTTATAAAGGTTTTCTTTTTTATTTATTCTAGTTATTCAATACATTGCTTTCGATTGCAAATTTTTAATAGCAAATTTTGCTTAAATTCAAATAGTAATTTCTTTTTAACTAGAAAACTGCAATTCATATATGTTTAATAAAAAAATATAAAAATAGCTTAGAAAAATAACAATTTTCCATCTTAAGTCATTTTTAAAAACACATTTCTATCAAAAAATAAAATTTAAAAAATATGTTTTATTTTAGAACTTCTTGCTGAAAATTAATTTTAAAATGATAAATCTTGTGAACTTTGATATTAAAAGTTATTTCCAATTAAATATTTAAATCCTATACTTAGAAAATCTAAATAATTTATTCCGTTATATGATCGATAGATACAGATTACAAAAACTTTTATACATTTTTAAATAGAAATTACATTAGAAAATCTTCTTTTGATAACATTGTCGCCTAACATAAATAAAAAAAAATTTAATCTTTTTTCTATTTTAATTTGATATGTTCCACATCACACAAGATTGATCTGTCCAATTTTCATTTCAAATCGTCACAAGCTCCAAATTGATGTCCTTGCTTTTAATTCATTTTTAATATTACATTTCTAAATCTGTGCGAGAAGATATCTTTCGAGAACAGATTGATGAGGACTATGAATTATGAATTTCATAACAAATGAAAAGGACAAATATAATTGAGTTCTCTCTGATACGATTGTAAGTGATCATTTAGGCTTTTAAAATTTTTTCACGGATTGTAATCTACATCTCAAACGCGAAATTACTGTCATAATTTTTTTTTTTTTCTAGGTAAAAAAAGAATTATTTATTTAAGAAGAAAATCAATAGGATGAAAAATAGGCTTTTACATGATGATGTTGAATTAATCGAAATAACCCATTTTTCTGGAAATGATTTTTTGAAGATGAATTGATGATATTTTTATCGTATTTTATGTCTTTTTAGTAATTGCCCAAATTGAATGAATATTTCGTGCTTCCCAGAAAAAGTAATGTAAAAAATAGATTATCCTTAAGAAAATGTTAGAAAAAGTTATCTAGAAAAATATTTGTTTTTTTAAAACTCAATTTCCGAATATGTTTAATTTAAAACAAAAACAAATTAATAAAGTGATACAATTTATTTTTAATTGTCTTACTAGTTCGTTTAATTATTATTAGTAGTAGTATTTTACATTTTAATTAGAAATTTTTTTTTTGAGAAATTAACATCATTAGTATACAGCTTTCTTTGCACTTGCAACTTTGTATATCTATGATGTTGATAAATGTAAGACTCAAAGAAATGCTCTACATTAAAAAAATTTTTTGTAATTTATTAATATTTTTTAAATATTAGAAACGTCTTTTGAATGATTTATAATAATTTACCAAAAATTGAAATACTTGAAACTAAAAATTACAATTTAATTTTAAGTACATAAATAGTTTGTAGTTTATTTTCGATCATTAATAATTAATTTAAAAACATCTATTAATTAATTCATCAAAGATTAATATCTAATTAATAGTTCAACTAAAAATTAATCCAATCCTATTAATTAAACTAATGAAAAATCATTCAATATTATTAATGAATCTAATAACATTTAAACCAATCCTATTAATTTATCTAACAAAAAATAATCCAATCCTATTAATTAATCTAATAAGAATTAATCCATTCCTATTAATTAATCGAATAAAAATGATTTCAATATTATTAAATAATCAAATAAAATTTTTATTAAAAAATAATTTTAATAATTTTAAAAGGATTAAATTAAAGGGTAAATAATTTTAATTTACCTTTAGATTAGAGTGTTTGAAAATAGTTAAAAAAAATTATTTTCACATTATCACCAAAAAAATTGTTTTTGTTTTCAGTTTCTCAACTCAAAAGTATTGAATAAAGTATATAGTTAGCACATGTTTCTTGTCACATAGAACATTAATATCTTTCAACTACGATGTTTATTATTTTTATCTTAGCATCTGAAACTTCTGAAGACATAAGTATTGCATTTATGCTCCTTTTGATGCAGCAGGACTGGTTATATTAAAATCTGCATGTGATTAAAATCAGAACATCTAGAAGGATTTTTAACGCTAGAGGCATTCGTCTTTCATTGGTCCACGTGCAATCTTAAAATGATTTCATTACATTTTGCGGTGACATCTGCAGGAAAAACAACAACATTTCATCTCTATTTTCATTTTGTTTTCATTTGCTGAATCGCAATATATTCGTGGAACTATTGCAGTTACGATTTGCCTAAGGTGATAGTTTGAAATCAAATTTTAAATCCAATTTGATTTAAATGATGTAGCAAATAATGATTTTAATGATTTCCAAGTATGGCATGGTTATATTTCAAAGATTATTAAAGCGTTTTTGATATCACAATTTTAATTCAACTTGAACTAAGTTTTGTTTTGGTTGATAATAAATAATACATTATTACTGCGCAAAATGAAGGCTCATTTATATTAATATATTTCTTGTTTCTAAATAATTATATAGAATATATTTTTAAATGTTTAATTTAATTTTCCTTTAGGATATGCTAGAATATTTTACATTATCTAATAATTCTTATATGAAGATGAAGTAACTTATTTCAAATATATTTAAATTATACGATATTATTATTTATGTTTTAAAATTGTGAAATAAATCCATAAAAAAAATTCTGCAACTATAATATCAGTTATATATTTACTTATGTAAACTATGTGATTTAATTAGATCTTATTTTAACATTCGACCAAACAACCCAGTTTTAAATTTGTTTACTTTTATTTTCAAAACCAAATATAAATGACATGAAATTAAACTATTTCTGTTAGATTACTTTTTGCATACGTTACTCATATATTTAAAAATTTCATTTCAATTTTTAATTTGCTAATATATCCTTCTTGAATTAATTTTTTCTTTGTTAATTTATTTTACAATAATTAAAACTAAATTTATAACAGTTACATATTTTTCTTAAACTTTACAAGCAAATTTAAATATGTATATACTTTTACGATTATGTTTCTAAACTAATTGATTTTTTTTTTAAATGGGGAAAAAGAACCGCTTTTTGATTTTTGATTTTAATTCTACAAATTTATTTTTTTTAATTATTAATGCAGAAAAAAAAAATTACGACGTTTGTAGCATTGAAAGATATAAATTAAAAAAAATCTATCCTTTAAAAAAAAAAAGAAATTATTATCAAATATATAAAAAATAAATAGCACAACATATTAAAATGTATTTTAGTTTAATTAATCAAATACAGCCATCTTAACAATGTTCATGTTCTTTCAATAAATATACTACCAATTTAACATACTACCATTGAAAAATTGTTTTTTTTTTTATGTTCTAATTTAAATTATATTATATTATATATTACATGATAAATATGATAGATGGAAATCTTATAAAATCTAATTCATTTTAGTAACTTAAACGTAAACGGCATAATTATACAAAATTGTTTGTAAAGTTTAGGAAAAAATGTGTAATGTTTATGAATTTTGTTTTAATTAATAAAAAATAAATTTACAAAGAAAAAAATAATTCAAACGAGATAATTTTCATTTATTCGAAATATGAATAGAATATTCAATAGTATTATTGTATCACGAAATCTAGAATTACTAACAAAATACTGATTTAAAATAAAAATATTTAATAAAATTATAATTCTTTATACATTCAAATCAGTGAACATTTGCACATTTAAAATATTCCCTAATTACTTTGCAGGACAGCCATTTTCCTTACAAAATTCAAATGTTTTCCATTTTTACCTATTTCAAGAAATTTACAATTAAAAATTAAATTAAAAAATAATTACGTTGACATTAAAATAAAAACCAAATTAATTACGTCATAGATTTTCCATAATTCAAATAACTAAAATAGATATATTTATAAGTAAAAAATTATCTATCCATTATTATGTAAGTAAATCCATTTATATGTAAAATAGGAAAAAAAAAAAGAAAAGAAAAAGAAAAAAAAAGAAACTGGTAAGAGATTCATATAAAATGATTAATGACAAAAACAATAAATAAATAGACCAGTGACTAAAGATAACAACAAAATTAACTATGATTTCAAATTTATTTTTTAAAATTAAAATAAAAACTGATTAAGTTGGCACTAAATTTAAAAAAATAATACGTACAAGATTTTCCACAATACAAATACATTAAAATGTTAAAAAAAAATATCTATCCCTTATGCTATTAGCAAATTCATTTATAAGTAACATAAAAAAAAATTGGTAAGAGATTTGTAAAAAAAGATTAGTGATAAAAAGAATAAATGAATATATCAGTTGCTAGAGATAACATTAAAACTAACTATGAATTTAAATTTCTTTTTAATTGTTCTATATTCATTTAATGGATAAATTAATTGAATCACTAAATGGCTTCGATAGTGAGATTGTTTTGATCAGTAAAGACAAAACAGTAGAAAATTGTAAGAGAAATTAAATACCAAAAAAATAAGAAACGCTGAAAATAAAGGACGGCAGTGATGTGAAACGAAAATGAAAAAACCAAATATCACGTAACTTCGAATTCGCCTGTTACTGTATATAAAAAAAATACATAAAATGCAATTAGCAATTATTAATGTTATTAATTATTTCTATCCATAATATAACAATTATCCCTCACAAGAAATTCAAAAGCACACCCCGTAATGTTACAATAATTACATTATAAAAAGTATAAAAATACTTAATTGCTTACATAGAATATTTGAGAAAGATTTCATATTTTATGTAATATAATTATGAAATGGTTACACGAAAAGAACTTATATATTTTTGTCATTACAAAATATTTTCACTTATATCAGTAGTTTTTTAAATAATTTTTTGTTTTAGTTGATTTTATAAGATATATCATATGCTGTTACATTAATTATAATAATTAAATTATTTTTCAGTTTAAATGATAGTAACCTAATTTGTAACCCAATTGTCGCTGGCTGAAAATTGTTTTCTTTAACTTCGAATTTGCCTGCCACTATAGATACAAAAATACATAAAATATAATTAGAAATTTGTAATACTAATTATTTCTACCATAATATAACAATTATCACTCATCAAAAATGCAAAAGGCACATTGCGTAATGTTACAATAATTACATTATAAAAAGTATAAAAATACTTAATTGCTTACGTAGAATATTTGAGGAATATTCCGTATTTTATTTAATATAATTGTGGTATGCTTACAAGGAAGAAGTTCGTTTTTATCATTTATATAAACTATAAATTTTACTGTAACTGTCATTTTCTTTATGGTGAGCTTCGAAAAACATGCTGTTCCTTAACTTTTGGTGGCCATGGAAACATGTTGTTCCTTAATTTTGGATATATATATACACTATGTGGAAGAAAGTGACGGGACACTACACTACAACGACATAAACAAATATTTATTAAAATTAATAGTAGGTAGGGCCTCCTTTGTCTGCGATCACAGCTGCAACCCTTCTGGGCATGCTTTCCACTAAATTAGCCATAGTGGCAAGATGAATTTCCTTCCAAATGTTTAACAGGAAGTTCCATAGTTCAGGCTTGCTTTTGTGGAGTAGGGTGCAGGCCCTCAATCGACGGTCCAATTCTTCCCAGAGATGTTCAATTGGGTTAAGATCAGGGCTCTGCGCCGGCTACCCCATGCATTTACCGTGGTTGTTCACATACCAATCAAGAGTCCTCCTTGCAACATGGCATGTTGCGTTGTCGTCTTGATACCAACAATCATCCATACCGTACGTTGCCCACAAGGTAGGAAGAACATGATTGTCGAGAATATCGCAGTATCTATCGGCATTCATCGCACCATCAACCTTCACCAGTGGGCCAGCCCCATACCAGGGGAAACAAGCCCATACTATCAATCCTCCTCCACCAAACTTTACAGTTGGGACGACACACACGGGTAAAAGGCGCTCTCCTGGTAAACGCCATACCCAAACACGTCCTTCGAACGGAAAAGGGTAAATCGTGACTCGTCACTCCAAAGGACGCGTTTTCAGTCATCCAGAGTCCAAGTACGGTGGTCTTTGGCCCATCGAAGGCGCGCTTTGTTGTTGGCTTTCGTATCAAAGGCTTATGGGCCGCCGAACGTCCAGTGTAACCTAACTTATGGACCTCGATACGAAGAGGCTTGGTCGAAACGGCCACACCTGTGACTTGTCTAAACTCATTAGCGATGTTATCCATGGATGTTTGACGGTTACATCGAATCTCCCTGCCGAGCACCCGCCAGTCCCTGCAGGTGAGAACTGTAGGACGTCCACTTCGGGGTTTTTTCTGACAGTGTCCCTCAGTCTTGTAGCGACACACAACACGTGCTACAGTTGATTTTGAGCACTTACGGAGACGGGATATCTCCCTAATTGACACCTTGGCAAGATGCAATCCAACAAACACACCTTTCTCGAACTCAGACAACTCTTCCCGTGGCGGCATCTTGACAAAAAACAACTTTAGTCGACTCCACAGAGTATTTATAGGATATGGCTGACACGTGATACCTATTATTGCGCATGTGTTAGCTGTATTGTCGACTTTTCTACTTTTCGAGGGGTGTCCCGTCACTTTCTTCCAGATAGTGTATATGCCATTACTGCCTTTTTGATTCATAACAATAATTTTTAAACCCGTGGTTCTACCCTTTATTCGAGCCCTGCGAAACCCTACGTTTGAGCAGGATAATGCACGATATATATAATAATGCACGTATTGTACGGGCCTTCCTTGATACGGAAAATGTTCGGTTGTTGGCCTGGCCTGCACGTTCATCAGATCTCTCGCCAATGGAAATTGTCTGGTCCATAGTTGCCGAGCGACTGTCTCGTCACCATACGCCAGTCACTACGGTCCAGGAGCTGTGGCATCGTGTTGAAGCTGCATGTGCATCTGAACCTGTGCATGCCATCCAATCCTTGTTTGACTCAATGCCCAAGTGCTATTATTACTGCCAGAGGTGGTTGTTCTGGGTATTGATTTTCCAGGATCTATGCACCCAAATTTCTTGAAAATTTAATTACTTGTTATTTATAGTATGATATATTTGTCCAATAAATATTTTATATAAATATATTATATTCGGCTATCTGCATTTCTTCCTGGTGTAGCAATTTTCACGGCCAATAGTGTATATCATTTGATGTTATAGTAATTATTCCGTATTTTAAATGATTATGGTATACTTACAGGAAAATAACTTATGTATTTGTGTCATTATAAAATGTTTTTTACTTATAACAATAACTTTTAAACTGAATTCTTATTTTAGCTGATTTTAATAATTATATGATTTGCTATTATAGTAATTATTCCATACTTTATGTGGATATGGCATACTTACAAGAAAATAACTTACATTTTATGTCATTATAAAAATATTTTACTTACGGCGATAATATTTAAACTGAATTAATTTAATTTTTAAACTGTTTTAGCTGATTTTATAAAATATATGACTTGCTGTTTTATTAATTATTATTTTTCAGTAGAAATAATAGTAACCTAATTTGTGACCCCATTTTTGTCGGTGGAAAACTGTTTTCTTTGATCGCTGGGCAATTTGAAAAATATGTTACGTTTCCTCAAAAAACTATTAACCAAACTTCTGCAGATGGAAGTGAAAAACAATATCGAAGATAGGAAAAAGTTCAGTCTTCTTCTTCTGCCAGCTGATAAAACTTTTACGTCAAATATTTCTCCTACGCAAGAGGAAACATTCTTTTTTTTCTCTTGTTCTGTTATTTGAAGTCATTGAGAGTAGTGCGTAACAAAATGGCCCACTTTGCTCATTTTTTGAAGCCTCTCAGCAAGCTCAAGAAAGAAAAAAATCGTAAGTGGGGAAAAAAAGGAACTTGACACGGAATGAATCTGTAATGATGATGACGATTCCCTAAAAGATGTAGGAAAAAAAAGTTGGAAACAGAATTTAATGTTGGTTACAAAGGTAAAGAGGAAGCAAAGGAATATTTGAAAGAATAATGAAAAAAAAGACATATTCTGGGAAGTGAGAAACTAGTAATCTTAAAGCAGACTCAAGAATTCCATTTTAATAAAAGAAATATGGAATAAAGATTTTTCTTCGGATTTCAATTTGTGTAAAGAAATCATAAGGGCACCATGTACTTAAAAAAAAAGGTTCTAAATAATTTTAAAATCTTTGAAATTTTTTTCCAGTTTTAGAATAAAATAAATACTTTATTAATTTTTGAACTAATTAAACTAAGACTAAAAACGTAAAAAAAACTCTCTAATATCACTTCACTTCGAAATCGTTAATTCAGATATAATTCGAATCTGTTATTGTACATAAGAAATACATAAAATATAATTAGCAATTTATAGTATTAATTTTTTCTATTCATAACTTAATAATGATTAGTCATAAGAAATGCAAAAGCCCCCTCTGTATTGCTACAAGAATTACATTATAAAAAGCTATAAAAATACTTAATTGCTTACGTTGAATATTTGAGAAAGATTCCATATTTTATGTAATATAATTATGGTATGCTTACCAGGAAGACCTTATATATATATATATATATATATATGTGTGTGTTTGTCATTACTGAATTTTTTTACTTCTGACAATAATTTTTAAATCGAATCCTTATTTTAGTAGATTTTAAAAGATATATCATTTGCTGTTATAGTAATTATTCCACATTTTATATGATTATGGTATACTTGCCGGAAAAGGACATATATATTTATTTTGAATCTTTGTTTTAGTTGAATATATAAAATATATGACTTGCTGTTATATATTTTATTATTATTTTTTAGTAGAAATAATAATAACCTAATTTTTGATCCCATTTTTGCTGGAGGAAAACTACTTTCTTTGATCGGTGAAAAACATGTTACTTTTCCCCAAAAAGCTTTTAATCAAACTTCTGCAGATGGAAGTGAAAAACAAGATCGAAGATAGGAAAAATTTCAGTCTTCTTCTTCTCCCAGCTGATAAAACTTTTACATTAAATATTTTTCCTACTCAAGAGGAAACATTCTTTTTTTTTCTCTTGTTCTGTTATTCGAAGTCATTGAGAACAGTGCGTAACAAAATGGCTCACTTTGCTCATTTTTTCGAAGCCTCTCAGCAGGCACAAGAAAGAAAAAAATCGTAAGTGGGAAAAAAAAAGGAACTTGACACGGAGTGAATCTGTAATGATGATGACGATTCCCTAAAAGATGTAGGAAAAAAAAAAGTTGGAAACAGAATTTAATGTTGGTTACAAAGGTAAAGAGGAAGCAAAGGAATATTTGAAAGAAAAAAATAAAAAAAAAGTCATATTCTGGGAAGTGAGAAACTAGTAATCTTAAAGAAGACTCTAGAATTCCATTTTAATAAAAGAAATATGGAATAACGATTTCTTTTTTGGAGTTCAGTTTGCGAAAGGTTCAATGTTGCACAAAGGTTCGATGTAGTATTAATTTTTTTAAAAGATGCTTATGAATAATTTAAAACTCTTTGAAATTTTTATTCGGCGTTATAGTAAAACAAGTCTTTTATTAAAACCGATATTAATTAGACTGATAATGTAAATAATTACTTTACATATTTTATTAAAATAAGTAAATCAATCCTTTACCAAGAAAGCATAGTGTTATTAAATTTTTATTTATTTATTTTTATAAACATTAAATATTAAACTAATATCATTATCTCTTCATTTGAAAATAAGTAAATTTATAGAATTTCAATTTATTGACGATAGTTTGTAGCAAATAGTTCTTTTAGTGAATTACATATAATTAATGCTCTATTGGACAAAATCTATCTGGCATATTTTTTTTATTTTTAATGGCAATTTACAGGACAACAGAAATACAATAACAAAGAACAAGATAGAAGCAAGTGACATCAATTAATCCATGCACTTAAGTCTGGCAATCCAGTAACACTTCCATCAAGAAACAGGAAGAAGTGCAGAATGAGAAGCAAGGTGAGACATATCCATTTCTTCGTTGTTATCACTCAGGAGACAGAAAGTGTCAGGAGCCAGTGTAATTCTCTGAAGGTGCTTGCGGAGACAATCGTGACCAGAAAAAAGCCGTAGCAATGCAAACGACTTTTCTCTAGGCCGTTTAGGAATACCGTGATTAGGATCGTACCAGGGCTTACGACCGTTTCTAGCGGCAACATCCTCAAAGATGGATGGATGGATCAATCCTAAGGGTCTTTTTAGTATTGTCTTAACGGGATGGTAGACCAACTCCTGGCTATTTAGCTGCAAAACAGAGACCCCATTTTTTGTTAAGAAATCCTCGACCACGTTTCCGTTTATTCCGCAATGGGCCAGGATCTATTGCAAGACGACTGTGGTATCTGACATGTACAAACATGTAAAAAGGATTCTTTTAAAATGGAAAGTGTCTCGAAGCAACAAAATGGATAACTCCTTAGTTTCTCAAAAAAGGATAGTTTGGGCTCGAAAGAAGATAATTTCATTTCCGGAAGAGAATTTCAAATTGCATCCATTAGTATCTCCGAGGAAAACTAGCATATAGCATACACATTCTTGGTAAAACATATGTGGTACATTCTGGTTAATCTGGTCATTCTCGATTGACCTTATGTAAAAGTGCCTGTTGTTAGGCCTACAAATAAGATACTTTTCACTTTTGTTTTCACAGAATGGGTACTTCGGATTACATCAAAATTTGGAATGCAGTTGTAATTAATTTGTATTAAAAAAGGATTCTGTATTTCCATTTATTAAACGCTATGTATATGTGAGGAAGAACCGATAAAGCGTTTACTTACTAGTCACATTAATATGTATAGATAATTTTTTATATTGATTTATTTGAATAATGGCTGTCTAAAAACTTTTAGATTTGAACTGTCCGAAAGAAATTCAAATTCTAAATAGCTTTTTATCTAACGAAATTAGACAGTTAGATGATAGCGATGATAGCATGATGTAACATATACAGTTAAAGATACTTTTCATAGGAATGAAATAAAGAGTTTCCAATATCTTACGTGAATTTTGGGGCACACAAGATCTTATTTCGAGTTTTGTGTAGTTCAGGGTTTCCAATTTATCTAATGTATCCCAAATTTCTTGCCTGAATTTTGGGCACCTTTACATCAAAGTAATTTAGAAGATATAGAAGCCGTTAAGATAATTCTTCGGCAGAACGGAACACATTTGAAAAATTAGAAAATTATATGGCAAGAAAAACTCCTTGGATTAATAGGAAATGTATAAAAAATTAAAAACAACACGTAACCTAGGAAAGGTCTTTTATTTATAAAATATTGGAAATCATTGTAAAATGTGAAAATAAATTTAAATTTTAGATATTTTAATGAAACTGGACGGACATAAAGGCACGCAAAGAAATCTTGCTTGAATTTTGAGACAACGAAATCTCATTTATAATTCAGGGTTTCCAATTTATTCAGTGTGTCCCGACTCACGCAGGTTTTCTTGCATGACTCTCTTCTTCCTCTTTGACTCTTTATTTTATAGATCTTATTAAGATCAGTGTTTCATTATTTAAGTTTTTAACCGAACTTTTGTATTATAATCGCAATATATCTTTTAATTAGAAACGTGAGAAAATGGAATGCTAATGTTAATAAAGTGATAATTAATGTTGATAGAGTCATTTATTACTTCTTGGAAGAAATGTTAGAGAAAACATCAAAGTGTAGAAAATTTATGGAAATTGTAGACCATGGAATTTTTTTTTTAACAATAACGAATTCGGAAATTACAGATTAAAAAAGTACTGACGAAGAAATATTTCTGGGACACCATTTTTTTCAATGTTTTTTTTTTTTTGTCTTATGTTATTTTTTATTTTGGTGTTTAAAAGTGGTATTTTTATAGATGGAATTAATTCTAAGTAGTTGATCAATAATGAAATTACGATGGAGTTTGAGAGTGATATTGGAGTTCCAGAATTTGAATCTAATGATGGTCGAATTATTTTATTTTGGCAAATATATTAATTTATGGCGAGTTATGAATATTAATGTTGATATTTAAATTAGTTTGGAGGTTATTTACATCTATCATTTTTAAAATAAGGCCCATTGAAATGAATGTCTTGACAAACGTTTTGAAAATTTGAAAGATTGGAAACAATTAGATCATCCACACACCTAGGGCTGTGAATTAGATAATTTTTTCGAAGTAGAGTAAGTAAAGATTTAAGTAGTATTGATGCATATTTAGTTTCTTATGTAATATTTGATTTTGGGTGTGAAGTTTTTCATTATTATAGAGGATGGGAATCTTTAATATATGTATAGATATATATATACGTATATTAAAGATTAATGATAATACATATAATTAAGATTAAGATAATTAATATATATACATATAATAATTAATTTTTTATAAATAATAAAAACGTATATAAATATATATATAGGTTTTTTATATTTATACATACATTATTTTTTTGTGTACATACAAAAAAATGAATTAAAATTCTCTAAATATGCAATTAATTAGTTAAGATACACTTATAAGAACTAAATGATTCTTCATGTAGTATACTGTGAGGTTATTTCAGAGAACTATTCAACTTCTTAAATGCTATCATTAAAGTTTAACTCTCTTCAGTTTTGCAACTTGAAATATGCAGAACTTTCCCGAAATATGCAGAATTCTCATGAAGCTTTAAATGCGCTCCCAGTTGCTTGAATAATATGCTGAAGTCTGTAGATTACATGAATTTCTTACCTCATTGCCAATTCAATATTTCGAGATTAAAGCTATTAAAATATTGGTACTGGAAATAAATTGAAGTATTGAAGTCTTAAAACTTCATTGCAATGCATAAATCTTGTCTGTCTGTAGTGAAATTTCTTGTACTCAAAACAACGGTATTTCAATTTTTGCATTTTTATAAAGATTAAAAAAATCTCTTTAACTTCAAACTTCGTCTTTTACTATTTATTAATGATTTTATCATCGATATTTAAGAACTCAATTTTTTAAAATTAATATTAAGTGTTATAACAAAAACTGATGTCGTTATTAATTACATTCCTACATTATATTTCTTGCCATGTTTCATATATGCTTATCTAATTAACTTATAACGTTAACGGATCGCTTAATTAGTCTGTATTATTTTTTAAATTAATAACATACCCATGTAAGAAGTAAAATTATTTCTAAATTAACGATATGAACTTTTACATGACTTTTTAAATTTTAGATACTTAAATGATATAAAAGGAATAAGTAATTCATAACAGCAACTGTTTTTTTTTCCTACATGAGTACAACCTCTTCAAATTATTAGCATTTTCATATCTATGGTATAAAACGTGAAAAAGAAAACAGTTACGAAAAAAGAACATTTTTAAAGCAGTATGATTTAGTAAATTTTTATCTATTCCGAGATGAATTTAATTGAATGTTTCAATTAATTTGTGGCATTAAAATTATAGCCATATATCCTGTCTTTGAAATAATAATGTTGACATTTACAGATGTCATGTGGAAAAGACAAATGTAATATTAAAAAGCCTGTTTCTAGCAAATATAAGTGAATAAAACAACAACTACGTACTGATTGTAGGAATGATTTTTAGTCCGAGGTGGTGGTTTCTTTCTACATGCTTTAAAAACTATTATTTTGTTCTTAAAACTTAATAACAATGTAATTAGGAATGCATACTTAGTTATATGTTTATTGTATACATACTTGTTGTATATTTGTCGTGTTTTGTAACATATTTGTTGTCCTGATATCTTTGAAATATCTGTTATCCAATCTGAGCACCGGGTGTTTCGACTTTCTTTTATACTCGATTTTTAATGGTATATAGATGAGGAAAATATTTTGAAAGTTAAGGAAGATTTTATAGAGAAAATATACCGAATATATTACATATTATTTTTGTGTGATGATGCCTTTATATTTTAAAATTTGATACAATTCATTATTGCATCGTTTCTGCAGATAATCTAAGTTTTCTATACTAAAATATATCTTTTGTAACCGTGCTTCCTCTCAGGCACTGTCAAAAGCACCTCCTTTGTCGTTTAGAGAAATGGTCAGACTGCGTCGACTCACACCCGAGAGGAAATATAGCCAACCATGCACTTCTGTTGAGAAAGGTTTAGTTTACAATCTCTCACCCCGTAGTAGTCTCAAAAGTATATTTTGATCACTCTGTGTTTGGCCGAGAATTCAGGCTCGAAATAGTGTCCGAAGCTATAATTATCTGTCTTTTACTTTAAATGTGTTAAATATTGTTTACGTCTAGTTGTATGTGTCGACTGTTTTGTGCAGATGTAAATAAAGCTGTGAGTTCTCCAACCTGCGCCTCAAGTGTCTCAACTTAATCGCACCAATATACAAACAGGACCTGCCCATACCTGCACACTATATAATCTGATACCCAACGTGTGATTCGTATCACACCATGACACTTGAAAAAAAATGATGTAAATGCGGAACCGGACGAATCAATTACTTCTTAGGGTTGCTAATCAGATTACGCAGAGCACAGTAGCTTTGAAAGAAAAAAAAGTTATTATGGAATTCTTTTCTCTAAATAACCTTTTGATTTTATGTAATTAAAATTTTGCCCGTTTTAGATTAAGAACTAGACACGAATGCCTGGCCGAACATCTGGCCATATGTGTTTTATGTAAGCTCTCCTATATGTATTTTATGTCAGACAGAAGAAGGCGCATCTACTTGTTTGCTCGTTACTGGACACAGAACATACAGGAAAATGGGAAATTGTGTACTCTTTACTGGAGGGGTCAGAGAAAACATGTCATCATCACATGGACGTTAATTATGATGGTGCTCCTGGCTTTTTTAAATTTTTATCCTTAGAACATTTTATTAGTTTTCAATTGTTTTTAAGGCCTTTTGGTTATTTTTTGACAAGATTATCTGATTTTTTCCCTTTGTAACTTTGATTTGTTTATATGCTCCTTTTGTTTTTACTGTAAGTCGCCAAATTTGTATGGATTGGATTCTAATAGCGCCATTCGTAACAACAACAAAATTTTAAGTAATTAAAATTAAAGTTATTGTTTATTGTAATTAAACCAACTTCAAAATTGCCTTTCTCCCATACTGCACTACTGTGTTCTAATCCGTCTGACTTGACAGCTTGCTAATTTTCCACACAATTGGTGGTTAGACAATACCAGTGCGTTGATATCCAATTGATTGAACCAAGCATCAATTCTAAAGATAAAGATACTTCTGGCATAAAGATATTCATTGGATAAAGGCTCACATGTCTGATGACATTTCTGTATGCAACAATATTTTATGTAACCTTTCTTGAATCCTCCTTATTTCCCTTATGGTTCAATATAATTCAGGAACGCCAATTTCAACAGATAAAAAATCGTATATGTCCTCTTATCATTTAATGGAGACGAAGCTCTATTTTAGTTCTTTATTTATCGTTTACGGCTTCAAACACCCCCAACAGAAAACACACGGATTCCATTTATAAGGATCAATCGGAGATTATTGATTAGAAAAAAAAAAGTTCAAAACTTCCAACATCTTGCTAAAGTGAGGGCGAGGAAAACTTTTCAACCTACCTCCTAGTTCCTCTGACATGCTCTTGTCCGAAAAGGGAGGGCAACAGAATACTGAAATAAAAAATATAAAAAGTTCCTGCTGCTTTTCTCTTGGATGTACGGCTGACATTGCTTTCTGAAAAGAATAGAAGAGAATCATTGCAGTGAGAGATAAAAACTTCCTTCTTCTTTCCATTCTTTTCTCGGCCGGGGATGAATTCCGGCGAATCGTGTAGACATGAACGGACGCGCTCTTCCGAAAAGTAGATATAAATAAATAAATTTTGACAGTTTTTCTAGCACTCTTCTCATGCGTTCTACTGAAAGGGAGGTGGCGCAGCGGAAGAAGCAGATTGACGCACCCTGTTTAATCTTACATCGTCTCGAATTCATTGAATCCTCGGAATCTTTAAATACCGTGAATACCCGCGGAATCTTTAAATACTTCGCGGAATCTCTTAATGCGATGGTTATTAGTTTGTCACTGTTGACACCAGTAAATCTAAAACTAAAAAAGAATAAGATTTGCGCCATTTAAGTCTTAATAACATACCGTGTTTATTTACATCTTGTTAAAATCATTGAATACGTGGAATGGTGGTAATAGAGGGATCTGATTTACTTTAAGTCTTAGACTCTTATACGAAGGCCATTTGTTTGCACTGTTTAATCCAGTAAAATTAAAAAAAAGAGGAAAAAATATTTGTCTTTTTTAAGCTTTAATAATATACCGTGTTTATTTACATTTAAAATCAACGAATACGCGGAATAGCTCAGAGAGAGGGATCTGATTTATTATAAATCTTGAACTGTAATACGATGGCGATTGCTTTGTCACTTTTGATTCCAGCAAATCTAAAAATAAAAAGAATAAGATTTGTCGTCATTTCAGCCATAATATAATACCGTGTTTACTTACATCTTGTTAAAATCACCGAATACGCGGAATGGCGGAAATAGAGGTTTTATTTTAAATTTTGGACTTTAATACGATGCCATTGATTTGCCACTGTTGTGGCAAATGTTTCTTTTGCCACTGTTTTGGCAACAGGATATTTAAAATTAAAATTAATAAGACGAATGTCAATATTCAATATGCATTGATCATACACTGAAGTGACAAAAGTCATGGGATACCTCTTAATATCGTGTCGGCCCTCCTTTCGCCCGGCGAAGTGCAGCAACTCGACGTGGCATGGACTCAACAAGTCGTTGGAAGTCTTCTGCAGGAATATTGAGCCATGCTGTCTCGATAGACGTCCATAATTATGAAAGCGTTAATGGTGCAGGATTTTGGGCACGAACAGACCTCTCGATGATGTCCCATAAATGCTCGATGGGATTCAAGTCGGGCGATCTAGGTGGCCAGATCATTCGTTGGAATTGTCCAGAATGTTCTTCCAACCAATCGCGAACAGTTGTGGCCCGGTGACATGGCGCATTGTCATCCATAAAAATCCCATCGTTGTTTGGGTACATGAAATCCATGAATGGCTGCAAGTGATCTCCAAGTAGCTGAACATAAGCATTTCCAGTCAATGTTCGGTCCAGTCGCACCAGAGGACCAAGTACATGCCATGAAAAAACAGCCCACACCATTACGGAGCCACCACCAGCTTGAACAGTGCCTTGCTGACAGTTTGGGTCCATGGCTTCGTGGGGTCTGCGCCACACTCGAACCCTACCATCAGCTCTTACCAACTGAAATCGTGACTCATCGGACCAGGCCACTATTTTCCATTCATCTAGGGACCAACCGATATGCTCACGTGCCCACGAGAGTCGCTGCAAGCGATGTCGTTCTGTCAGTAAAGGCACTCGAGTCGGCCTTCTGCTGGAATAGCCCAAGACAGCCGAATTTCTCCGCACAGTTCTAACAGACAAGTCCCTTGTACGTCCCACATTGATTTCTGCGGTTATTTGACGCAGTGTTGCTTGTCTGTTAGAATTTAAGACTCTTTGCAGACGTCGCCGGTCTCGGTCGTTAAGTGCAAGCGGTCGACCACTGCGCTGTTCATGGTGGGATGTTATGCCTGAAATTTCATACTCTCGGCACACTCTTGACGCAGTGGATCTGGGAATGTTGAATTCCCTAACGATTTCCGAAATGGCATGACCCATGCGTCTAGCTCCAACTAACATTCCGCGTTCAAAGTCTGTTAATTCCCGTCATGCGGTCATCATCACGTCAAAACCTCTTCACATGAATAACTTGAACAGAAATGAAAGCTCTGCGAAAGCACTGCGCATTTATACCTGTTCTACGCGATGCTACTGCCATCTGCAAATTTGCATATTGCTATCCCATGACTTTTGTCACTTCAGTGTAAATATATTGTTATATCTGTGTATACACGAATTTTCTAATCAATCTATCTAATCTCAACACATAAAAATCGTATATGTCTTCTTATCATTTAATAGAGACGAAGCTCTATTTTAGATCTTTATTTATCATTTACGGCTTTCAAACACCCCCAACAGAAAACACACGGATTCCATTTAAAAGGATCAATCGGAGATTATTGATAATGGAAAAAAAAGTTCAAAACTTCCACCGCCTTGTAAAAGCAAGGGCGGGGGAAACTTTTCAACCTACCATAGTTCCTTTGACATGCTCTTGTCCGAAAAGAGAGGAGAGGACAGAATACAGAGATAAAATGAAAAAAAATAAATTCCTGCTTTTCTCTCTTCCTGTACGGCTGACATTGCTTTCTGAAAGGAATAGAAGAGAATCATCGCAGTGAGAGATAAAAACTCCCTTCTTCTTTCCATTCTTTTCACGGCCGGGGACGAAATCCGGCGAATCGTGTAGAAATGGACGGACGCGCTCTTCCAAAAAGTAGATATAAATAAATAAATTTTGACAGTTCTTCTCTTCTGCTGAAAGGGAGGTGGCGCAGCGGAAGAAACAGATTGACGTACCCTGTTTATCGTAGATCTTGTCGAATTCATTGAATCTGTGGAATCTTTAAAACCCTGGATTCTTAATACGATGGCCATTCATTTGTCAGTGTTGGCCCCAGAAAATTTAAAAATAAAAGGGATAATATTTGTTATTTCAGCCTTAATAACATACAATGCTTATTCACATCTTGTTAAAATCATTGAATACGTGGAATGGCGGAAATAGGAACATCTTTCTATCAGTCCGTTCTTTTATCTTTTTATCAATCTCAGATTTATCTGATGTATCAATATTAAACTCAAATAAGATGACCATTGTTTTGATACTGTTGACCCCTGCAAATCTAAAAATTAAAGGAATACGACGAATTCCGATATTCAACATTCTTTCATGATAAATATATTGTTACATTTGCGTATACACGAAACTTAATTTATCAATTTTCTTAGCTCGGACTGATAGATAGTATAGATATTGATGTAGTTAAATATTTATTACAGTAATAAATGATTAATTACGCTTACATCATAGGATAAAAAATTAATATTCAGAATTTCTAACAAATTGTAAGCTGCCGTAATTTAGTGTTACGCTAAAATTAGAAAAAATTCATACGTTGTATTTTGCTCTATTGAAGATTAGCTAAGTATTTAAAACATTGATAGCGTGAAAAGATATCTTAAAACAAAGTACGAAATTTTATTTTATGGTCAAATGTTGTCATTTCAACCTTAATAGCATATTGTGTTTATCTACCTCTTGTTAAATTCATTGTAGTATACGTGGAAAGAGGGGGATCTGATTTATCTTAAGTCTTGGACACTAATACGATGGCCTTTGGTTTGTCAATGTTGACCCTAGCAAATCTAAAAATAAAAGCAATAAGATTTGTCTTCATTTCAGGCTTAGTAACATACCGTGTTTATTTACTTCTTGTTAAATTCATTGAATACGCGGAATGACCGAAATCCGGCGAATCGTGTAGAAATGGACGGACGCGCTCTTCCAAAAAGTTGATATAAATAAATAAATTTTGACAGTTCTTCTCGCCCCCCCTTCTCTTCTCATGCGTTCTGCTGAAAGGGAAGTGGTGTAGCGGATGAAGCAGATTGACGCACCCTGTTTAATCTTACATCTTGTCGAATTCATTGAATCTGCGGATTCTTTAAAACCCCGAACTCTTAATACGATTGCCATTAGTTTGTCAATGATGACTCCAGCAGATTTATATATAAAAGGAATAATATTTGTCGTCATATAGATTATGATAACATACCGTGTTTATTTACATCTTGTGATCACCGAAGTCAAGCATCATTGGACGCGGTCAGTACTTGGGTGGGTGACCACCTGGGAACACTGCGTGCCGTTGGCAAATTTGGGACCTGAACGACCGAGTGTCCAGCGCTCTGGCGCTCGGTGCCACAGGTTTCTGGTTCGAATCCCGGCGGTTCCATGGATGTTTGTAGTGGTTCGGAATCCACTTTAAGCCGTAGGTCCCGGTCTCCTATGACTGTAAGAGCGTCACGGAGCAAAAGTCAGGCTTCTACCTACGGGTGCTCCATCACAACAGAAGCTGCTTCCTTCATCTTCAATCATGAGCACGTATGGGCTCGTGGGCTTGGCCAGCCAAGTGGGATAAGAAACAACAACAACAACAATTTACATCTTGTTAAAATCATCGATTAGTCTGAATGATGGAAATAGGAGAATCAGGTTTATCTTAAATCCTGGACTCTAATACGATGGATATTGGTTTGCCTCTGTTGACCCCAGCAACAGTGACAAATGAACGGGGGAAAAAAGGAATAAGATTTGCTGTCATTTAGGCTTTCAAAATCATTAAATACGAGTAATGGTGGAAATAGGAGGATATGATTTATCTTACGTCTTAGACTCTAATGCAATGACCATTGGTTTGCCATTATTACCCTCACTGTTGCAGTGGCAAACCAACGAGATGAAAAAAGAAATAAGATATATCATCATTTAAGTCTTAATAACATATTATACTTATTTGCATCTTGTTAAAATCATTGAAGATGAGGAATGGTGGAAATTGGGCGATCTGATTTACCTTAAGTCTTGGTAACCGATGGTCATCGGTTTGTAACTATTGGCTCCAGCAAATCTAAAAATAAAAGAAAAAAGATTGTCATTTAGGTTTTTTATAAACATACCGTGTATATTTACATCTTGCTAAATTCATTGAAGAATCGGAATTGCGGAAATAGCTGGATCTGATTAACCTTAAGAAATGGACTCGAATACGATGGTCATTGGTTTGACGCTGTTGACCCCAGCAAAACTAAAGCAAAAGAAATAATATTTGCCGTGATTTAAAACTTTGTAACCTACCGTGTTTATCAATATTTTGTTAAAATCATGGAAAACACAGAATGGAACACGGAAATAAGAGTATCTGATTTATCTTAAGTCTTATAAGGTGGACATTGGTTTGTCAGAGTTTATCCCAGCAAATCTAAAAATAAAATGAATAAGATTTGTCGTCATTTAAGCCTTAATAACATATCGTGTTTATCTACATCTTGTAAACTGATTGAATTTGCAAAATGGTCTAAATATGGGAATCTGATTTATCTTTAAGTATTAGACTCTTAATACGATGGCCATTGGTTTATCACTGTTGAATACAGCGAAATCTAAAGGAATAAGATAAAAGGAATAATATTTGTCATCAACCCTTAAAATCATGTCATGTTTATCTGCATCTTGTTAAAATAATTGAAAACACAAGATGGTGAAATAAGGGTATCTGATTTATCTTAAGTCTTATAAGGTGGACATTAGTTTGTCAGAGTTTATCCCAGCAAATCTAAAAATAAAATGAATAAGATTTGTCGTCATTTAAACCTTAATAACATATCGTGTTTATCTACATCTTGTAAACTGATTGAATTTGCAAAATGGTCTAAATATGGGAATCTGATTTATCTTTAAGTATTAGACTCTTAATACGATGGCCATTGGTTTATCACTGTTGAATACAGCAAATCTAAAGGAATAAGATAAAAGGAATGATATTTGTCATCAACCCTTAAAAACATGTCATGTTTGTCTGCATCTTGTTAAAATAATTGAAAACACAAGATGGTGAAATAAGGGTATATGATTTATCTTAAGTCTTATAAGGTGGACATTGGTTTGTCAGAGTTTATCCCAGCAAATCTAAAAATAAAATGAATAAGATTTGTCGTCATTTAAACCTTAATAACATATCGTGTTTATCTACTGTAAACTACTGTAAACTGATTGAATTTGCAAAATGGTCTAAATATGGGAATCTGATTTATCTTTAAGTATTAGACTCTTAATACGATGGCCATTGGTTTATCACTGTTGAATACAGCGAATCTAAAGGAATAAGATAAAAGGAATAATATTTGTCATCAGCCCTTAAAATCATGTCATGTTTATCTGCATCTTGTTAAAATAATTGAAAACACAAGATGGTGAAATAAGGGTATATGATTTATCTTAAGTCTTGGACTCTAATACGATGAACTTTGGTTTGCCACTGTTGATCCCAGCAAATTTAAAAATAAAAGGAATAAGACGAATATTCCACATGCATTCATCATAAATATATTTTAGTACACACAGAACTTATTTAAAAGAGTTTCTTGTAGCGAATTTATAATGTATAAGAACGTAGCTAATCGTTTATTATTGTGTACTATAGGAAAAAAAAATAATATTCAGAATGTCTATCAGGATTTACTCTGGTATAATTTCATATTACGCTAAAATTAAACAAAAGTCATACGCTGTATTTTGTTCCATTCAAGATAAACTAAGTATTCAAAATACTGATAGCGTGGAAATATATATATTTTACAAATTTCCTTGACCCGAACTGACTGTATAAACGAGTAAAAAAAATTCTTTAGGCATAACATATAGTATTCTTAAGAGGGTTATAATGCGCCATTTCTACCATTAAAGTATACACTGAAGTGACAAAAAGTCATGGGATAGCAATATGCAAATTTTCAGATGGCAGTAGCATCGCGTAGAACAGGTATAAATGCGCAGTGCTTTCGCAGAGCTTTCATTTCTGTTCAAGTTATTCATGTGAAGAGGTTTTGACGTGATGATGACCACACGACGGGAATTAACAGACTTTGAACGCGGAATGTTAGTTGGAGCTAGACGCATGGGTCATGCCATTTCGGAAATCGTTAGGGAATTCAACATTCCAAGATCCACTGTGTCAAGAGTGTGCCGAGAGTATGAAATTTCAGGCATAACATCCCACCATGGACAGCGCAGTGGTCGACCGCTTGCACTTAATGACTGAGACCGGCGACGTCTGCAAAGAGTCGTAAATTCTAACAGACAAGCAACACTGCGTCAAATAACCGCAGAAATCAATGTGGGACGTACAAGGGACTTGTCTGTTAGAACTGTGCGGAGAAATTTGGCTTTCTTGGGCTATTCCAGCGGAAGACCGACTCGAGTGCCTTTACTGACAGAACGACATCGCTTGCAGCGACTCTCGTGGGCACATGAGCATATCGGTTGGTCCCTAGATGAATGGAAAACCGTGGTCTGGTCCGATGAGTCACGATTTCAGTTGGTAAGATCTGATAGTAGGGTTCGAGTGTGGCGCAGACCCCACGAAGCCATGGACCCAAACTGTCAGCAAGGCACTGTTCAAGCTGGTGGTGGCTCCGTAATGGTGTGGGCTGTTTTTTCATGGCATGGACTTGGTCCTCTGCTGTGACTAGACCGAACATTGACTGGAAATGCTTATGTTCAGCTACTTGGAGATCACTTGCAGCCATTCATGGACTTCATGTACCCAAACAACGATGGGATTTTTATGGATGACAATGCGCCATGTCACCGCGCCACAACTGTTCGCGATTGGTTTGAAGAACATTCTGGACAATTCCAACGAATGATCTGGCCACCTAGATCGCCCGACATGAATCCCATCGAGCATTTATGGGACATCATCGAGAGGTCTGTTCGTGCCCAAAATCCTGCACCATCAACGCTTTCACAATTATGGACGTCTATCGAGACAGCATGGCTCAATATTCCTGCAGAAGACTTCCAAAGACTTGTTGAGTCCATGCCACGTCGAGTTGCTGCACTTCGCCAGGCGAAAGGAGGGCCGACACGATATTAAGAGGTATCCCATGACTTTTGTCACTTCAGTGTATAAAGTAATAGAAATAAAGGTATAAAAATATTTTAAATCTGATGCGAAACAGTTTGGAACAACTACTATTTAACGGCGAATCAATAAAATTTATTTTTAATTAAATTATAAAATTTATTTCAGATTCCTTTTAAGTTAACTACCATTCTTACAATTAATAAAATTTCCGATTTTTCTTGATATAATGAATTACATTTTTAATCATTCAAATTCAATTGATCGTTTAATAATGTTCAAAAATTTAGTATCCATAATTTCTACCAGAATTTTATCATACAATTTAATGTTGCACTTAGAATATGTATATGCTGTATTTTATCAGTATATGTTGTATCAGTTATATGCTGTATTTCCCCCACGTAAGTTAAGCTAGTGTTAAAAATACATCTTCGCATCTCATTCTGCCTTTCACGATAAAGCTTCTTTATGTTACAGTGTGTGACCCACATTCAATAAACTTGGGACACTAGTGTGCTATTAAACATTGAACTGATGGTAAATTCATCGACCTATGTGCATACTCTTAACAATTATTTTTCTACCTGTGTTTAGAAACGCAATGCCTCAACGATAAAGTAGAATAACAGGTGTCACCAAAGATTAAGACAACATCAATTAGAAAGAATATAATACGAACAAAATAATTTTTTCAAAATTATTGCAACTCCAAAATGAACTGGACGAAATTGTGAGTCAATGTCACCGAAATAAGCTATTATTTTCAGCCCCATCTGTTTCCATAGTTACGACGATATTAATAATTTTAGAAAATCGAAAGAAATCGGCTATATAAAAATACTCATGAATCCTATCATTGTAAAAAGTATGTTTTTGTTTTTTTCTGTTAAAAAAATAGAAGGAATAAATTGATAATTTCTAATAAAATAATTGGCTTCTGTTAATAACAATAATATGTAATTAGAACTATTTAATGAATATTTAGAACTATTTATTATATCCCTGTGTTTTTTATCATATTTTAACAAAAAAAAAAAAAAAAAAAAAAAATTTTTAAACTTCATTTTAAGAATACCAAAAAAATTAATGAAAGTAATTTCTTTCAGTAATAAGTTCCAAAGTTACCGTTGAGGTGTGACCAGAAATACATAACGGTAACCAGTGCTAAGTATTGAGGGCTTTTTTGTGTGGGTGTTCTTTAAGCATGTATCAATGTAAAATTAGAAAAATTTCTCACTTTTAGTTAACCCTGCACGCAATTTTTCAATCATCACCCTGAAAAGAGCAAGATTTCTATTTTGATTCCCAAATCAAACACGTTAGATTTGAACACTTTTTAACATATTGCTGCAAAGAGAAAATTATAGCTTTCTTTTATTTAGCCGTTTTAATTATTTGTTGTGGTTTTGAATTAATTCCTTTTAAGAAAAGAAGTTTTTTGAAATGAAATTTCCTAAATATTGAAGGAAATATAGTTTTTTTTTGTGTACATTTTAATTTGCTTTCATGACTTAAACATTTTTTAGTCTTGATCATCTGTAATCAAAGCTTTCATAAAAGTCACAAAAAGGAAAAAAAAATACATATACTACTACTAGAATTTTTCGATAAAAAACAGTTTTTACACCTCAGTGATTTTAATGTGCATACCAGGTGTGGCCAACCCAAATGATCTTGCGGGCCCACTTTGAAAATGCCTCATAAGCACATAAAATTATATATCTCCATATTAGATTTAGACCCACTATAGACATTTTTCGGACAGAAAAATTGAAACATAATGAGTTATTATTATTATATTTACTATTAATCTTATATGTAAACATAGATAGTATAATAATAATGATAGTAAACGCACATTCTAAAGATATATATATAACATTAAAAATGAAATATAAAAAATATATAAACATAAATGAAATTAAAAAAATGAAATCATTAAAAAATATATATTTTACTAATTCGATATTTGTTTCTCCACTCTTTCATTTAGCTTTTGCAAATAGATCTCAATTTGGATTGCAAGTTAGCGTCCGTTATGTTTGAGCGTGTTTTATGTTTCGTCAATTTCATTTTGATAAAAAAAAAAAAAAAAAACGATTCGCAGGTATAAGTTGAACCAAAAGAACTAACTAAATTTTGTGTGAGATTTATTAAATTGGAAAATTTCTCTTTTGTGACGTTAGTGTTATAAAAATCTATTTTTGATTCTGTTGTTTCAAAAATGGATTTTAATTCAATATTGCCTTGTAAGTCAACCAATTCCATTTGGGGTTATTCTGGAGCCGACTTGAATTCAACATGAAAGAGAGATGAATATATTTCAAAAATTTTGTTGCATTTGTCTAACTCTAAATTATTGAATCGGCTTTCAAAAGCAGTTGCGAGTTTTCTTATTGCTTTTGCATATTTGATATAATCGTTACATTTTGATTTATAAAATCTTTTTCTTTTTAAAATAATATATAAAATAATTATATTTTATAAAAGTGTGCTAAATCTCACGGGCCAGAAAAGTGTTCAAGGAGGGCCGCAGGTTGACCACCCCTGATGTATCTATGTTCACCTATAAGAATTCTTATCATCCTTTAGCAGAAAATATAGCAATACATAACAAAAAAATACTTTGAAGAATCAAAATGTGTAATATGAAAATTATAAATCAATATAGTGATTAAGATCATTCTTTACAGAAAATGTGGCTATTCCCAATATCACAGATATACTTTAAAAATTTATTCGTATTTCAAATTTAATTCTGAATTTTAGCCATGTTTGTCTTTTAATATTTCTGGATAGATTAAAAAAGGAAAATTAAAAAATAATATCTATACAAAAAAAAAAAAAAAAAAAAATATATATAAAAGGAGAAAAACTTAAACCAATCATAAAATTTTAAAAATTTATAATAGAAATAAAAAGACACTTCATCAAAAAAAAAAGTTTCTGCCAAATATTCAATCTTAATTATATAATAATAAAATTATAAATTACATAATTTAAAATTCTTAATTATTTAAAAATAATAATTAAAAATAAATATGATAATTAAAATTAAATATAATAATCATATCTTAATTAATAATAATTATCTTAAATACATATAATATTGGGAATATAATTTATTTTTATTGTATATAGAATATAATAAAAATAAATATATCTAAAATCGGATTATATATTCGATGTTTAACATAGGAATATGCTATGTTAAACATCGAATTTAATTTTTAAATGCATTCAATTAATCAATCTATTTATATTCTTTTTCCTTATAAAAGGTAATCATAATGTACATGGAAGGTTTCACTAATCAATCATTTTGAAAAAATAAATCAAAAATAATCTACAACCAAATAATGTGTCACAAAATGAGTTCTAATTCCTTTTATATCTTAGGAATTATTTATTAATCTACAGAACTATCAATATAATTGGAAAAGCACCTTTATGAAATTGGATCGACTAGATATAACCTTAACATATGGAGTCTCTTAAACTATAGGTATTTATTGTATGAAAATTATCTTCATTCTATTGACATTTCTTTATAGACAGCCAATGAATTTATATGTGATTAGTTATTAATTACATGGATATTTCAATCTAACAAATTCAATCATATATCCCTAAATAAATTGTGTTATTTCATTTAACGAAATTTAATTAAGTATGGCGATATATTTAATTGCAATAACTTCTCATGCAAAATGGTATTTACTTAATCTGTTACACTCTGCATTTCAGAAGTTGAATGGAAATGATTTATCTCTAAAATGTTCTTATATTTTTGTAGCTAAATGGCTGTTTCTGAGAGATATATGGATTTATTTTCTGTTAAAATGTAATACAAAGTTATTTCTTGATTGATTAACTGGTATCTATTTAATGTACGATTATAAGAATAATTTTGATTTTTCTTTAAAAAGTTACTGTAATCAAATTCAATTTTTATGTGATAGGTCTTTTTAATTGCAGATCTACGTGAAGTTCTATTTGCAGTTAGATTGCAATGAAAAGAAATGTAACAAAAATTAGCAAAGCAAATTTTATTTTTCTGTACATTAAATAAGTAAGACAGATGGATTAAGTTTAAATAATAATATAAAAGCATTAATACGTTTTAAATAATAATGTATAATGCTTATATGCAAGTTATTTCAATGTAAAATGTTAATTATTCTTGAACGTGCCAAATCAAAAAAATTACGAATCAATTTTAGTATTAATCAATCTTTATAATTATGCAAAAATTATATTTTGCTATCTGGCGCCATCTGCTGGCTGGAATTAAAAATTTTCTTTAATTTAAAGTTAATTAAAAAAATTAAATTTATGATAATTCTTAATTTAAAATAAAGTTTAGAATTAATTAAAGTAAAATTTTTGAAGTTTAATTGTTATTATTTTAAATATATTTATGTTTCGTTCATATATTTTGTTATAATGCTTATTTACATTTTACATTCTAAATTTTTTTATTGATAAACATTTACTCACATTTACTCATTTTTTTCACTAACATTTTTTAGACTGCAATTCTTAATTGTTATTAGTATTTTGTATTTATGATTGAGATTTTCCCTTGATTCCTTGGTACTTTTTATCTCTTTCCCCCAATCAAATTTAACAGAAATAACTTTGGAATAGCTGAATCGCGAAAATATTCTCAATTTTTTTTTTAGTTTAAAATTAAAATTTTTGCGAAATGAGAAAAATAAATTAAAATGTGGATATATCCATGAATACTTTAATTCCATCCATCAATGAAGACTAAAATGTTATACAACCGGGAAAAGCAGCATCATATTTTCTGGAGTAACCAATAGACAGATCACCAATTACCTAATTTGAAAAAATACTGAACGTACTAAATAGCGTCAATAAATTAGTAGATCATTTCTTCTAGGAAACTAGCTATCCCCGAATAATCGGCCTTCTTCAATAAATAATTCTTCGATAGCAAATCTATCTCAATTTGCACATCGTCATTAGTGTAGCAGGTTATGTTTGAGAGTGTTTGTGTTTGTGGTCAATTTCATTTTAGAAAAAAGCGACTCGAAGGTGTAAGTTGAACCAAAAGCGCTAACAACTTCAACTAAGAGTCAGGTTTGCTCTGCAATCAAGAATCAACTGTGCGTATCTAGGGAGGGTCACTGCGTCACTGAGGTCCCTTAAAGTGAAACATAGAACCTGTTAAATTAGATGTTCCAATAATTCCACGAACTCATAAATAAACAGGCAATATCTGTCATATTTTTGCAAGAATATTACTTTAAATTCAAAGTTAATTTTTTCTCGTAATTACGACAGTTCATTTTGGAATATATGGATGCACACATAATGTATTTTTTAATACATTGGTTTGAACTATTTTTGGTATTATAAAATAAGTATATTTTGTAAAAGTGTGATAAATCTCATAGGCCAGAAAAATATTCAAGGCAAGTCGCGGGTTGGCCACCCCTTGCCTAAACAAAGACTTTCAACTAGACTTAAGACGAGTGGCCAAATTAGTTTTACACTTCATTCATTCTTCTGTCTGACAAGATATAGGGAAAGTAAATACTCAATCAACGTCATGTAAAGAGCTAGTTACCAACAAAACATATAAAAACAGTAATGAATCAAACGAAATTCACTCAAAGTGAAAGTTTATTGTAAAAAAATTAAGCATAAAAGTACCTGCATTTCAGCATATGACTGTTCCACAAATTTAAACACATCTTTCTTCACCCACATGTCGTCGTTCTCAGTTTCTGTTTCTATCTTCATGCTCAATTTCTAATTTACAAAATCACATACGCATTTTATCTGTGGAGCTGGCTATGTCTGAAAGTGATATACACATTGATTTAAAAGGGAAATTTCTATGTGTTTTCATTCATAACCAATGTGAGAAATGTCCGTTTTTCTCACTTCTAAACCTGACGCAATGTGAAATATAGTAATAATACGACTTAGGCTATCCTCCAGTTACTCGAATTTTGATTTGTTTGTTTGACAACACCGACATCTGTCTTCTACAGAGTTTCTTTTGCTGCGATACTCCACATATTCTACATGCGTGTTAAGGTTTTTTTTTTATTATACGGTTTCTAAACCCTTAAAAATTGTCATCCAAATGAAGTAAATATAATTATTCCGCATGTATCAAGAGAAAGAAAACAACATATTTGAAATAGCATTTTAACAGCAGAATAGAAATTCACGGTACTGGAATTCACAGAAAAAAAAAATTAAAATTATAAAAGATAAAAAAAAAAATATTATAATCGTTGAACTGAATAAGTCGTAAATGCTATGGTCTATCTTAAAAATAATTGTGAAATATTTTAGAGGTTGAGAAGTTTTAGAATTATGAAGGTTGACTGTAGGAAGAGCTGCATTTGTGCTAAATATTTTAACTAAACTGAAATTTATGTTATTCCTGGGTTTATATTAAACACAAGATATTAGTTAAGAAATTAAGAGATTTTAGTCAGACCCATTTATCGCATAACTTCGGAGTATTAAAACACTTAAATTCTGGGAATATGTGAATACGATGTAACTGACAACATCTTGAGTCTGCATATCACAATCAATATTTTTAAGTGTTACATATTGAGTGAGTCATATTCTAAGGTATGACAAAATATTGCGTGATGAAAAATTTTATCCGTACAACTTTCAAAAAGTCAATTTTTTTACAGAAAAACCCTCACATGGGAATGTGTATTTAAAAATTATGATAACAAAATTACAAGTTCATTTGTGTAGGTGGATTAATAATAAAGCAGAAAGCAATACATTTTCATTGGCATCAAATTCATAACCGCCAGTGTTTTGGCTTGGATTATCTGCACGTTTTGTATTGGGCTACCTCTTCTGTCCAAACAACTCGATGGAAAAAAGGATTGTATTTTTTCGCAGAAAATTAGCCAGTGTTTCTGGAAGATATTTTAATAGATATTGGGTTGATTGTGTCTTTACAATGCAATAAATCGTACTTCATTTCAAATAAAATATGTGAAACTTTTTTGATACTACACTAGGTGGAAGAAAGTGACGGGACACGACACTATAACGACATAAATCCATATTTATTAAAATTAATAGGAGGTAGGGCCTCCTTTGGCTGCGATCACAGCTGCAACCCTTCTGGGCATGCTTTCCACTAAATTAGCCATAGTGGCAAGAGGAATTTCCTTCCAAATGTTTAACAGGAAGTTCCATAGTTCAGGCTTGCTTTTGGGGAGTGGGGTGCAGGCCCTCAACCGACCGTCCAATTCGTCCCAGAGATGCTCAATTGGGTTAAGATCAGGTCTCTTCGCCGGCCACTCCATGCATTTAATGTTGTTGTTCACATACCAATCAAGAATCCTCCTTGCAACATGGCATGTTGCGTTGTCAGCTTGATACCAGCAATCATCCATACCGTACGTTGCCCACAAGGTAGGAAGGACATGATTGTCGAGAATATCACAGTATCTATCGGCATTCATCGCACCATCAACCCTCACCAGTGGGTCAGCCCCATACCAGGAGAAACAGGCCCATACCAGCAATCCTCCTCCATCAAACTTTACAGTTGGGACGACACACTCGGGCAAATGGCGTTCTTTTGGTAAACGCCATACCCAAACACGTCCATCGGAACGGAAAAGGGTAAATCGTGACTCGGCACTCCAAAGGACGCTTTTCCAGTCATCCAGAGTCCAAGTACGGTGGTCTTTGGCCCATCGAAAGCGCGCTGTCTTGTTTGTTTTCGTAATCAAAGGCTTATGGGCCGCCGAACGTCCAGTGTAACCGAACTTATGGGCCTCGATACGAAGAGTCTTGGTCGAAACGGCCACACCTGTGGCTTCTAAACTCATTAGCGATGTTATCCATGAATGTTTGACGGTTACTTCGAATCTCCCTGCCAAGCACCCGCCGGTCCCTACTGGTGAGAACTGTAGGTCGTCCACTTCGGGGTTTGTTCTGGCAGTGTCCCTCAGTCTTGAAGCGACACACAACACGTGCTACAGTTGATTTTGAGCAGTTACGGAGACGGGATGTCTCCCTAATTGACACCTTGGCAAGATGCAATCCAAACAACACACCTTTCTCGAACTCAGACAACTCTTCCCGTGGCGGTATCTTGACAAAAAGCAACTCTAGTCGACTCCACAGAGTATTTATAGGATATGGCTGACACGTGATACCTATTATTGCGCTTGTGTCAGCTGTATTGTCGACTTTTCTACTTTTCGACGGGTGTCCCGTCACTTTCTTCCAGATAGTGTATATCTTTGACTCTTTATGTCGAACGAAATCGTCTTATATTTAACATATGAATAATATATTAAACTAAATCTTTTATGATGTCATGCAAAAAAATTTATGCAACACTTGAACTATTCCGTCAATTTCCAGCACAACTTCGTCTTTGATGAAACTGTTTTGTAAGAATTTAACTTTTTGAATATTGAAGTAATACCAACTTTAAAAGCATACCCAGAAACAAAATTCCTACAAAACCTTTCGAGGAGTTTTCTGCCATATATTAAAATTGCTGGAATTGCTGGGAAGTATAGAAGGTTTTTTTTCTTAAAAGAATAAAACAATGCACTTAATGTTTCATAATTTTGTTTTAAAAAAATATGATCTTTTATTAAAGTTAAGTTCTTTTTTATGACTTTTCAAGTGTTCAATACCATTTCGATTGAATTTTGGGAGAAATATTCTTTATCTTGTTATAGTGAAGGAATTTTCTTCGTTACTTTGTTGAAAAGAAGACAAAATCCGTTAAAATGAATCAATATTGCAGTGATTCACACATATTTGAAGATTTATGAAGAATAAAGTTTGAGATTTTTATAATTTCGATAAATCACGCAATATAAAATAAATACTTTAGATACGCATTGATAATATTCTTATGAGTATATATATACACACACACATATATATGTATGTATGCATATATAAATATACAAGTGCTTAACAAAATAATGGAAACACACTAGAGTTATAAGGAATCTTTACTAATATGGCGTAGGAATCACCTTTGGCATGTAATACAGTTTGGATTCGCCTATGAATCAAATCATACTAGTGCTGAATATTGTAATATTGAAACATTCTTCATGGAGGTATTATGATAGTTCCGGGAGAGATGCCGGCGGAGGATATCGATTCCGGATTGATTGCTCTAAAATAGATGATCGATGATATTGAGGTCGGTTACTATGCAGACCAAGGTAGATGTTTCACTTTTTCATGCTCATCAAACCAAGATTAGACAGATCTCGCTGAATGAATAAGAGCATTATCATCCTGGAAAATTCCATCTCATGCAGGAAACAAAATTTGCATCAAAAGATGGACGTCAGCTAAAACTTCTCTACCCATACCATGACCATCCACCCCTTGTTTAACAGTTGGAAGGAGATAATCAAGATCATGTGCTTGTGCAGATGAAACCGCCCTGTTGTGGGGAAAAGTGTGAAAGATGATTTGTCTGACCCTATAACTATCTTCTATTTATCAATCGGCTAGATTTTGAGTTTGTGGCACCACTGTAGACGACGTTTGGTATTAACTGATGTAACAAGTAGCTTGAGAATCGCTGCCTTAAAAGTCCTTTTATGAAAGTCCTTTCCTAATTGTAATTATTGAAATTAGCGAATCCAGATGCTGATTGATTTTGCTGCAGTTGTTTGCTTTTTAGACAGTACATTCCGCTTCAATACCCGTTAGTCTCTTTCACTCAGCTTCCTTCCATCCACTATTTTATTTTGCCGAGCTAGTTTTGCCGCCCATTGCGTACGCTGCCATGACTTTAAACATCATAGATCTAGAAAAGCCTAAAAGCTAGGATTTTCATTCACAGTTGCTTAAGCTAGTCGAGATCGAGCTCCTACAATTTGGTCTCTTTTAAAGTCTCTGAGGACTGCTATTTTATACTTTTGACAAAAATCCAAGACTTATACAACTTTACTAAAGCTGCCTCATTCTACCATGATATATATTTTGTTTATTAAAAAATAACTGGTAGCTAAGGTTACATTATGTAAAACAGAGTCAGATATAAAAAAATATGAACAATATAACTCTTGGTCAAACATATCTTTTGCCAATCTCGAGGACCAGTGGTAATGTGTGCTGGTAGTTTGTAGCCTAGGTTCGTATCCATCTGTTGTGTTCAATACACTCACTCGATGGATAGTGACAATGTGTATAGATGCAATGCTTATATGACCCAGAAATTCTGGCCATTATCTGTAACAGACCTCCCGGTTGATAAAGGTAGGTTCCATCTTTACACTATCGGTCGTCGAGATGTTCGTGATATAAAAAGAAGAATACGTGATATACAATCCCATTGAATACCTAAATTGGCCATTTTTTTTTTTTTTTTTGGAAATTTTATGAACAGCAATAAATACGTAAAAATAGTCTGCAAAATATGTATTTTTACACTTTTTTTGTATTGCACAAAATTTTATTTAACTATGTCATTTGAAAAACAATTAAAACTCTTTCTAATATGGATTTCAGAAATGAACTATTAATTAAAAACTTAATTTGTTCACTTGATTTAAGCATATCGATAAGCTTTAGCATTTCAATAGTATTTCCGTAGTAAAAATGCTAAAAACTGTCTCAGAACTGATTTGTAACAAGTTGGGCCTTGGTTTCACAAAAAAAGGAATTTCTGTCAGTTGAATGTTCATAAAATGCATTCCATTTTAAAATAAACTTTGATTTGAAACTAAAGAAATATATAAGAGTGAATAACTTTTTTATTGCCATCAAACCAATAAAAATATCGCTTCGAAATTACAAAATCTGAAGCCCAATGGCTGATAAAAAAAATTGCCTACACTTCAAAGAAATGTTCAGGGTTTGCTCAGTCGAAAGATATTAAATTTATGTTTGTTTTTCAGGGAAGAGTGCAACAGTAAACATTAAACTCTATTTCAGAAAATATGATGGAGAACTCTATAGATATATAGACTGCACAAATATTACGCTTTGGTACTTGCAATCTCATTACAGAACCTGGTGATTTATTTTCGTTGACGCTTCCTGTAGCTTCTTTCAGACAGAACTACAATACAAACCGGAACAGCATGATAGCGTTTTATGTCCCATTGTCTGGCTAAAATGCTGAAAATGCCTCTTTGTCATTTTTTCAGATAACAATCTTTGGTGGTGTTGACATTTCGCTTTTTTTTTTTTTTAGAATGTTTTCACCCATTTTGTTTTTTTTTTTCCTTTTTATTCTTCATTCCCAAAATGTGTGAGATTAGAAAATGCACTACGTTATAATCGACAAATAAGCAATTTATAAACTGTATACCTGTTTTTCTTTTTGTTTAAATTGTTGTTTCGTATATCTCGAATGTATTTAATTTTTATTATTTAAAAAAATATGATTTAAACATTTTATTAGTAAAATAAAAAGTTTATTTTATTATTTTTTAAATTATATTTATAGCTTTCATTATTTATTCCTAAAGAAAAGATCCACTAAAATTTGTTGAAAAGACAGAGTCAATGGCAAGTGCTTTCCCAGCAGCTGTTATACTATATAGATTGAGTATCCTGTTTCGAAAAGCACTAAAGACCATGGGACTGGAAACTTAGAACACCTTCCTCGCTAATCCAGTCAGTTTTTACTGTACCACAAAACAGCTATAGACTGTACTTGTTATTTTTTGCATTTTTTGCATTGTTTTTGGGCAACGGGTAACTAGCATACCGGTTACGGAGTTCCAATGTGGTTTAAAGTACCTTAAACCTCCACATCTTAAATTAATTAAAGAATTGCACGAAATGAATTTGATTAAATTAGAGTAAAACCTATTGTTCTTGAAGCTATATTTTTTTTAATTCACCTTTATGGTGTGCCATTACTTTTTACTTACAATACATACATACCGAGAACATTGTTGATTGGTGAATGCTTTACATTATATGTCTGGATACCGTCCCGCATTTGCAGTTAAACAGCTGTAACTGTCCCGAATTTGCAGGTAATTTGCAGTAACTGACCCCATTTGCGTTTATTATGGAAAAATTTCAGGAAGACTTCTACCTCGACGACCATCGAAGACCACCACCACCAGATGCTTATACATGTTGTCCAATCACCATCAAGTCTTATAGTTTTTGAATTCATGAATCATTTGGCCACGAGTTAGACATTAACTAGAGTTAATTAATGTTTCTTCATTGGAAGAACCTATCAATTTTATGACAGTGAGCTTATTTAAGTTTACTGGAATAAAATACTAAGTGCTTGCCATTATACAATTCTGTTGCCACGTTGAATACCTTGATATTTCCATTGTTTGCTCAATGTGTTTTCCAAATTTGAACCAGTTGGAAAATTTCAAGGAAGGCATTCGTTTCCAATTTTCGTTATTGTATTGCACAGGAAAATTCATGTAGAACCCTAGGTAAAACCAATATACTCTACATATTTGTTAAATGACTACTTTCTTACCTGGTAGATACTTTGCCTTGACAAATAATTTTCCAAGGAATAGCGATTTTTTTCTATTAATTAATATGCATAATTTTTTCATGGGAATATATTTTCTGGTTTTTATTATCAACTGAAAATGCATAAATATCAGATAAACTATAATCCATCATTTAATTTATTATTATTATTATTTTTTTTTTTTACATTATATTTACTTCGTTAAAATTTGCTTTTAAAAATCCTCTCTTTCCGAAAAAGAAAAATTGCAAAAAAAAAATAAATAAATAAAAAATAATAATAAATAAATAAAATAAAAGTGTTAATTTAATATTTATTTCAAAAATGATATTAAAATACAATATGGTATATACCATATTTTTTTTGCATGCATCAATTATTAATGATACTAACAGATAGACAACGGAAAGCCTCATTGGTTTGCATAATGCAACATTAAGCATTACCATACAACCCAAAGCATTATTGATTACAAAACATAAATTTAATATTTAAAACTTATAAATCGAAACCACTATGAGAATGGAATAATTGCATGGTGCATTCTGGGAGATAATTCCAAGCATTTATATGAATGCCCTTAGAGTGAGGACAGATGAAGGAAATTCTGCATGCACATGTGAATCTGTTCTCTCGGGACTCTAATTTTTCCCCTGCATTTTCTGCTGTGCATCCTTCCTAATATTTTATGCAGACCGCAGCCTGGATGTTACATCTAATGCACTCTAATGTGCCCGCCCGAGGGACCCGTCCTAAGTACTCGCATGGTACTTTGCATTCATAAAGCGGAACTTTTCTCCAATTTCAAAGCTCGAGCATCTTCCAGATTTTGAAAGAAATGTCCTGCTATGTGAATATAATTGCGATTATATCTCTGTTTTATTTATTTAGCATGGAGGTGGAGCTACGACGTGGAAGTACGAACAAACTGAGTTTAAGGAGCTGCTTTTAGTCAAACTTGGATTAAAATAAAAAAATTTTCCTGGGTAGCCAATGGAAACAACTGGTCAACATCAATTATATTTAAACATGAAATAATAATGATTGTTAATTTTCTAGTCTTAAAAGGGGAAATTGTTATAGACACGTTTGTATACATATATATATATATATATATATATATATATAATATATATAATATATATAATAATAATATATAAAATATTATAAAATAATAGATATATATATATTTATATATATATAT
This sequence comes from Caerostris darwini, assembly GCA_021605075.1. Classification (NCBI taxonomy): domain Eukaryota; kingdom Metazoa; phylum Arthropoda; class Arachnida; order Araneae; family Araneidae; genus Caerostris; species Caerostris darwini. The sequence goes on along the minus strand of BPLQ01003905.1, from coordinate 215,973 downwards.
ATATATATATATATATATATATATATATATATATATATATATATATATATATATATACTACATATTTAATTATAAAAATGGAAACGTATTTGTAAATTTTTTAAATTTTGAAACTAGTCATTATTATTTTAGGTTTAAATAATACGAATTTTAACTAGTTGATATATTTATATTTATATATAGTTCTTGTAAATAAAAATTAAGTATTCGCCATTGAACCTGAAAGTAGTCTCCAAGGAGTCGTTATAGGTCTAATGTAAGCCGAGACATCAGAATACTCTGCCTTAAAAATATTTTATCAAATTAAGCGATTGTTTTTCTATTAATTAATATGAATAATTTTCTCATGAGAATCTCTTTTAAGGCTTTTATTATCAATTGTGTCAAAAATACATAAATATCAGATAATCTATAATCAATGATTTATTTTTTACATTATATGTACTTCTTCGAAAATTACTTTTAAAAATTGCAAATTTTGCAAAAAGAAATGTTGCCATCAATTTAATATTTGTTTTAAAAATGATATTAAAAGAAAATAATTTTATATGCCAGTTTTTTTTTTTTTTTTTTTTTTGCATGTATCTATTTTTGTTAAGACAATAAAAAGCATTGGTTGCATAATGCAACATTAAGCATTATCATACAACTCAAAGCATTATTGACTACAAAACTCAAATTTAATTTTTAAAACTTATAATTTTAACACTCTGAGACAGAATAATTGCATAGTGCACAACGGGAGATAATTCCATGGCATTTATATGAATGCCCCTCAGAGTGAGGACAAACGAAGGACAAAATTTTGAGGACAAATGAAGGAAATTCTGCATGCACACGTGAATCTCTTCTCTCGGGACTCTAATTTCTCCCCTGCATTTTCTGCTGTGCATCCTTCCTAATGTTTTATGCAGACCACAGCCTGCATGTTCCATCTAATGCAATCTAATGTGCCCGCCCGAGGGACCCGTCCTAAGTATTCGCATGGTATTTTGCATTCATAAAGCGGAACTTTTCTCCAAATTCAAAACTCGAGCATTTCCAGATTTTGCAAGAAATGCCCTGCTATGTGAATATAATTGCGATTATATCTCTGTTTTATTTATTTAGCATGGTGGTGGGGCTACGACGCGGAAGTACGGACAAACTAAGTTAAGGCCTGAGCTGCGTTTAGTCAAACTTGGATTAAAATAAAGAAATTTTGCTATGTAGACAATGAGAACAACTAGGTTAAAATCAATTATATTTTATCCGAAATAATAATGATTGCCAATTTTCTAGTCTTAAAATTAAAAAATTGTTATAAATATGTTTGTATTTTTACTAATATATATATATATATATATATAAATCACCATATTTATTTTAGAAAAAAAGAATTCCCCTTAATGTTAGAAAATTAGCATATAGAATGATGAATTTTGTTATTAAATAAATTTTACAATGCAAGTAAATGGAATTTAGTTATTTTAGGTTTATTTATTACTCACAAGTGTTATTTTAAATTTTTAATGGGTTGTTAATGTAAAGTACATATTTAGAAAGAATTTGAAAATTTAGTATTATTTTCATAGGAAAGAAATTTTAGGGCGGCTAGCACTTTGCATAGAGGAGTCAGATTAGGAATCCATCAAATCGAAAATTCTTACATTTATGTAAGACTGATTGCTATAAATCCATTGCTTTAAATAATTAAATTGGTAATTTTAGGAATTTTTTGTCCCTTCTTTAATGAATTTGATACCATTACAATTTTCTGAGCAAAACTTTACCAAAATTACAAAAAAAAGATTTATTTATGAACACAGAGTATACATGTATAAGCAATTCAAATGTTTCTTGTTCAAAAGTGTGTCTTGCTCCATTTTCAAAATATTTAATTGAAATCAATTTTATATATTGAGATAAAAAATCTTATAGAAATTTGTTCTTGCGATTTATTAGTCTCACAACCATCTTTTGAAACTGTATTGATAAAATAGGAAAAACATTACAAAAATAATCAATTTTTAGGTTTATTGTTAAAATGTATTCTTTTTCTGTTTCATGTAGTTAACCTTGAAGTCTTCTATATAGAGATTTTATTAGAATTTTTAACCTCTCTTTAGTGAATTTGAGACCATTACTACTTTCTGAGAAAAAAATAATAGTTTATTTGTGAACATAGATTATAGAATCTTCAATTTCTCAAAATGTTTCTTGTTCCATTCTCAAAATAATTAATTGAAGTCAATTTCGTATATTGAGATAAAAAAATCTTATAGGAAAAAAATTCTGTTATATTTCAAGAATTGCAGTGAAATTGTTTGCACATAGAGTGATTCGTAACACTGTATCAACACCAAAAGTAAGCAGAATCCTGAAAATATCTATTTTCCTTAAAATCTATGCATTATTTTTCATCCAAAAAACTGTCAACCTTCAAATAGCACACAAAATACTAATCCTGATCCATATTTCCTATTTAGAGATATGTTCTATCGATCTGTCGCTGATGTGGTGTGATGTGGGCTTAATCTTCGACTTAAGTGTGAGTTCCGCAACCAATCGGGAATTTCTCTCTACCTTCCGGATTACTTCGCCGTCTCCGCTGCTGTTTTTGGTGTAAGGAAAGAGCAGATGGCATTCCCCTCACGTGGGCTGCTTGTGTGCTTCTCACGTTAGAAGAAACCTCTTTGAGAAATGGGATGTGAACACAGAAATGTGACTTGTTGCCGACATCCCCTCGCAGTCCATATTTCGGAATGAAACTTGCCAGACGTCGGTGTTTTCTTCATAAGAAAATCTGAATCTTCTGAAAGAAAATCTGCCAGTAGCTTATGGTTTTGTTTAAAAATTTAATGGAGGAATATTTTATTTTATTAGATTTGTAGGACAAGCAGCTTTTTTAGAAGGTGACGTGCAGTTTAGTTAGTGATCAAGATGATAAATTACCATAATTCTACTACCACTTACCTTAATTCGATTATCATTCACCATAATTCAATTACTACTGATTACCTAGGTTTTGAAGTTATAGTCAATGTTTTTAATAAACCAGTAGATGTTGATGACGATTGTGATAAAGGATCTCGGCATCGAACTATTGATGGCCGAGTGGCTGCTCTTACCTCACTAAAACAATCTGCCAAACTAGAAAAATTTCATATACAATTTATCTTACCTTTCCAGTTCAATGGAGTATTAAGAATATTTTATTTCTTTACAATTTAATTGAATTGCAAAATAACGATATCTGCAGCAATGAATGATAAAAAAAAAAGGTTCAAAAATTTTATTAGAAATTAACTGCACAAAAATTCTAAAGAAATAAGTAAACAAAATAATGACTGAATTCAATTAGTCTTATGTTATTTAATTAGTGTGCGTCATTATATGATTTAGAATTAATTATGTATGTTTTCATTATACAAACGCAAACTTTACCAGATTTCTTTTTGGGATACTTTTACAGATTGCATTAGATTTAGTATATGCATGTATTATAATCCTTTGAACACACTACACTTATAACCTAACATCTCGTTTTGCGATTAACTTGCCGAAATGGATACAATAACGACTGCAATTAAAAGAATTACCAGCAGAATAATCCCTATTGAAATATCTAGTGTTTGCTGAGGGGAAAAACGAAATTAGAAAAGGGAAAAAATAAACGAATAAAGGGAATATTGGAAGAGGATAATCAATACAATCGACTTCTTCATTCAGATAGATGTAATAATTAGTTGAAATCCGAGTCCGCCATTGAAGGAACTCGAATAAATCCGTAAATTTGATGAACAGAATGCAATTTCATTTTACTTTTTATTCTTGAATTTCGAGGGGTATCTCCAAACCGAAATCAATAGGTTCTCGAAGACAAAATCGATGAATTCCTTTTCGAATAGTAGCTTCTCAAAAATCAGATAAATCTAAAAGTAGCACATTCATATATAGCATTAGACAGAAGAATGAAATCTGTGGATACTTTCTCGAAAGAGGTAACTCTAATTAGGTATGCACTCAAGTTTTATGCGGGTGAGTTTCAATCAAATCTATGGGTAATCAAAGTACTAGCCTTGCATTGTACAGCAGGGAGAATTCCAAAGGTATAATTTTTACTATTCGTTATTTTATTTCACAGATCCAACAATTTATTATTCTAATTTAATTGTCTTATTTTTTAAAATACAAAACTAATTTTCATCAATTTTTAATACGCAACTATAATAAATAAATGTTACTGATTTTGATTTTAGCAAATTTACTAATAAAATAATGATGTTTTAATTATAATAACTTGCAAGCAAATTTTTAACTTTAATTATTATTTGCTACTTAAAAAATTATGTTTTAGAATTTTTTTGTTCAGTATTTAGTGTCTAGGAAATAAAAAATTCTGTAATAATAGATATGTTTCCCTAAAATTATGCTGACTATTTTATTCCTTAACAATTTCATTGAGTTACAAAATAAAGATATCTGCAGCTATAAATGATTAAAAATGGGTTCAATATTTATATTAGAAAATAAACAGTAGACAATAGCTGTATAAAAATGTTAAAAAAGTAATTGAACAAGGCAATGACTGAAGTTAATTAGTTACATGTCGTTTAATTAGTGTGCGTCAATATATAATTTAGAAATATTTATGTATGTTTTCATTAGACAAATGCAAACTTCACCAGATTTTTTTGGGGGAGGGGGATACTTTCACAGATTGCATTACATGTAGTATATGTATGCATTATAACCCTTTGAACACACTACACTCAAATCTAACATCTCATTTTCCCCATTAACTTGCCGAAATGGATACAATAACGACGGCAATTAAAAGAATTACCGGCAGAATTATCCCTATTGAAATATTATCCGGTGTCTGCCGAGGGGAAAAACGAAAATAGAAAAGGGTAAAAATAAACAAATGAAGGGAATATTGGAAGAGGATAATCAATGCAATCGACTTCTTCTTTCAGATAGACGTAATAATTAGTTGAAATCCGAGTCCGCCATTGAATGAACTCGAATAAATTTAAGTAAATTTGATGAACTGAATGCAATTTCCTCTTACTTTTTGTTCTTGTGTTTGGAGGGGTATCTCCAAACCGAAATCAATAGGTTCTCGAAGACAAAATCAATGAATTTCTTTTCGAATAGTAGCTCCTGAAAAATCAGATAATTCTAAATGTAGAACATGTATATATAGCATTAGGCAGTAGAATGAAATCTGTAGATACTTTTCTCGAAAGAGATAACTCTAATTAGGTAGGCACTCAAGTTTTATGCGGGTGAGTTTCAATCCAATCTATGGGTAATCAAATTACTAGTCTTGCATTATACAATAGGGAGAATGCCAAAGCTAGAGTTTTTACTTTTCTTTATTTTATTTCAGAGCACAAGTTTTAGGTAATTTGAAATTTTATGAATTTCAATTCATATATTAAAACTGAACACTTAATATACCTATTGCTGTAACGCTAAAGTATACTAATACATTTTACAAAATCAATGAATTTCTTTTCGAATAGTAGCTCCTCAAAAATCAGATAATTCTAAATGTAGAACATCTATATATAGCATTAGGGACCTGAATGGCCGAGTGTCTATCGCTCTGACACTCGGTGCCACAGGTTTCGGGTTCGAATCCCGGCGGTGCCATGGATGTTTGTAGTGGTTCGGAATCCACTTTAACCCGTAGGTCCCGGTCTCCTATGACTGTAAGAGCGTCACGGAGCAAAAGTCAGGCTTCTACCTACGGGTGCTCCTTCACAACAGAAGCTGCTTCCTTCCCCTTCAATCATGAGCATGTATGGGCTCGTGGGCTTGGCCAGCCAAGTGGGATAAGAAACAACAACAACAACAACAAAGAAATTAATGTCTCAATAAATTATTTCCTGTTGTTTTATTGATAAATATTTATTAAAATATTTTTAATGTGTGGTTTAACAAGATATTCTTTCAGTTTTTCGTTTAGGTCATTGTATTTTAATGCCAAGTGTGTGATCGTTGTAGTAATAGTTTTGTAATCCTTTGCTAAATACAGATGTTTTTTCCTGGTTTCTTCGTTTGATAGAAATGTAGGAAATTGTTTCCCAAGAAGATTTATCAAAAAGTGTTATTCCCATAGAAAATAATCTTGAATCAGCGAAATGTAGGTTCTCGAGGAAAACATGTCAATAGATTCCATTTTTGAATTAAAGCTTGATAAACAAACCTCCATTTAGGAAAAGAATATATTTGAAGGAAAGCATGTTATCTCCCATATAAAGAAATATTTTAAGAATAAAAATATTGTTTATTCAATTTCGCACTCATTTGTTACCGAAATTAGTTTTTAAGAAATATTTAGAACATTGTAGAATAGATAAATTATTTTCTATTCGCAAAATGTAAGTAATTAGATCTTTAATATGTAAAAAGATCTGTACTGATTTATGAGTGATGTGTTATTTAAATTATTAGGAATTGTTGTTTAGCTCTTAATTATAAATATTTCATAATTTCTTTTATACAAACTTTAATGAATATTACTTTGTTTTGTGGATTACACTGATGAGAATTAGAATTTTTTTTACTATTTTATTATTTTTAACTTGAAATATAGTTTTTTTTTTATCGAATTAACATTAATATATTCTTGAAAGTAGTGAAAAACTCAAATAAAGTTTTTTTATCAATTAAAATATGATTTCCATTATTATAAATGCCACTTTATGAGATTTAAAATAATAGATCTGAACATATTTTTCAATTTTCAGTTGATATAATACATATTGGTAAGATTTTCCAATGATAAAATGAATCGCATTTTGTGATTGAAGAGGATTATCTATTATACAGTGTTTTAAATATTTCACAAAATTAATTTGTTACCGAAATTAATTTTTAATAAATTATTAGAACATTGTAGGACAGATAAATCCTTTCATATTCGCAAAATGTAAGTACTAATTTAATATTTAAGAGGAAAAAAGATGTGTAATGCTTTGTGAGTGATAGGTTATTAAAATTATTAAAAATTGTTGTTTACCTTTTAATTATAAATACTTTATAATCTTTTTTAAAATACAATCAATATTATTTTGTTTTGTTGATTTTCACTGATGAAAATTAGCCAATTTTTTTTATTTTAATTATTTTAAATAGAAATATGCCTTTTTTTTTTTTATCGAATTATCATTAACATATACTTGAAGATAGTTAATAAAAATTAAATAAAATTAATTTTATTACTATAAAAGTCACTTTATAGGATTCCAAATAATTTATCTCAACATATTTTTCAATTTTCAGTTGATATAATATATACACTGAAGTGACAAAAGTCATGGGATAGCAATATGCAAATTTTCAGATGGCAGTAGCATCGCGTAGAACAGGTATAAATGCGCAGTGCTTTCGCAGAGCTTTCATTTCTGTTCAAGTTATTCATGTGAAGAGGTTTTGACGTGATGATGACCGCACGACGGGAATTAACAGACTTTGAACGCGGAATGTTAGTTGGAGCTAGACGCATGGGTCATGCCATTTCGGAAATCATTAGGGAATTCAACATTCCTAGATCCACTGTGTCAAGAGTGTGCCGAGAGTATGAAATTTCAGGCATAACATCCCTCCATGGACAGCGCAGTGGTCGACCGCCAGCACTTAACGACCGAGACCGGTGACGTCTGCAAAGAGTCGTAAATTTTAACAGACAAGCAACACTGCGTCAAATAACCGCAGAAATCAATGTGGGACGTACAAGGGACTTGTCCGTTAGAACTGTGCGGAGAAATTTGGCTTTCTTGGGCTATTCCAGCAGAAAACCGACTCGAGTGCCTTTACTGACAGAACGACATCGCTTGCAGCGACTCTCGTGGGCACGTGAGCATATCGGTTGGTCCCTAGATGAATGGAAAACCGTGGCCTGGTCCGATGAGTCACGATTTCAGTTGGTAAGAGCTGATGGTAGGGTTCGAGTGTGGCGCAGACCCCACGAAGCCATGGACCCAAACTGTCAGCAAGGCACTGTTCAAGCTGGTGGTGGCTCCGTAATGGTGTGGGCTGTTTTTTCATGGTATGGACTTGGTCCTCTGGTGCGACTGGACCGAACATTGACTGGAAATGCTTATGTTCAGCTACTTGGAGATCACTTGCAGCCATTCATGGACTTCATGTACCCAAACAACGATGGGATTTTTATGGATGACAATGCGCCATGTCACCGGGCCACAACTGTTCGCGATTGGTTTGAAGAACATTCTGGATAATTCCAACGAATGATCTGGCCACCTAGATCGCCCGACATGAATCCCATCGAGCATTTATGGGACATCATCGAGAGGTCTGTTCGTGCCTAAAATTCTGCACCATCAACGCTTTCACAATTATGGACGTCTATCGAGACAGCATGGCTCAATATTCCTGCAGAAGACTTCCAACGACTTGTTGAGCCCATGCCACGTCGAGTTGCTGCACTTCGCCGGGCGAAAGGAGGGCCGACACGATATTAAGAGGTATCCCATGACTTTTGTCACTTTAGTGTATATTGGCTAAGTTTTTCGAAAGGTCAAATAAATCACATTTTGCGAATGAAAAGTATTATCTATTTTGCAATGTTCTAAATATTTCACAAAATTAATTTCAGTCGAAAACGACCGTGAAAATTGAATAAGCATTGCTTAATCCCGCATTCTTAATTTCGGAGGCAAACACAACTGAGAAATCAATCTACTGCCACCGAAAGAGCTCAGTAACTGAATTATGCAGACTGAACTAATTCAGTACCTCTGAAATTTATTTACTTTGCATAGGGTATTAAAATTCTATACTCTCTTATTTCGCTTGCCTGTTTGCAATATTCATTAGTCAAATTTTGTAATAAAAACCACATTCTTTATTCGAAATAATTTAAAGTCTCCGACGTTATTATATTTATTTATTTGTTTAATGTTTATGAAATTTTATAAAGTTATATTTGCACAAAAAGCATAATTGTATTGATCTAATTTTAAATAAAATGCCGTAGTCTGTTCGGTAAATTATTATATCAGAGTTTTAATTTAAACGCTAAAGGAAAAATTTCGTTGTTATGAAAAATTAATTTGATAAAATCCTCCCACGGAAAAAAATTTTGAAATGATTTTTTTTTTTAAATTTCATTTGTAAGATTGGCATAGATACAATTATTGTAGATTATAATAATATTAACTGTGATAATGTATGTAAATAAATTTCTTCTATACTTTAAAAATTCTTTCATAATCACATTTTTTTAAAAATCATATAGTTTTACAACACCATAGCATAGTTGGTCACAAAAGTTCTAAAATGACGAACATTTTAAAATAGTTATTTTTATTCTTTTAATTGATGAAAACTATATTAACACATTAATACAGGAAGTCAAGCAAAAAAAAGGGAAATTAATGTGTGTTGAATCTCATTTTGAAACTTCTGTAGGTATTATAGTTTGTATCCCAACAACTGAAAAAAGACGGCACCAGATCTATTTTATCTGTTGTTATGAAACAAAACTAGAATCGAAAAATAATATACATGAGTGAATATGTATACATATTAAATATATATATATATATATATGAATTTATACAGAAGAACTTGAATGAAGGACATAGGTTCTCAATTCAGTTCAATATTTAAGAAAAAATTCTAATTAAGATTGCAGAATTGCTGTATATAACGAATTTCTCCAGTCATTTTACATAGTTTCAAGTACAGGCCAATAATTAAAAAAAACACCATGCAAAAAAGGAAAAACAACAAAATTTAAAAAGTAATCTCTGTTATTCTAATTGCCATTTTGATAATCCTTGATGTAAAAGCGATTTAATTTACTTGCCAGTTTGAAACTAACACTTAATAATTCTGCATGAAAGAGTTAAATTGTGTTTTATTTTACATCCGGTCTATTATTATTTAATTTATAAAATAACTAGGTATTTGATAGAATAAATAAATTCCTTACTCTCTCAGTTACTCATTTGAATTGTTTCACTATTATATATATATATATATATATATATTGCTTCTAATGCAGCTGGCAAATAGACCGTGATCTTCGCCATAAGGGCTGCACCGATGTTACTCACTTTCCAGGGGCGCGTGTAACTTGATGGTAAGCCACGGACGCGGAGTAACAATGCCCCCGCAGCTCTCTACGATCCTGTTAGGACCGGGACCTACGGCTTAAAGTGGAATCCGAACCACTACAAACCCCCATGGGCAAAGCCGGGATTTGAACCCGATTCCTGTATTTATATATATATATATATATATATATATATACTAATAACTACTATATTTATATACTAATATTTATATATATATATATTATATTTCTATTATATATACTAATTTTAGAGCTTTTATAATAACACATAACTTTGCAAAACAGTTTTTTAGTTTCTCATTTGTGAAGGAATATAAATAAAAATCTTCGTTAGTCAAAGTAATTCGTTAGTAGTTCACTTCGTTCAAAGTGAAAAATATTAACATGTGGAGATACAGTCTTATTTTAATTAGCAGGCAATTTCTACAGTTTATTGTAAAAACGCTGTAATTCTTTAAAGAAGAAGTGAATTCCTTTAACACAAATCTTTTCATCAAACTACTTAAATCATTAGAGAATATTTATACAATATTCTGTTTAAAAACGAATAATTTTTGGTAAGTTTAATGAAAATAATATGTGTATTATTATATTTCTACTATTTTAATTTTATTATTTTTTGTATAGCATTATATATTAGATAAGCTTGATTTTATCTTTGATTTTTTTTGAAGGAGCTTGAAGTAATTCTTAATCAGTAATTTTCTTTTTTAAATATAAATTTTTTATAGAAAAATCAATTATATTTGAATAGAATTATAAGCAATTATAACAATTTATGGTTTTTCTTGAAAAAAAAAAAATGTATTATTGTAAATGAAAATAAAATACAATGCTATAGAACTTTCAATATCTTAAATTTTAAATTTAAATTTTATTTTTATATATTAATAAAAGTTTCTTTTTTTATTTATTCTAGTTATTCAATATATTGTTTTCGATTGCAAATTTCTAATATTAAATTTTTGCTTAAATTCAAGTTATTTCTTTTCAATTCATGGATTAATAAAAAAAGATAAAAAAAAGATAAAGACCATAGAAAAGTAAAAATTTTCCACTTTAAGTTGCTTTTAAAAACACATTTCTATAAAAAAATTAAAATTAGAAAAATATGATTCATTTTAGAACTTTAAATCTAGTTGCCGAAAATGAATTTCGAAATGATGAACCTTGTGAACTTTGATATTAAAAGTTTTTTCCAATTAAATATTTAAATCCTATACATAGAACATAAATAATTTATTTCGTTATATGATAGATGGATACAGATTACAAACACTTTCATACATTTTTAAATAGAAATTACTTTAGATCTTTTCTTGAAAAAATTAATCTTTTTTCTATTTTAATTTGATATGTTCCACATCACACAAGATTGATCTGTCCAATTTTCATTTCAAATCGTCACAAGTTCCAAATCGATGTCCTTGCTTTTAATTCCTTTTTAATATTACATTTCTAAATCTGTACGAGAAGATATCTTTCGAGAGCAGATTGATGAGAACTATGAATTATGAATTTCATAACAAATGAAAGGCACAAATATAATTGAGTTCTCTCTGATATGATTGTAAGTGATCATTTAAGCTGTTAAAATTTTTTCACGGATTGTAATCTACATCTCAAATGCAAAAATACTGTCACAATTTTTTTCTAGGTAAAAAAAGAATTAGAATTATTTATTTAAGATGAAAATCAATATGATGAAAAATAGGCTTTTACATGGTAATGTTGAATTAATCGAAATAACCCATTTTTCTCGAAATGATTTTTTGAAGATGAATTGATGATATTTTTATCGTGTTTTATGTCCTTCTAGTAATTGCCCAAATTGAATGAATAGTTCGTAGTTGTCATAAAAAATAATATAAAAAATAGATTATCCTTAAGAAAATGTTAGAAAAAGTTATCAAGAAAAATATTTTTTTTAAATGAATTTCAGGGTGTATTTATTTTAAAACAAGAAAAATTATTAATGTGATTAAAAGAATTTCGCTATGAAGCAATTTTAATAAATGAAATTATACACACAACGAAACTTATAATAATTAAATTTTATTTTTGAAGAATATCAGGATCTTCTTGAATATTTTGAATTTTATTCAGAAAAAAAATTGGCTTACAATAACCCAAATAAAGAAAGACAATGGTTTACAGATAAGCTAAATCAAGAAAAAAAAATTAGTTCATCAGCAAATATCATCAAATTCTTGTACTAAAACGTTAAAAAATATTTTTGTACAAATATTAATTAAAACATCTTTTTTTTTGGAAAAAAAAGAATAATTATAGCTGCAGGTTATTTAAATTTAAAGACTTTTTTAACAGTTTCTTTCGCATCAGCACTACAAATTTGTTATAAAATTTTGTTTGCTTGTATTTGAGTACAATTATTATGTGAAAAGTTTATGAAACTAATAAAAATAATAAAAGTTAATTTGGTAACTAAAATCGATTAAAATTTCTAAAATGTGGCTAGATATAAGACAATGCAAGCAATAATTTAAATTAAATTAAATAAAAAATTAATAAAAATTTGTGAACTTCAAAACGTCTTATGAATGTTTTATAATAATTTACCAAAAGTTGAAATAGTTAAAACTAGAAAATTACAATTTAAATTTACATACAAAAATAATTTTTAATTTATTTTCGATCATTATTAATTAAACTAAAAACATCTATTGATTAATTTAATAAAAATAATCCAATCGTATTAAATAATCTAATAAAAATTTATGCAATCCTATTAATTAATCTAATAGAAATTTATGCCATCATATTAATTAATCTAATAAGAATTATCCATTCCTATTAATTAACCCAATAAAAATATTCCAATCTTATTAATTAATCAAATAAAAATATATAAAATCCTATTAATTAGTGTTATAAAAATTAATCCAGTCCTATCAAATGTAATAAAAATTGATCCAATCTTATTAATTAATTAAGAAATAACCCAATCCTTTTAATTAATAAAAGAATAATTCAATCCTATTAATTAATTAATCCAGTAAAAACTATAAAATTTGTATTAAAAAATAATTTTAATAATTTTAAAAGGATTAAATTAAATGGTAAATAATTTTAATTTATCTTTAGTTTAGAGTGTTTGAAAATAGTTAAATAAAAAGTATTTTCACAAGATCACCAAAAAAATAGTTTTTGTTTTCAGTTTCACAACTCAAAAATATTGAATAAAGTAAGTTCGCAAATGTTTCTTGTCACATACAACATTAATATCTTTCAACTACGATGTTTATTATTTTTATCTTAGCCTCAAAAAGTTCCGCAGGCATAAATATTACATTTATGCTCCTTTTACTACAGCAGGACTGGTTATATTAAAGTCTGCATGTGATTAAACTGCGAACATCCAGAAGGATTTTCAACGCTAGAGGCATTCGTCTGTCATTGGTCCACGTGCAATCTTTGAGATTAAAATGATTTCATTACATTTTGCGGTGACATCTGCAGGGAAAAAAAAACTTTTCACTCTATTTCCATTTTGTTTTCATTTGCTGAATCGCAATACATTCGTGGAACTGTTGCAGTCACGGTTAGCCTAAGGTGATAGTTTGAAATCAAATTTTAAATCCAATTTTATTTAAATGACGTAGCAATTAAATAAAATTTATTTTAATGATTTTGTTTCAAATATTTTCAAGTATGGCATGATTATATTTCAAAGAATATTTTTGATATCACATTTGTAATTCAAGACAAACTAAACTTTGTTATAATTGATAATAATTAATACATAGCTATTATTGGATAAAATGAAGCCTCATTTAAATTAATATCTTACTAGTTTTTATATGTAATTATATAGAATCTTTTAAAAATATCTAATTTTACTTTCATTTAGATATGTTAGAATATTCTATATCTAATCATTTGTATATGAAGATGAAATAACTTATTTCATATTGTGCAATCTTTGAGATTAAAATGATTTCATTACATTTTGCGGTGACATCTGCAGGAAAAAAAAAAACATTTCACTCTATTTTCATTTTGTTTTCATTTGGTGTATCGCAATACATTCGTGGAACTATTGCAGTTCCGATTTGCCTAAGGTGATAGTTTGAAATCAAATTTTATATCCAATTTCATTTAAATGATGTAGCAAATAATGATTTTTTTTCAACTATTTTCAAGTGAGGCATGGTTAGATTTAAATGAATATTTTTGATATAACAGTTGTAATTCAAATTGCGCTAAACTTTGTATGGTTGATAATAAATAATACATATTTATTATTGATGTATCATTTATATTAATATATTACTTGTTTCTATATATAATTATATAGAATCTTTTTAAAAAGTTTAATTTTATTTTCATTTAGATTTGTTAAAATATTCTGCTTTATCTAATAATTTGTAAATGAAGATGAAATAACTTATTTCATATTTATATGATATAATTTTGAAATGAAATTTTTAAAAAAAATCTGAAACTATGACATCAGTTCTATCTTTACTTATGAAATCTATGTGATTTAATTAGATTTTAGTGTAGCATTTGGCCAAATAACAAAGAGTTTTAAATTTGTTTACTTTTATTTTCAAAACAAAATATAAATGAAAGTCGATTCCTGTTAGATATTTTGTTTGCGCACATTACATACAGATTTAAAAATTTCATTTCAATTTTTAATTTTTTAATTTATCTTTCTTAAGTTAATCTTTTTTCTTTGTTAATTTATTTTCTATTAATTAAAACTAATTCATGAAAATTACATATTTTTCATAAACTTAACAAGCAAATTTGAAAATATTTTAGTTGAATGTGAATACTGTTTATGTTATAGTTACTAAAGTAATTGATTTTTTTTCAAATATGAAATAAATTATTACCTTTTGAATTTCTCATTTTAATTCTTTAAATTAATTTTTAAGTAAGGGTACAGAAAAATAATTTTACGATGTTTGTAGCATTGAAAGATACAGATTAAAAAAATTCTACACTTTTAAAAAAATATTATAAAATAAATAAAAAACAAATGGGATAAAACATTAAATAAATTATTTTAATTTGATTAATCAAATACAGTCAACTTTATAGTGTCCATGTTCTTTCTATAAATATAAATTTTAAAAACTAACTAGAATAAATTGTTTATATTTTATTTAAATATTTATTCAATTTGAATAATGTTATTTTTATTTTATTAACATATATCTTTATTATATTATTTTTGAATTTTCAATGTTTATTAAAAGTATTTTTTGTCATAATACCATTGAAAATTTGACATTTATGTTCTAATATAAGTTTATAAAAATATATTACACGATAAATTAAAAATTAATTAAAGGAAGCTAATAGTTATTCATTTGAAGTATGAATCGAATTCTACAATCCCTAGCGAAAATTCTGATTTAAAGGAAAAAATCATTTAATAAAATTATAGTTCTTTATACATTCACCTCAGTAAAAATTTCTGCTTTTAAAATGTTACCTAACAACTTTACAGGCCGGCCATTTTTCTTACAAAATTCTAATGTTTTCCATTTTTACCTTTGTTAAGAAATCTACAGTTACAAATTAATTAAAAACTAATTAAGTAGACACTAAATTTAAAAAAATCGATTTCGTTGAAAATTTTCCACATTCCAAACACATTAAAATAGATATATTTACAAGTAAGAAATTGATCTATCCATTGTCCTATCAGTAAATCCATTTATAAGTAAAATAAAAAAAAATTGGTAAAGATTCTCAAAAAGGATTAGTGATAAAAATAATAAATAAACATATCAGTGGCTAAAAATAACAGTAAAATTATCTATGATTTTAAGTTTATTTTTTAAAATTAAATTTAAAACTAATTAAATTGAAATTAAATTTTAAAAAAATTATTACGTTGAAGATTTTCCACATTCCAAACACACTAAAATAGATATATTTATAAGTTTAAAAAATTATCTATCCATAATTCCATAAGTAAATTCATTTATAAGTAAACAAAAACCCAACAAATTGGTAAGAGATTCATAAGAAAAGATAAGTGATAATAATAATAAATAAATATAATAGTGGCTAAAGATAAAAGTAAAATCAACCATGATTTCAAATTCATTTTAAAAATTAAATTAAAAACTAATTATGGTGACACTCAATTAAAAAAAAATTGCACTACTACTACTAATTATTAAATACTAATTATTTCTACTATAATATAACAATTATCACTCATCAAAAATGCAAAAGCACACTGCGTAATGCTACAAAAATTACGTTCTAAATAACTATAAAAATACTTAATTGCTTACATAGAATATTTGAGGAAGATTCCGTATTTTATTTATTATAATTACTGTATGCTTACAAGGAAGAAATTCGTTTTTATCATTTATATAAACTATAAATTTTATTGTAACTGTCATTTTTTTTGATAGTGAGCTTCGAAAAGCATGTTGTTCCTTAACTTTTGGAAGCCATAGAAACATGTTGTTCCTTAACTTTGGATATATATATATGTCATTACTGACTTTTTGATTTATAACAGTAATTTTTAAACCCGTGGCTCTACCCTTTATTCGAGCCCTGCGAAACCCTACATTTCAGCAGGATAATGCACTATATGTATAATAATAATGCACGTATTATACGGTCCTTCCTTGACACGGAAAATGTTCGGCTGTTGGCCTGGCCTGCACGTTCATCAGATCTCTCTCCAATGGAAATAGTCTGATCCATGGTTACCGAGCGACTGTCTCGTCACCATACGCCAGCCACTGCGGCTCAGGAGCTGTGGCATCGTGTTGAAGCTGCATGGGCATCTGTACCTGTACATTTCATCCAATCTTTGTTTGACTCAATGCCCAGGCGTATAAGTGCTATTATTACTGCCAGAGGTGATTGTTCTGGGTATTGATTTCTCAGGATCTATGCACCCAAAATTCTTGAAAATTTAATTACTTGTTATTTCCAGTATAACAAATTTGTCCACTAAATATTTTGTATAAATATATTATATTTGGCTATCTGCATTTTTTCCTGGTGTAGCAATTTTCATTGTCATTTGATGTTATTGTAATTATTAAATATTTTATATGATTATGGTATACTTACAGGAAAAGAGCTTATGTATTTGTGCCATTATAAAATGTTTTTTATTTATAACAATAATTTTTAAACTGAATTCTTATTTTAGCTGATTTTAATAGAAATATCATTTGCTATTATAGTAATTATTCCATATTTTATCTGATTATGGCATACTTACAGGAAAATAACTTACATTTTATGCCATTATAAAATATTTTACATCTGACAATAATTTTTAAACTGAATTAATTTAATTTTTATACTGTTTTATTTGATTTTATAAAACATATGACTTGCTGTTACATTAATTATTATTTTTTAGTAGAAATAATAGTAACCTAATTTGTGAACCCATTGAAGCTGGTGGAAAACTGCTTTCTTCGATCGGTGGGCAATTTGAAAAACATGTTACGTTTCCTCAAAAAAACTATTAACCAAACTTCTGCAGATGGAAGTGAAAAAGAAGATCGAAGATAGGAAAAAGTTCAGTCTTCTTCTTCTCCTAGCTGATAAAACTTTTACATTAAATATTTCTCCTACTCAAGAGGAAACAGTATTTTTTTCTCTTGTTCTGTTATTCGAAGTCATTGAGAACAGTGCGTAACAAAATGGCTCACTTTGCTCATTTTTTTCGAAGCCTCTCAGTACGTTCAAGAAAGAAAAAAATGGTAAGTGGGGAAAAAAAAGGAACTTGACACGGAGTGAATCTGTAATGATGATGACGATTCCCTAAAAGATGTAGGAAAAAAAAATTGGAAACAGAATTTAATGTTGGTTACAAAGGTAAAGAAGAAGGAAAGGAATATTTGAAAGAATAATAAAAAAAAGACTTATGCTGGGAAGTGAGAAACTAGTAATCTTTAAGAAGACTCGAGAATTCATTTTTTATAAAAGAATTATGAAATAAAGATTTCTAGAGTTCAGTTTGTGTAAAGAAATCAAAAAGGTACCATGCATTATTATATCTAGAAGAAATTTTAATCCTCGAGGCATTCGTCTGTCATTGGTCCACGTGCAATCTTTAAGATTAAAATGATTTCATTACATTTTGTGGTGACATTTGCAGGAAAAAACAACAACATTTAACTCTATTTTCATTTTGTTTTCATTTGGTAAATCGCAATACATTCGTGGAACTCTTGCAGTCAAAGTTAGTACCTTAAGGTGATAGTTTGAAATCAAATTTTAAATTCAATTTTATTTAAATGATGTAGAAAATAATGATTTTGTTTCAACTATTTTCGAAGTACGGTATGATTGTATTTCAGATTAACATATTTTGATATTACAATTTTTAATTCAAGTTGACGTAAACTTTATTATGATATAAAATACATAATACCTATCTATTATTGGAGTCTCATTTATGTTAATATCTAACTTGCTTCTATATAATCATATTGAATCTTTTAAAAATGTTTAATTTTACTTTCACTTAGGATATCCTATCATATTGCATAATCTTATAATTTGTAGACGAAGAGGAAGTAACTCATTTCAAATATATTTATATGATACAATATTATTATTTATAAGATAAAATTGAGAAATAAATTTGTTCAAAAAATTTTGAAACTGAAACAATCAAATATCTTTATATAAGAAAATATATAAGATATCTTTATAAAGAATATCTATCTATCCGTCTATATATATGTCATTACTGACTTTTTGACTTATAACAATAATTGATTGATGACTGAATTCTTATTTTAGGTGAATTTAACAGATATATCATTTACTATTTTAGTAATTATTCCATATTTTATGTGATTATGGTATACTTACAGGAAAAGAGCTTATATTAGTCATTTTGTCGAGTCTCGTAAATTTATGTCATTACAAAATTTTTCACACATAGCAATAATTTTTAAACTGAATCTTTATTTCAGCTGATTTTATAAAATATATGACTTTCTGTGATATTAATTACTATTTTTCAATAAAAATAATAGTAATATAATTTATGACCCCATTTTCGCTGGTGGAAAACTGTTTTGTTTGATCGGGGGACAATTTGAAAAACATGTTACGTTTCCTCAAAAAACTATTAACCAAACTTCTGCAAAAGAAGATGTGAAAAAGAAGATCGAAGATAGGAAAAATTTCAGTCTTCTTCTGCTAGCTGATAAAATTTTTACATCAAATATTTCTCCTACTCAAGAGGAAACATTCTTTTTTTCTCTTGTTCTGTTATTTGAAGTCATTGAGAACAGTACGTAACAAAATGGCTCACTTTGCTCATTTTTTCGAAGCCTCTCAGCAGGCCCAAGAAAGAAAAAGATCGTAAGCGGGGAAAAAAAAAGGAACTTGACACGGAGTGAATCTGTAATGGTGATGACGATTCCCTAAAAGATGTAGGAAAAAAAAAGTTGGAAACAGAATTTAATGTTGGTTACAAAGGTAAAGAGGAAGCAAAGAAATATTTGAAAGAATAAAAAAAAAGACATGTTCTGGGAAGTGAGAAACTAGTAATCTTAAAGAAGACTCAAGAATTCCATTTTAATAAAAGAAATATGAAATAAAGATTTCTGGAGTTCAATTTGTGTAAAGAAATCACAAAGATGCCATGTATTATTTTTTTTAAAATGTTTATGAGTAATTTAAAAATCTTTGAAACTTTTATATAGTTTTAGAATAAAATAAACCCTTTATACTAATACTAATTAGACTAAGATACTAATAGACCTCTAATAGACTCTGATACTAATTAGACTAAGACTAAAAAACGTAAAAAAACCCCAAATATCATTTAACTTCGAAAATGTTAATTCAGATATAATTCGAATCTGCTACTGTGCATAAAAATACATAAAATATAATTAGAAATTTATAGTATTAATTATTTCTTTTCATAACATAATAATTATTACTCATCAAAAATGCAAAAGCACACTACAAGAATTACGTTTTAAGTAATTATAAAAATACTTAATTGCTTATGTAGAATATTTGAGAAAGATTCCATATTTTATATAATATAATTATGGTATGCTTACAAGGAAGAACTTATATATATATACATAACATTACTGCCTTTTTTGTTTATAACAATAATTTTTAAACTGAATCCTTATTTCAGCTGATTTTATACCATATTTTATATGATTATGGTATACTTACAGAAAAATAACTTGAATATTTATGTCATTATAAAATATTTTCACTTATGGTAAAAATTTTTAAACTCAATCTTTGTTTTAGCTGATTTTATAAGAAATATGACTTGCTGTTATATTAACTATTGTTTTTCAGAAGAAATAATCGCCATCTAATTTGTGGCCCCATTACGCTGGTGGAAAACTGTTTTCTTTAACTTTGAATTTGCCTGTTACTATACATAAAATCATTAAATAATACATAAATATAAATAAATAATTAGCAACTTATAGTATTAATTATTTCTATTCATAATATAATAATTATTACTCACCAGAAATGCAGAAGCACACTCCGTAATGTTACAAGAATTACGTTATAAAAAATATAAAAAGAGTTAATTGCTTTCATAGAATATTTGAGGAAGATTCCACATTTTATATAATACTAGAAGACCCGGCCACGCGTTGCTGTGGCTTTCTTGCATTTCGTTCAATTATTAGATACTATAATTAGTATTGTTATCGTTTGCTGTCGTGGTTTGATTTGTTGACATGAGGGCCCTCTCAGCACGTCTACGTCGTGTCTCACGCCTACGGGCATTGTTGAGGTTAGATTTTTTTGGTGGCATTTTACTGAAAATGATAATTGAAAAAATACAATACAATTAAAATAAAATCGGGATATAATAATAAATGACTTAAAAAAATTCACAATAAAATGTAAACGATTGTTTAAGGTACACGAACACCTTCGAATGAATTTTTTTGAAATTTTATATCTTTGTACACATTTTTGGATTTAATGTATCTAAAAACTAATCATTTCACATAAAAAAATTTCATTATTATTATTTTATTTTATTTATTTATTTATTTTTTTAATTTTTATAAGCTAAAATAAGGGTAAAAAGGGCCAAAAATTGATACTGTTACAAAACATGATAACTCAAAATCAAATCAATATTTTTTAAATTTCTAAGTTTGCATTTGTTTGTACTAACATATTACATGGAATGGATCTCTGGTAAATTTATATCTTTATTATTTATTATTTTGTGCTAGTTTAAATGCTGTCATACAAAATTCTTTCAAAATTTGCATGTAATTCCAAGCTTAACTATTAAAATAAAAAATATTTATGTAGCTATAATCATTTCAGAGGTCTATTACCTGTAAACATTTATGAAAAACATAAATACAAAGTTTTGTAACATTTGGATCAAAATTACTTGTGTTATGATGTTTCACATGAAACCAAAAAGCATCAAAATTCATTCTGAGAAAAAAGCTAAAAAAAAAACTTTTAATTAGAGATATTACTTTTAAAAATGTTGTAAATATATTAAAAATACCATTGAATTATCAAGTTCATGGTCTTATTTATTAAAAATATAGTTTTATTTTTCCTTAAAGCTCTAAATATTTTCTGAGCTTTGTTTTGAAAAAGTTAAAATTTGCTCGACAAAATTTTTTTTTTTTACAACTTCCTCCTATTTGCAAAGGCTTTTTAATATGAAATGACCTGGATTTAAAATATTTAGCCTTTTGCAAGTGTTTTTGATTAAATATATTCAAAACCTTTGAATTTCACATAAAAATATCAACTTTAACTATTCTTTATGCAATTTATTCTTTAAAATATGGATAAACATTGCAAAAATGTGATATTGTTGCAAAACTTGATAATTCAAAAATAAATAAAACATGAATAGTTTTTTTTCCTTTGCAAGTATTTTTATGCTGGGAATATCCTTATGTAGGTAATATACTGTTTTCAAATTTATATCTTAATTATTTATACAGTTTTTGTATGCTTAAAGTTTGTCGACACAAACTTTTTTTACAAATTTACAAAAATTCTTAGTTTAAAAACTGAAATAAAAATAATTTATGAATTTAGGTTAATTGCCAAGTTCTATTCCTTTCATACATTTAAAGAAAACTTTTACATGAAGTTTCAAAGCATTTAGAACAGAAATATTAGTATTATGGTGTTGTGAATGAATACAAAATGCATAAAAATTCAAATAAGA
Organism: Caerostris darwini; assembly: GCA_021605075.1. Lineage (NCBI taxonomy): Eukaryota > Metazoa > Arthropoda > Arachnida > Araneae > Araneidae > Caerostris > Caerostris darwini. The sequence goes on along the minus strand of BPLQ01003905.1, from coordinate 193,678 downwards.
AATAATTAAAACCAACTTTTAAATGTAAATAAAAACAAATGTACATACATAAAAATGTTATTGACCTTTAAATTCTCCTTTATTAATATAAACACTTATTTATTTGTTTTCTTTAAATAACTTCAAATTTAAAAGTACCATTTATCAATTTTTCTTCGACAATATTCAAATCACTCAAATTCTTTGTTTTTCAAATAACAAAAGTTTTTTGTTTAAAAAATGTCCTTGATTTTCAACTTGCAACTATTATAATACCTTTTATAAAATTTTAATGTTATCATTATATCAAATAATTGCAGAGTTTATTTCCTTTTCACACTTTTAAAAAAATCCTTAAAATTCATCATATTTTTTTAAAATTATATGGTCTATATTATATTATCTTGCAGATCACATTTCATTTTAGAATTCTTAATCAAATAAAACACATGTTGACAAACTTTAAGCATAGAAAAGTTCAATGTTTTGATTCACAACTTTTCATTCCATATATTTTATTCAAATTCAAATTTAGAAAATGTGTTTTTTGCTCTTCACAAAAAATGTTTTATTATTTTATGATGAAAGAAATCACAAAACAAATGGAAAATTTAATGAGCTTTAAATTCTCCTTTATTAATATAAACACTTATTTAGTTGTTTTGTTTTGTTTAAATAACTTCCAACTTAAAAGTACCATTTATCAATTTTTCTTCGACAATATTCAAATCACTCAAATTCTTTGTTTTTCAAATAACAAAAGTTTTTTTCTGCTAGAAAATGTCCTTGATTTTCAACTTGCAACTATTATAATACCTTTTATAAAATTTTAATGTTATCATTATATCAAATAATTGCAGAGTTTACTTCACTTTCACACTTTTCAAAAAATTCTTAAAATTCATCATATTTCTTTAAAATTATGTTGTCTATATTATATTATCTTGCAGATCACATTTCATTTTAGAATTCTTAATCAAATAAAACAAATGTTGACAAACTTTAAGCATAGAAAAGTTCAATGTTTTGATTCACAACTTTTCATTCAATATATTTTATTCCAATTCAAATTCAAATTTAGAAAATGTGTTTTTTGTTCTTCACAAAAAAATGTTTTATTATTTTATGATGAAAGAAATCACAAAACAAATGGAAAAGTTAATGAGCTTTAAATTCTCCTTTATTAATATAAACACTTATTTAGTTGTTTTGTTTTCTTTAAATGATTTCCAACATAAAAGTACCATTTATCAATTTTTCTTCGACAATATTTAAATCACTCATATTTATAACTCAAATTCTTTGTTTTCCAAATAACAAAAGTTTTTTAAATAAAATATCCTTGATTTTCAACTTGCAACTATTATAATACCTTTTATAAAATTTTAATGTTATCATTATATCAAATAATTGCAGAGTTTACTTCATTTTCACACTTTTCAAAAAATCCTTAAAATTCATCATCTTTCTTTAAAATTATATTGTCTATATTATATTATCTTGTAGATCACATTTTATTTTAGAATTCTTAATCAAATACAACACATGTTGACAAAATTTAAGCATAGAAAAGCTCAATGTTTTGATTCACAACTTTTCATTCCATATATTTTATTCCAATTCAAATTCAAACTTAGAAAATAAAAAAAAAATATTGATAATCAAATCAGGTAATACTTACATACATTTGATTTATTTCGCATAGAAATAATATAAATTTCATACAATATAATTTTCACAAAATTTAAAGTAGTACATAAAACAATAATATTCAGAACATGAGAATTTTACGGTTATGTAGTATAGGCATCGAGACACGGCGCCATCTAAAAATAGTCATTATATTGTTCGAAAAATGAAGCTACGAATTTCTCTAATTGCAGTATTGCAACCCTAAAGAAATTGGCGGAAAATTGGCGAAAATTCAGGGTTGCAAGATTGGCGCCTTATCAATGCTAGATTTTAACCGATTTTGCATTTAAATACAAAAATCTGAATAAAAACTATCCTATTTCTCAAGTTGGAACAAAACACACATTTAAAAAAAGAAAAAGTTAAAATCGGATGGTTAGTTTCGGAGTTCATCGCGGACAAACATCGTGACACGGGAATTATATATAATAGATAATTATAATATGCTTACAGGAAAAGAACATATATATTTATGTTATTAAAACTTAGAGCAATAATTTTTAAGCTGAATCTATATTTTATCTGATTTTACAAGAAAGAAAGACAATACACTATATAAAAGACAATTCACAATTCAATTTACAAATCCCTTGATGTTATATTAATTATTATAATTAATTTTTTTTTCAATAGAAATAATCGTAACCTAATTTGTGACCCCATTTTTGCTTGTGGAATACTGTTTTCTTTGATCGGTGGGCAATTTGAAAAACATGTTACTTTTCCTCAAAAAACTATTAACCAAACTTCTGCAAACTTGTCCAATCACGGTTTAGGGAACACGAGGATGAAATTAAACATCTACACTGACCCGCACAGTCACCCGACTTCAATATCATTGGACCGTTATGGTCAATTATAGAGTGTTCAATGCAGAGTCGATATCCTCCACCGGCATCTGTCCCAGAACTTTCACAATATCTCCATGAAGAATGGTACAATATTCCTCTAAACACTATTCAGCACTTGTATGAATCGATTCCTAGGCGAATCGAAGCTGTATTGCATGCTAAAAGCGGTCCTACACCATACTAATAAAGGATTCTTCATAAATCTATGGTGTTTCCTTTATTTTTATAACCCCTTGCATGTGTCATTATAAAAATTTTCACTTATGACAATATTTTTTTTAAACTGAATCTTTATTTTAGCTGATTTTATTAAATATATGACTTGCTGTTATAGTAATTATTATTTTTCAGCAGAAATAATCGTAACCTAACTTGTGACCCCATTGGCGCTGGAGGAAAACTGTTTTCTCTGATCGGTCGGCAATTTGAAAAACATGTTACTTTTCCTCAAAACAGTATTAACCAAACTTCTGCAGATGGAAGTGAAAAACAAGATCGAAGAAAGGAAAAATTTCAGTTTTCTTCTTCTCCCCGCTGATAAAACTTTAAATCAAATATTTCTCCTATTCAAGAGGAGACATTCTTTTTTTTCTCTTGTTCTGTTATTTGAAGTCATTGAGAACAGTGCGTAACAAAATGACTCACTTTGCTCATGTTTTCGAAGCCTCTCAGCAAGCACAAGGAAGAAAAAATCGTGAGTGGGGAAAAAAAAGGAACTTGACACGGAGTGAATTTGTAATGATGATGACGTGACGATTCCCTAAAAGATGTAGGAAAAAAAGTTGGAAACAGAATTTAATGTTGGTTACAAAGGTAAAGAGGAAGCAAAGGAATATTTGAAAGAATTAAAAAATGAAGACACATTCTGGGAAGTGAGAAACTAGTAATCTTAAAGAAGACTCAAGAAGTCATTTTAATAAAAGAAATATGGAATAAAGATTTTCAGAGTTCAATTTGTGTAAAGAAATAGTGAAGGTACCGTGTATTATTATTTTTTTTTATAAAATGTTCATGAATAGCTTTAAAATCTTTGAAATTTTTATTTAGTTTTTAGATTAAATAAATCTTTTATTAATACTGATACTAATTTGACTGATATTGTAAAAAATTAATTTACATATTTTATTAAAATAAGTAAATTAAATAAGTAAAATGATTATGATTTTTTCTTTTTATTAGTATTATTAATTATTAAAATAATATTATCTCTTTATTTGAACATAATTAAGTTTATAGAATTTCAAATTATTGACGATAAATTTTGTAACAAATTGGTCTTTTAGTGAGTTACCACATAATTAATGCTGTATTCAGCACAACTTATCTGGCAGATTGCTTTCTTATTTCCAATGGCAAGTTTACAGGACAGCAGATATAAAAAAACAAAGAACAAGATAGAAACAAATACATCAGTTGATCCACCAGCTTAAGTCTGGCAATCCAATAACGCTTTCATAAAGAAACACGAGGCAGTGCAGAACAGGAAGCAAGGTGAGACATACCAATTTCTTCATGGTTATCGCACAGAACACAAAGAGGGTCAGGAATCAGTTTAATTCTGTGAAGGTGCTTGTGGAGACAATCGGGATCATAAGAAAGTCACCTACTTTTCTGTAAGTCATTCAGGGATATCATAAATATGGTTGTACTAGGGTTTGTGACAGTTTCTACTTTTCAGCATCCTCAAAGAAGGAGCATCTAAGGGACTTTTTAATTATCTTCTTAACAGAATAATAGGCCAACTTCCTGGTAAAACAAAGGGCCCTTCTTTGCTAAGAAATCAGAGGCTTCGTTTCCTCAACTGTGGTATCTGACAGATACAAACGATTAACAATACAAAGCGTACAAACGATTAAAAATACAAAATATTCGTTTAACAATACAATGTGGACCGAAGCAGCAAAGTGGATAGCGCATCGGAATCTAGTATGAAACCCAGCAAATAGAGCCGAACAGAAACTGCTTGCAAACTTACTTGGAGCAAAAGAAAAAAAAAAAAAAAAAAAAAAAAAAAAAGCTGGAAATTCTGTGTTGGGCCGGAAAAGGATTTCAAATTCCATCCACTAATGCTTCCCATGGTAGTTACGGTGTACGAAACGTGGATACAATATAGTATACACATTCTGGGATACACATACGTGGTACATTTTGGGTAATCTGACTGGTCGCGAAGGACTTTACGTGACAGCGACTGTCGTTGGACGTTAGAATGGGTATCTTCCGATTACATGGTTAGCTAGAATGAAGTTCTAATTAATTTTTAGTAAAAAATAATTCAGCATTTGTATTTCTGGAACGCTGTGCATTTGTGAAATGCATGGGATCGAAAACGCTTTTCCGTGCCAAGTCATATTAGTATATATATATATATATATATAGAGAGAGAGATAATATTTTAAATGACTCATTTTAATAATGCATTTTAGATTTGGAAGATCCGAAAGAAATTGAAGTTCTAGCTTTTAATCTAACGGAAAAACTGAAGAATTAGATGATAGCGATGATTGGATGATGTCACATAAACAATTAAACATAATTTTGATAGCCATCAAATTAATGGGTGTCCAAAATCATGCGGGTATTTGGGGACACACGAGATCTCATTTTGAGATTGTAAAGTTCAGAGTTTACACTTCATCTAATGTATCCCAAATTTCTTGTGTGGATTTTGGGACACCTTTTTATTACAGTAATTTAGAAGATATAGAAGTCGTTAAGATAATTCTTCTGCAGGACAGAGCGCATTAACGAAATTAGAAAAAGTTACTTACAGAAAAGTTACTTGGACCATTGGGAAAGGTATAAAAAATTAAAAACAACACGTGAACCTAGGAAAAGCCTTTCCTTTATAAAATATTAGAAATCATTGTAAACTGTGAAATAAATTTAAATTCTAGATATTTTAATGAAACTAGATGGACATAAAGGGACGCAAAAAAATCTTGCTTGAATTTTGAGACAACGAAATCTCATTTCGAAATTTGTATAATCCAGGGTTACCAACTTGTCCCGAATCATGCAAGATTTCTTGCATGACTCTTTTCTTCCTCCGAGACTCTTTATTTCATGGATCTTGCTGAGGTCAGAGTTTCATTATTTTAGTTTTTAACGGAACTTTTGCATTATAATCGCAATATATCTTTTAATTAGAAGCATAAGAAAATGAATTGCTAATGTTAACAGAGTGATAATTAATGTTAATAGAGTGATAACTAATGTTAATCGAGTGATTTACTACTTCATGGAAGAAAACATCTCATGTGTAAAATAAAAACATCAAACTATAGAAAAGTAAAAGACAACCATACAAAGTAAAAAACATCAAATTGTAGACTATGGGAAATTTTTCTTTAACAATAATAAATTCGGAAATTACAGATTAAAAAAGTACTGACGAAGAAATATTTCTGGGACACCAATTTTTTGAAAGAGTACTCTTAAGTTCTTTTCTTTTTCGGTGTTTAAAAGTGTTATTTTTACAGACGAAATTAATTCTAAGTAGTTGATCAATAATGATACTGCGATGAATTTTGATACCTATATTGAAATTCCAAGATGGGAAAATAGTGATGAAGTGGAATTTTTTTCTTTTGCCAAATATATTAATTTATGGCGAGTTATGAATGTCTATGTTGATATGAAATCAGTTTGGAGGTTATTTGTATCTATCATTTTTAAAATTGAATAAATTTCTTGATAGAATTTTTGAAAATTTGAATGTTTGGAAACAATTAGATCGTTTAACAATTAGGCTATGGCTGTGAATTATATAATTTTTTTCGAACCAGAGTAAGTGCGATTAATGTAGTATTAATGTATATTTAGTTCCTTGTAGAATATTTGATTTTGGATGATTTTGAATTCTCATTTTGCAGAGGATGAGAATCTTTAAAAAATATCTACACACACTATAAATAAATATATATAAGTATATACTTTATGCACGCACTCACAAACACACCCACCCACCCACACACCCACACATATATATATATATATATATATATATATATATATATATATATATATATATATATATATATGTTATTTATACATATACTATATGTTTTGTGTACATACACTGCGTGAAAAAAATTGGAGGAAATTAGATTATTTTTGATAAATGAATAATGGCGCATTTTTTAAACAATTAATTTATTCACAACGTTTTTACATGCAGATACCTGTATCTAGACAAAACAAAAAAGTACACAATTAAAAAAAAAGTATACTTAATAAAAAAATTGGTTTTGACGATCTCATGATCAGTGAAAAAAGTAGAAGGACACTTCTAAAAAAGAGGTGTACTATATAAATTAATATGGAATTCTTTTCCCGTTGGCTCGAATTACTTCGAAGATCCTATTTGGCATCGAACTGTATAAAGGTTGAATTTTTGTTTGGCAAAAATTGTCCCATATAAAGTTTAATGATTTCTGCAGCTCAGCTACAGATTCAAACTGCTTTCCATCCTCGTAAACACGACGTACAATCATTGCCCATGTGTTCTCTACAATGTTGAGATCAGGACTTTTAGCAGGCCAATGTAAAAGTCGAACATTGTTTGCTGCAAACCAAACTTTAACACCCTTTGCAGTGTGAATTGATGCTCCATCTTGCTGAAAAATCCAGTCATCTCTTTCTAACTCAGTGCCATACGGGAGAAGATTTGAGTTTAGAGTCTGGATGTAGTCTGTATGGTTCTGTCTACCATTTAGAAAGACTAAACTTGTCCTGCCTCCATAGCCAACTGCTAGCCATACCATTAAACCACCTCCCTCCCATCTGTCGAGTAGAATAAGTTTCTTCTTCAATACCAAGACAGTGCCAATAGTACTGATAACCATCTGGACCATCCAAATTGAATTTTTCTCATCGGAAAATATAACTGAGGTCCATTCTGAGCTCCAGGACATGTGGTCTTTTGCCCACTGCAGTCGGTTCTTCATGTGTCCTTCATTCCACTTCGGATGATGCATCCGTTTTTGAAGACGAACTTTTTGAGCGTTTTATGTAGTTATAGACAATTCTTTTGGTTACATGTGTAATTCCTGATTGAAATTGCGCCTTGCCGACACTTACACCAGTCTTTTTGAGTTCACGAATGATTTTTCGTTGATCACGTTGGGTGAGTTTTTTTGGTCTTCCTGTCTTCTTTTTTCTTCTGTCACTTTCAGAGTTTCTTATGAAGTTCGAAACAGTATTAGGACTGATTCGTAGCTGCCGTGCAATCTCTCTCACACCTTTACCTTCATTTTTATAGGCAACTATTTGGCCCTTCTGAAGCTTACTTAAGGGTATTCCTCTGGGCATCCTAAAACCAACAAAAACTATGAATTTCTAGCTAAATATTTTATTCTTTGTTAAAAAGGAATTAAAAGAGAAAAAAACACTTACCGATAAACTTTCCAACAGCTTCTAAATAGATTTTTTGGACGTGTCCTTCTACTTTTTTCACACACCCAAAGTTATTAAGTATTGCATTCCTAAGTTAAAATAGTGGTGAGTAAACTCTAACAAAACAACTCTCTATAAAAATCAGGTCAAAAGCAGTAAAATAAAAGCATATTGTACAAAAAAATGACTGTCCTTCTACTTTTTTCCCACAGTGTACAAAAACGAATTTAAATTCTCTAATTGGGATGTTAATTTGATAAGATACACTTATATGAACTAAATGATTCTTAATATAGTATACGACAAGTTTATTCTAGCAAACTATTCAACTTCTAAAACATTATCATTAAGATTTAAATCTCTTCAGTTTCGCAACTTGAAATATGCAGAACTTTCCTGAAATATGCAGAATCCTCATGAAGCTTTAAACGCGCTCCCAGTTGCTTGAATAATATGCTGAAATCTGCAGATTACGTGAATTTCTAACCTCATTGCCAATTCAATATTTTGAGATTAAAGCTATTAAAATATTGGTACTCAAAATAAACTGAGATTTCGAAGTCTTTAAACTTCATCCAAATGCATAAATCTTGTAATCCTATAAAGAATGAAAATTTGAGCTATTTCATAATGTCTGTAGTCAAAATCTCTTGTACTCAAAACAAATGCATGTCAATTTTTTTGCATTCTTATAAAGATTAAAAGATTCTCGTCAACTTTAAATTTCGTCTTTTACTATTTAATAGTGATTTTATAAACGATATTTAAGAATTCAAGTTTTTGAAATTAGTTTTAAATGTTTTAACAAAAACTGATTTTGTTATTAATTGTATTCCTATATTATATTTCTTGCCCTGTTTAATATATACTTATCTAATTAACTTATTATGTTAACGAATCGTTTAAATTAATGTTATACCTGTGTAAGAAGTAAAATTCTTTCTCGATTCACGATGCTGACGTTTTACATGGCATTTTGAATGTTAGATTCTGAAGAAATATAAAAAGAATAAATAATTCATAACAGCAACTGTTTTTTTCTTCTTCTACATGAATACAATCTCTCCAAATTGTTCGCATTTCATTCATATCTATGGTATAAAACGAGAAAAAAAATATACAAAAATAAGTAAAAGTAAATAAAATAAATATAATGCAGTTACGAAAAGAAAAATATTTTTAAAAAGCAGTACAATTTAGTAAATGTTTAAAATTTTAAAAATTAGTAAACTTTTATTTGCACCGAGATGAATTGAAATGAAAGTTTCAGTGAATTAGTTACATTCAAATTATATCCATATCTGCCTGTCTTTGCAACAATAGTGGTGTCGTGTGGAAAGGACAGATGTAATAAATAAGGTTAAACAAGTCTGTTTAATGCAAAAATGTCTTGGGAAAAACAACAATTATGAACTGATGCTACTGATGATGTTTTAATCTCAGGTGGTGACTTCTTCTTACATACTTCAAAAACTGTTCTATTCATCTCCCAAGTTTAATAAGTAATTATAAGTGCTTCTCTAATTTCCTGTCTTGATATCTTTGAAATCATTAATATCCAGTCTGACCACCAGTTTCAAATTTCTTTCAGACTTAATTTCTTATAGTAAATGGGAGGAAAATATGTTTTAAAAGTATTTATAGAGCAAATATACGGAATATATTTCATGCGAGGATTTTTATATAATTATTTCTTTATATTTTAAAGGTTTATACAATTCATTATTGCATCGTTTCTGCTGTTAATATTTTCAATTTTCTATATTAAAATATCTTTCAATATTAGCGTAACAACGGAAACAGAAGAATCGATTACTTTTTAGGGGTGCTAGCAGATTAGGCGGCCACAACAGTGTCGAAAGTAAAAAGTTAAATAGTTATTGTGGAATTCTTTTCACTTAATTAATCTTTGGATATCATGTAATTTAAAATTTTAAGTAATCAAAATTAAAGTTATTTTTTGTTGCAATTAAACCTCCTCCGAAAATATATCCCTTTCCTACTGACTACTATGCTTGAATCCGTCTGACTTAATAGCTAGTACTAGTGCATTGATTGATATCCATTTGATGAAAACATGCCTCAATCCTAAAAGTAAAGATACTTCTGGCCCACGGATATTTATTAAAGGAAGGCTCAGATGTCAGATGACATTTTTGTATGTAAAAAAATATTCTATGTTTAACGGTCTATGTCTATTCGATCTAACATAATCGTAGAAGGATGTAGGGGTATTGTTACTAAGCGTCAGTAGCTTATCTTCAAACTACACGCACCTGTTATAGTGCTAAGTGACTCCCCTCGGTACAGCCCTTGCTTATGGCATAAAAGACAATTGTCTAAGTATTTGCCAGCTGCATTAGGAAAAAAAAATCAATATTCTATTTAACATTTCTTGAATCATCCTTGCAATATGTTTCATTATAATTTACGAACTTTAATCCCAAATTATAAAAACGTATATGTCCTCTTATCATTTAATAGAGAGGAAGCGCTATTTTAGTTCTTTATTCATCATTTAAGGCTTTCAAACATCCCCAACAGAAAACACACGGATTCCATTTAAAAGGATCAATCAGAGATTATTGCCAAAAAAAAGTTCAAAACTTCCTCCATCTTGTAAAAGCGATGGGGGAGGGGGGACTTTTCAACCTATCTCATAGTTCACTTTGACATGCTCTTGTCCGAAAAGAGGGGAGAACAGAATACAGAGATAAAATTAAAAAAAAATCCTTCTTTTCTCTCTTCCTGTACGGCTGACATTGCTTTCTGAAAGGAATAAAAGGGAATCATCGCAGTGAGAGATAAAAACTTCCTTCTTCTTTCCATTCTTTTCACGGCCGGGGACGAAATCCGGCGAATCGTGTAGAAATGGACGGACGCGCTCTTCCAAAAAGTAGATATAAATAAATAAATTTTGACAGTTCTTCTCGCACCCCCCTCCCCTCTCTTCTCATGCGTTCTGCTGAAAGGGAGGTGGCGTAGCGGAAGAAGCAGATTGATGTACCCTGTTTAATCTTACATCTTGTCGAATTCATTGAATCTGCGGAATCTTTAAAAACCATGGACTCTTAATTGGATGGCCATTGGTTTTCCATATAATTCCCCCTAGAAAATCTAAATATTAAAGAAATAAGATTTGTCACCATTTAAGCCTTAATAATATACCGTGTTTATTTAAATCTTGTTAAATTCATCGAATTCATAGAATGACGAAAATAGAACATTATTTAGGATCTAGGACAATAAATAAGAAATACGGAGGTCTGATTTATCATAACTCTTGGACTCTTAATACTTAATGGCCACTGGTTTACCACTATTTACCACAGCAAATCTAAAAATAAAAGGTGCAAGATTGTCGTCATTTAAGCCTTAATAACGTACCGTGTTTATTTGCATCTTGTTAAATTCGTAGAATACGCGAAATGGCAGAAATAGGGGGATGTGATTTATTTTAAGCCCTGGACTCTAATATGAGTGCCATTGACTTTCTAAAACTGACAACAGTAAATCTAAATATAAAATGAATAAGATTTAACATCATTTAAGTTTTAATAGTATAACATGTTTTTTTTTTAAATAGTGTTAAAATCACCGAATACGCTGAATGGTGGAAATAAGAGGATCTGATTTATCTTAAATATTGAGTTCTAATAAAGCCATTAGTAACAACAACAACAAGATAATTTTAAGTGGTTAAAATTAAATTTATTTTTATTGTAACTTAACCGCTTCGACATTTTCTCCCCAGTTGTACTGTTATGTTTGAATCCGTCTGACTTGACAGCTTGCCAATTTTCCGCATAATCGTTAGTTGGACAATATTAGTTCATTGATATCCAGTTAATTGAATCAATTCTAAAAGTAAAGATACTTCTGCCATGCAGATATTTATGAAATAAGCGCTCACATGTCAGATGGCATTTCTGTATGTAAACAATATTCTGCATATTATTTTTAAAAACCCTCCTTGCGTTATGTTTTATTATAATTTACGTACGCTAATAACAGATATTGGTTTGGTTTGTCGCTGTACGGTCATCCTGTGCACACGAGGGATAAACAACCCGGGACCTAAAGATTAAAGTTGAATACGAAACACTAACAGACTCTTAATAAATAAAAACGTATATGTCCATGTCCCTTATCATTTAATATGACACGAAGCACTATTTTAGTTCTTTATTTATCATTTAAGGCTTTCAAACACCCCCAGCAGAAAACACACGGATTCAATTTAAATAGATCCATCATAGACTATTGATAAAGATAGAAAAAAGTTTCAAAACTTCCACCATCTTGTAAAAGCGTCGGTCATGCTCTTGTCCGAAAAGAGGGGAGAACAGAATACAGAGATAAAAATAAATGAAAAAGTTCTGCTGCTTTTCTCTCTTCCTGTACGGGTGACATTGCTTTCTGAAAGGAATAAAAGGGAATCATCGCAGTGGGAGATAAAAACTTCCTTCTTCTTTCCATTCTTTTCACGGCCGGGGACGAAATCCGGCGAATCGTGTAGGAATGGACGGACGCGCTCTTCCAAAAAGTAGATATAAATAAATATATTTTGACAGTTCTTCTCGCAGTCCCCCCTCCCCTCTCTTCTCATGCGTTCTGCTGAAAGAGAGGTGGCGTAGCGGATGAAGCAGATTGACGTACCCTGTTTAATCTTATATCTTACACTGAATTCATTGAATCTACGGAATCTTTAAAAACCATGGACTCTTAATGAGCTGGTCATCGGCTTATCACTGTTAATTAAAGCAAATCTTACAATAAAAGGAATAAGATTGGTCGTAATTTAAACCTTAATAACAAACCGTGTTTATTTGCATCTTGTTAAAATCATTGAATACGCCGAATGGTGGAAATAGGAGGATCTGATTTATCTTATGTCTTGAAATCTAATACGATGACCATTGGTTTCCCATTGTTGCCCCAGCAGCAGTGGCAAACCAACGGGATGAAAAAAGAAATAAGATAGATCGTCATTTAAGCCTTAATACCATATCATACTTATTTACATCTTGTTAAAATCATTCAATACGAGAAATGATGGAAATAGGGAGATTTGATATATATTCAGTCTTGCATACTAATAGAATGCCCATTGGTTTGCTACTATTGACCCCAGCAAATCTAATAATAAAAGGAATAAGATTTGTTATATAATTAATGTTTTGTTACTTAGTAAATGTAATGTGCTGTATTTTTGTCCCACTTATGTTACACCTGTGTTAAAATACTTTTTCTTATCTCACTCTGACTTTCCCGATAAACTTCTTTATGTTCCAGTGTGTGACCCACCACAATAAGTGAACTTGAGACACAAATATGCTATTCAACATCGCACTGATGGTCAATTCATGACCTATGTGTATTGTCTTAACAATTATTTTTTTACCTTTTAGAAACGCAATGACTGAATAGGAAAACAAGTAGTAGAAAAACAAGTACTCAAGTTGGTAAACAGGTGTCACCAGAAGATTGATAAAAACATCAATTAGAAAGAATATAATACGAACAAAAGATTGTTTTCAAAATTATTGCAATTCAGCAGTGGACTGCACGAAATTGTGAAATGTCACTGAAACAAGCCATTATTATCATCCCCATCTTTTTCCATACTTACAATGATATTAATAATTTTAGAAAATAAATAAAGCGATAAGGAATAAATTGATATTTCCAAATATATATATATATATATATATATGCAGTAATGATATAATTGCAACCAATTACTGACCACGATAAATGCCTTATGGCGATATAGTTCTCTCTGTAACCTTCGAAATTCAATTTAATCTTAATGCAATAGAAAAACTAATGTTTATTTGTTTGACATTTTATTAACTGTTTATCTTATGAATAGACATTTAAAGAAATAGGAAACTTTTGCAACATAATTTATTATTATTACGTAATTTGTTTGTTCTTTTGTTACATGATTTATTATCATAATCTATTTAATAGTAGTGCTCTTGAAGAAGATGTTATGGTCCTTTGTGTCAGAATCAGTTGAAATCATGTTCTGATATATGTTCATAGAGCCTACGATAATTTATTTGGTGTTTCCTTCATTTAATATGCTAAAGCCCGAAGCTTTCTTTATGGTTTTCTTCGCCTGTATTAGGCTGGAAGGAAAATACGTTCAGTTTTTATCATGTACTGGGGAAAAACGAAATTTCTTCTTGTCAACCCAATAGCTTTTGCTGAAATGGCAGAACTGGTGAAGATGTGATCTAGGCAATGTTCTACCTTTGTACAATCATTGACCTTCCTGTTTACTTTGTTGGCGATATAATGTCTCTTTAATGATTTGCTTTTAATCGAATTATTGGTTAGTAGTTTTTTTTTCCTTTTTAGCAGATTTTGCTCATAGAAACTTTATTATCTTTCGCGTTCGCTAGCGAGAAAATGCTAACGGACGTCCTACGGTAACTAACTTACGGTATGCAAAAACTCCCTATTGTCTCTTTAATGATTTGCTTTTAATCGAATTATTGGTTAGTAGGTTTTTTTTTTCGATTGTTTTTACAGATTTTGTCATAGAGTTTATTATCTTTCACTTGTTCACTCTGGATTATGTTAGTTATATAGTATTAGGGCATGCAATTTATACTTATATAAAGATCAAGTGGAAGTAAAGTAAGAAAAAGTATCCTGCCTTCTGCCACCCCATTTTACGTCTAACAATATGATGTGATTAGAAGCTATATGAACTAGTTGTGGAGTAAATATAAAGTGTGGAGTAAAGTTAAAAAAAAAAATGTCCTGTATTTTGCCACCGCATATTACATCTAACAATATGATGTGAATAGAAACTATTTGAACTAGTTGACAAGTTTCTTTTATTAATTTAAACCATTTGTATTGCCAACAATGTGAACATACTTGGTTAACCATTATTTTGTACCATTATTTTATTTTTTCCGGTTTTCCATTATTACATTATTTTATTTCCGAAAGAATCGTCCTCTTCTGCTATTCAAATATAATTGTAAAACATATATAGGTTAACAAATTGAAAATAATTCAGAAAATTTGCTTAAATCTAATCTTGATAAATAATTAATTTACAAATATTATATACTAATTTTTTTTTCTGATGCTTTCCAGGTATATAAATTAACATTAATGAGTTTAAATGTGGGTTGTTTTATTAATGAAAGCTATTTATACATGCATTTCTTATATTTCAAAAATAAAATGAAGCTTTGTTTTTAAACTTCATTTTAAGAATACTGGAAAAGTTAATTTTCTTTCAGTAACAAATTCCAAATTTATTAAATGACTTTTCTTTTTTAAATCTATTATAATGTTTTGAAAAATTAATGACCAGAAATCTATTAAAAGATCACGTAAGTTACCGTTAAAGTGTGACCAGAAATACGTAACGGTAACCATTGCTAAGTATTGCGGATTTTTTTGTGTGGGTGTACTTTAAGCATGTATCAATGTAAAATTAGAAAAGTTTTCACACTTTTCATCATGCACGCTATTTTTTAATCATCACCCTGAAAAGGGCACGATTTCTATTTTGATTCCCAAATCAAACACGTTAGATTTGAACACTTTTTTAAATATTACTTCAGAGATAAAATTAAAACTTTCTTTTATTTAGTCGTTTTAATTATTTGTTGCGTTTCTTTCTAAAAGTTTTGAATTAATTTATTTCCAGAAAAGCAATTTTTTAAAAAGAAATTGAATAAAGAAATAAAAAAAATTTTTGTGTGTGAATTCTAGTTTACTTTTAAAACTTAGAAACATTAATTTCATGACTAAACCAGTGTTTCCAAATTTTGATAATCTTCAATTAAAGGCTTCATAAACGACAAAAAATATATTTACTATTTAGTCGAATGTCGGTTTGTTTGTTTCTGGTGTGGTCAAGCTGAGACTCATTTTTAAGAGCACACAATTTTATTTATACACGCACAAACTCCACATTCACATATAATTACAGATAAATAATATATAACTCATTCAAAACATCTAATTGTACATTTATGGAAGGAATCCCCTTCTAACTCTCGGGATGAGAGCTCGTAACTAACGTCAGCACTTGTTTTGCCGTACGTCCTCTCGGGTAAGAGTCTTGATGTCTACTGACGATTTCTTCTGTATGCCGCAAAGTGCGTAGGAGGAAACCATGGTTACAACTACTATTAGAATTTTAGATAAAAAATAGTTTAGTGATTTTTATAATTTATTTAGTTTAGTGATTTTTATAATTTATTTAGTTTAGTGCTTTTTATAATTTATTAACTTAGTGATTTTTATAATTTTAATGTGTAAAACTTGTTCACTTATGAGAATTATTATCATTCCTAAGCATAAAATATAGCAATACATAACAAATGAAAATGCTTTGAAGAATCAAAATTTGTAATATTAAAATATTATATCTATATTGTGATATCTATATTGTGATTATAATCCTTTACAGAAAATGTGGCTATTCCCAATATTACAGATATGCTTAAAACTTTATTAGTATTTCAATTTTAATTATGAATTTTAGAAATACTTGTGTTTTAATATTTCCGAATAGATTAAAAAATGATAGTTTAAAAAGATATGTATACAAAACTACACAAAAATTATAATTATAATTAAAAAAAAAGATTAAAACCTAAACCAATCATGAGTATTTTTAAAATTTATAATAGAAATAAAAAGAAATTCCATTAAAAAAATGTGTTTCTGCTAAAGTTTATATCTGAATTATATAATAAATTACTAGAGGGCCGGGCAGACGTTGTCCTGCCCTGAAAATAAAAAACAAACCCGGAGTCTGATCACATCGCCACCTACCTGGTCCAATTGTGAATTTAAATCAGGCATGGGCAAACTACTGCCAGCGGGCCAACTCCGGCCTACCGGAAGGTTCTATCCGGCCCGCGGACAGAATTTTAATTTGCCGGTCCGAGAAAAATTAAAAGAATTATATATTTATATGTTATACATCCATCTCCTTTTCTACTTTGATTAAATATTATTTTTTTTATTAAAAAAATTATTATTATTAATATTATTATTTTTATCTCATTTCCCGAGGTTAAATTCAATACCCTCTGTAAATGAAGAGAAGCTTAAGAATTATGAAGATAACTTGAAAAAACTGCATTTTGAGTTCGAACGCAGATTTCAAGATTTCAGTGCCATTCAAACAGGATTGGATATTTTTACCATACCTTTTAACGTAAATTGTGAAGCAGTGAAGTCAGATTTGCAGGTTGAATTAATTGAATTGCAATCTAACAATCATCTCAAGCAGTTGTATCCAAATATTCCAAAGTTAGAGTTTTATAAATCATTATCGAAAGTAAGTTGCCCAAATTTAAAATCTCATGCCCAGAAAATCAGTGCTATTTTTGCTTTATCTTATATATGTGAACAAGTGTTTTCAGCTATGAATCTTAGAAATAATTATTTCTGAAGTAGACTGACAGATGAGCATTTAGCTTCGTTCCTTAGAATTAGTACATCTCACTTCGAAACTCAATACAAGGAACTTTTAAAAATGAAATCGCAATTTCATTCATCTCATTAACAGATTTAAATTGTAATATTTGTATATGGTTTTTAAAATTTTAGAAAAATTTATCTTGGCCTGCCAAACCTTTTTGCCCATCCTGATCTAAACCATCTAGGAACCCACTCAAATACTCACAAAACTTTTCATGAAAATTGGCCCAGACGTTTATGAGGAATTGACAAACACAAGTACAGAAGAACCCGATTGCAGCTCCACCTATCGGGCCCAATTGCTAATCTAAGCCATCCAGGGATTCACTCAAGCATACACAAAAAAATTCCATCAATATCGGTAATTAGGAGGAGTTCAGTGACAAACACACGTACAGAAGAATTATACATATCAAGATATTATAAATTAAATATATTATAAATATAATTAATTATATTATAAATAATGCGCCAATCGAATTCTATATTTTAATGCATTACGATATTCAATTCATCGAACTATTTATATTCCTTTTTATTTTCCTCACATAAATTGTATCCTTATAAACTATAATCAACGTACATGGAAAGGTTACACTAATCAATCATTTCGATAAAATAAACCAAAAATAATTTATAACCAAATAATGTGTCCCAAAACGAGTTCTAATTCCTTTTAGACCTTAGGAATTATTTATTAAACTACAGAACTAGCTCTATAATTGGAAAAGTCCCTTTATGAAATTGGATTGTCTAGATGAAACCTTATCATATGGAATCTCTTAAATTGTTTTTATTTATTGAATGGAAATTAACTTCATTCTATTGACATTTCTCTACAGACAGCCAATGAATTTATATGTGATTAGTTATTAATTACTTGGAAATTTCAATCGAACAAATTCAATCATATATCCCTAAATAAATCGTGTTATTTCATTTAACGAAATTTAATTAAGTATTACATTGGAGATATATTTAATTGCAATATCTTCTCATGCAAAATGGTATTTACTTAATCTGTTACTCTCTGCATTTCAGAATTTGAATGGAAATGATTTATCTCTGAAATGATTGTTGTCATTTTTTTATAGCTAGATGGATGTTTCTGACAGATATATGTGTGGATTTATTTTCGGTTAAAATGTAACAAAGTTATTTATTGATTAATTAAGTAGTATTTACTTAATGAACGATTATAGCAGTATTTTTGATTTTTCTTTAAAAAGTTACTCAAATCAAATTAAATTTTTATGTGATATGTCTTTTTAATTGCAGATCTACTTGAAGTTCTTTTTGCATTTATATTGCAATGAAAAGAAATGCAACAAAAATTAGCAGAACGAATTTTATCTTTCTGTACACAAAATATTTAAAACACCTGAACCAAGTTTTAAATAATAATTTATAAGTAATAATATGTTTTAAATAATAATGTTTAAAAAATAATAAGTTTTAAATAATATGTATAATATTTATGTGCAAGGTATACAAGTATTCAACGTGACTTAAAGACTATAAAACTTAGTCTAGTCAAAAAATTATGAATTAATGCAAATCAGTTCTTTTTAATAACAAAAAATTATTTACTGCTATCTGTTGGCAAGAATAAAATTTTTGATCAATTTAAAGTTAATTTAAAAAAAAAAATTAGATTCCAATTTTTGAAGTTTGGTTGTGATTATTTAAATATATTTTTGTTTTTTGCAATTATTCAGTTAAAATGCTTATTTATATTTTACATCGTAAAACTTTATTTATAAATTTTATATACAGTAATTTTTTTAATATAATATATATCACAATAAGTTTTTTTTACAATTTTGTCAAACCATAATTTTTAATCGTTATCAGTATTTTGCATTTATGATTGAGATATTCTTTTGATTCCTTTGTACTTTTCACCTTTTTTTCCCAAGAAAATTTACTAACAATAAGGTTGAATTTGCCAAAATTGAAAAAATTCTCAAGAATTATTTTTTTTATCAGATTTTCAGCTAAAAATAAAAATATTAATACGAAATACGAAAAAATAAATTAAAATGTGGATATATTCATGAATACTTTAATTCCATCCATCAATGAAGACTAAAAATTTGCGGTTTTCTACAACTGGGAAAAACAGCGTCATATTTTTCTGGAGTAATCAATTAGCTAATTTGAAAAAATATTGAATGTACTAAATACCGTCAATAAATTAAGAGAGCATTTCTTCTAGGAAACTAGCTATTCACGAATAATCCGCCTCCCTCAATAAATAATTCTTCGATGGTATTATTATAGCTAAGCAGGTTCAGTGAGATAGGAAGTCATTATTTTAAGTAGCGAAATTGTAGTTTTGTTAGAATCAGTGAACGTGACAGTTTAAATTCCCTTTTTTGGTTAACCATGTAAACGTTTCCTACTTTATAGCCTAAACAAAGACTGTAACTTAAGATTAGTGGTCAAATCAGTTTTACACTTCATTCATTCTTCAGTCTGATGAAATATAAGGAAAGTAAATACTCAATCAACGTCATGTAAACAGCTAGTTAATATTAAAACATATAAAGATAATAATGAAACAAACGAAATTCACTCAAAGTGAAAAATTAAACATAAAAGTACTTGCTTATATTGAAAACAATCAGAGGAACAATAGTTCTGATTTCAATCCAAAATGACTAAATTTATATTGCTATAATCAATATACACTCAAGAGCCAAAACATTATGACCACCCCTACATTTTGCAATGAACTCTCCTGGATGACGTGGAAGGCACGTGATCAGGTGGAAATGGTATTTAACTAGTATTAAGTGGTGGTATTAATCCATGCCAAGGCGGGTTGAAGCTGTGTTGCGCGCCAAAGGTGGGCCAACTCGTTATTGACAGGTGGTCATAATGTTTTGGCTCTTGAGCGTATATAATAAATGTAAGCGTGGTCTGTTCCTGCTTGCTATAACTGCTCAACATATCCCCGCAGCCCCATGGGCGCTATTTAGAATAGTAATCTACAGTCCCCCATCCATGAAGTAGATTTCTGTTTGGAACTGAAGAAGTCGGGTTCGGAGAAGTAATGGTACACACGGACAAACCAAACCTCAATTTAAAATGCTTTCCGCGACAATATTTAAATTTGTTTATATTAAATTAAACAATTTATGCAAGATTATTGGCAAGTAAAGAGTATATACCTTTCAACATATGACTGTTCCACAAATTCAAAAATATCTTTCTCCACACACATATCGTCCTTCTCAGTTTCTATATCTATCTTCATGCTCAGTTTCTAGTGTACAAAAGCACATACGCATTTTATCTATGGAGCTGGCTATGTCTATAACTGATATACATATTGATTTAAAAGAGAGATTTCTGTGTGTCATAGTAGTAAAACGCTTAGGTACTTGCTCACCAATGTGCGAATTGTCTACTTTTCTCACTTCTAAATCTGATGCAATGTGGATTATAGTAATGGTGCGACTTTTTTAATTTTGTTTGGCAACACCCCATCTGCCTTTTTCAGCGTTTCTCTTGTTGCGATGCTCCACATATTTTACGTCCATGATTACAATTCTACGGATGTAATACTGTGTCCAAAAGTAAGACCAATTTTCAATTTAAAACTTCCGGAAATTATGGAATTTAAAATTTTTTTTCTTTTTTTAGGTTTCTGGCACTGTCCTTGACATCTGTGTGAAATTTGATGTCAAAATATTCATTAGCGTTTAAATGAGACGCTAAAACGGATTCCGCCGATTTTTGAAATGTCTGAATTAATTGAGCAAATTAAATTATTACAAACGTACAAAATGTTGCGGAAGTTATTCTGTGAAGTTATTTTTTTACAGAGAATGCCCTCACACGGGATTGTGTATTTAAAAATTATAAAAACAAAATTACAATTTAATTTATGTAGGTTGAATAATAATAGATCAGCAAGCAACAATCTCCATTGACATCAGTTTCCATTCAATTCATGACCATTAGTGTTTTGGGCATGGATTAACTCTTCTGCCTAAATAAATCTATGGAGAAACAGTATCGATATTTCTTGCAGAGGGTTACATTTAGAAGACATTTTAGAAGATATTGAACTATTTATGTCTTTTTAATATATTAAATCGCTTACATTTAATAAAAGATATGAAACTATTTAGATATTATCTATTTGACACTTTAAGTTGAACAAAACTGCCGTATATTTGACATAATACTATAATAATATATTAAACTAAATCTGTTATATTGTAATAAAAAAAATCTAAGCAACACTTGAACTATTCCATCAATTTCCAGAAAAACTTCGTCTTTGGTGAAACTGTTTCGTAAGAGTTTAACTTTTTGAATATGGAATTAATACCAACTTTAAAATCATATTCAGAAACAAAGTTTCAACAAAACGTTTCGATCATTTCTCTGTCATATATTAAAATTGTTGGAGTTACTGGAAAGTATAGAAGTGTTTTTCTTTAAAGAATAAAACAATGCACTTAACGCTTCATAATTTTTTTTAAAAAAATTCCTTTTTTATTAAAGTTAGTATCCCTTTTATGACTTTTCAAGTGTTCAATCCCATTTCGATTGGATTTTGGGAGAAACGTTATTTTTATCTCGTTATCTTTAGGGAATGTTCTTCGTTACTTTGTTGAAAGGAATACAAAATCCGTTAAAATGAATCAATATCGCCTTGATTCACCCATATTTGAAGATTTATGAAGAATAAAGTTTAAGATTTTTGTAATGTCGATAAATCACGCAATGTAAAATAAATATTTTAGTATGTAGGATACATATGCATAATATTCTTCTGAATATATATACACACATGTATGTATGTATATATATATACAAATGGTTAACAAAATAATGGAAACACACTAGAGTTATAAGGAATCTTTACTAATATGACGTAGCATCGCCTTTGGCATGTAATATAGCTTGGAATCGCCTGTGAATCAAATCATACAAGTGATGAATAATGTAATATTAAAACATTCTTCATGGAGGTATTATGAAAGCTCCGGGAGAGATGCTGGCGGAGGATATCGATTCCGGATTGATTGCTCTAAAATAGACAATTCGATGATGTTGAGGTCCGTGACTATGCGGGCCAAGGTCGATGTTTCACTTTTTCCTTGGTCATAAAACCATGATTGGACAGGCCCCGCTGCATGAATAAGAGCATTATCATCCTGGAAATTCCATCTTTTGCAAGAAACAAAGTTTTCATAAAAAGAAGCACGCCAGCTAAAATTTCTCCATACTTCTCCCAGTGATCCTTCCTTTCAGGGTTACGGTGGGATCAGCAGAAAACCAAGACCTGACTGCCCATAACATGACCATCCGCCTCCATGCTTGACAGTTGAAATGAGATAATTAAGATCATGTGTTTGTGCAGAGTCAAAGACCGTCCTGTTGTGGGGAAATGTGTGAAAGATGATTCGTTTGACCCTATAATTAACTTCTATTTATCAAATGACTAGGCTTTGAGGTTGTGACACCATTGTAGACGATGTTTGGCATTAAATGATGTAACAAGTAGCTTGAGAGTTGCTGCTCTGCCTTAAATATCCTGTTTATGAAGGTCCCTCTTAATTGTAATTATTGAAATTGGCGAATCCAGATGCGGATTGAAATCTGCAGCTTCCTTTGATGCAGTTGTTTTCTTTTTAGACATTACATTCCGCTTCAATACCCGTTAGTCTCTTTCACTCAGCTTCTCCTTCCATCTATTATTTTATCTTGGAGAGCTTGTCTTGTCTCCCAATGCGTACGTTGCCATGACTTTAAACATCATAGCTCCGGAAAAGCCTAAAAGCTAGGATGTTTCATTCACAGTTGCTCAAGCTAATTGAGCTCCTGCATTTTGGTCTCTTTGAAAGTCTCTGAGGTCTGACATTTTACGCTTCTGACAAAAATCCAAGAAACATACAACTCCATTAAGTTACTTCATACTACCATGATATATATTTTGTATATTAAAAATAACTGGTAGCTAAGATTACATTATGTAAAACAGAGTCAGATATAAAATATTATGAACAATATAACTCTTGGTCAAACATATCTTTTGCCAATCTCGATGACCAGTGGTAATGTGTGCTGGTAGTTGAGTGCTGTGTGCTGGTGAGTAATGCCTAGGTTTGAATCCATTTGTTGTATTCAATACACTCACAGCTGTAAGAAGTGAGGAGAATTGATGGATAGTGACAATGTGTATATGACCCACAAATTCTGGCCATTACCTGTAACAGACCTCCCGGTAGACAAAGGTAGGTTCCATCCTTACATCATCGGTCTTCGAGATGTTCGTGATACACAAAGAAGAATACGTGATATACAATTCCGCTGAATACTTAAAAAAGCCATCTTTTTCGCAAATTTTATAAATAGCAATAAATACATAATACACGAAAAGTTTGATTTTGCAATTTTTTTTATATTTCACATTTTATTTAACAATAATTCATTTGAAAAATAATTAAGACTATTTCCGATATGAGTTTCAGAAAAGGAATTATTAATTTAAATCTTAATTTGTTCACTTGGTTTAAGCATATGAATTAGTTTTAATATTTCAATAGTATTTTGGCAGTAAAAATGCTAAACATTGTCCCACAACTCATTTGTAGCATGTTGAGCTTTGATTTTACAAAAAAAAAGGATATTCACCCAGTTGAGTGTTCGTAAAATATATTCCATTTTAAAATAAACTTTAATTTGAAACAAAAGAAACATATGAGAGTGAATTTTATTATTGCTTTTTTTTATTGCCACCAAACCAATAAAAATATCGAAATTACAAAATCTGAAGTCCAATAGCTGACAAAAAAATTGCCTACACTTCAAAGAAATGTTCAGGGTTTGTTTAGTCGAAAGATATTAAATTTATGTTTGTTTTTCAGGGAAGAGTGTAACAGTAAACATTAAACTCTATTTCAGAAAATATGATGGAGAACTCTATAGATATATATATAGACTGCACAAATATTACGCTTTGGTACTTGCAATCTCATTACAGAACCTGGTGATTTATTTTCGTTGACGTTTCCTGTAGCTTCTTTCACGCAGACTACAATACAAACCGGAACAGCATGATAGCGTTTTATGTCCCATTGTCTGGTTAAAATGCTGAAAATGCCTCTTTATCATTTTTTCAGATAACAATCTTTGGTGGTGTTGACAATTCGCTTTTTTTTAGAATGTTTTCACCCATTTTCTTTTCTTTTTTATGCTTCATCTCCAAGATGGGTGAGATTAGAAAACGCATTTCATTATAATTGACAACTAAGCAATGTATAAACTGTATACCTATTTTTCTTTTTGTTTAAATTCTTGTTTCGTATTTCTTGAATGAATTTAATTTTTTAAAGAATAGCTTAAAAATTTTATTAGTAAAATAAAATGTTTATTAAAATAAAATTTTTATTATTCTTTAAATTATTTATATTGCTTTCGATATTTGTTCTATTTTTCCTAATGAATGGGAGGCCTAGTAGCCAATTGGCTAGCTCTCTTCCTTTGGTACTACAGGCTTCAGTTTCAAGTTCTGACGATAGCATGAATGTCTGTTAGTGGTTCGGAATCTACGCTGAACTGTAGGTCTCAGTCTAATTAGTATAATGCGTGCACAAAATGACCGCCGCAGAACGACAAACAAAACCAAAAACCTAAAGAATGGATCTACTAAAATTTGATGAAGACAATGTCGATGACAACTGTTTTTACAACAGCTGTTATACTATATAGATAAAATGACTTGTTTCTAAAAGCACTGAAGACCATGGAATTTGAACCTTAGACCCTTTCCTCTCTAGCTAATCAGTTTTTACTATACCACAAAACAGGTGTAAATTGCACTTGTTATTTTTTATATCGATGTGCTCTTGCGTTTTACTTACAATAGTAAATATACAGCTCATTGACGGTTAATGAATGCAGTGCATTACATGTCAGGATATCGTCCCGCATTTGCAATAAAACAAATGTAAATGTCCAGCACTTGCAGTTAATTTGCAGTACCTGTATCATTTGCGTGTATTATGGAAAACTCTCCAAAACATTTCTACTGTGTAACCTGATTTTTCCAGACCAGATGCTTATATACATTGTCAAATCACCATCAAGTCTTTGGTTTGGTTTGCCGCCCTACGGTCATGTTGTGCACACTTTAGGCTAATTAGACCGAGACATACATTTTAATGTGGATTCCGAACCACTAACAAATATCCACGCCGCTCCCAGTATCCAAAGCTGGAGTCTGTGGTACCAAAGGCCAGAGCGCTAGTCAGTGGTCAAGTCTTATCGTTTCTGAATTCATGAATCGTTGGGTCGTGAGTTGTACATTAAGTTAAGTGAGTTGTTTATTAATGCTTCTTCGTAGGATGAACTTATTTTTATGACAGTGAGCGTAATTACGCTTACTGGAATAAAATGCTTTGGGCGTGACATTCTGAAATTCTGTTGCCATGTTCAATGTCTTAGTATTTTCATTGTTTTCGCAATATGCTTTCCAACATTGAGTCAGTTGGAAAACTTCAACAAAGTCATTCTTTTTCCATTTTTTCTGTTGTATTACACATGAAAACTCATGCAGTACCCTAGGCAAAACTAATATCTATTGCATATTTGCTAAATAACTTTACTTTCTTAATTGACAGATACTTTGCTTGAAAAAATATTTTATCAAGGAAAGGCGAGGTTTTTTTGTCTATTGCCTTGGTATTTTCATGGTTTTCTCAATTGGAAAACTTTAACGAAGGCATTCTCTAACCAGTTTTTCTCTTGTACTACATAGGGAAATTCATGTAAATGTTATGTAATCCTCCTAAGTAAAATCAATGCCTGCTATATATTTATAAAAGAACTTTACTTGCTTACCTGGTAAATACTCAGCATTAAAAATATTTTGTTAAAGAAAGGCAATTTTTTTTTTTAATTAATATGCATGATTTTTTCCTTAGAATCTATTTACTGGCTTTTCTTATAAACTGTGTCAAGAAACCATAAATAACTGATAATTTATAATTCATGACTTTTTTTTTTTTTACATTAAATGTACTTTTTCAAAATTTGCTTTTAAAAATCGTCTGTTTTCAGTAAAAGGAAAATCTGAAAAAAAAAAAAAAAGGTTAGCAATATGAGAACAAAAAAAAAAAAAAAAAAAATGGCAGCATTTAGTTTTTCAGTTTTCAAAATAACTAAAAGCAGAATACATATTATTTAGCATAATTAAAGCATATTATATATTATATAGCATAATTAGATCATACTTTTAGCATAATTAGTGTTACAGAATAATGTTATAAGCAGAATTTTACATGCAACATTTTTTTTCAAAAAAAAAAAAAAAAAAAATATGGCCTTTTATATAATTTAAAAATTAATTATAAATTATTAATGCCTTAAAAATTATTGTCTTTTTATATAATTTTTTATATACCATATTTTTTTGCAAGCATCTATTTTTAATATTAATAACAGATAGACAATGAAAAGCAATATTACTTGCATAATGCACATCAAGCATTGCCATACAACTCAAAGCATTATTGATTACAAAACATAAATTTAATATTTAAAACTTATAATTCCAAACCACTCTGAGAATGGAATAATTGCATGGTGCATTATGGGAGATATTTCCATGGCATTTATATGAATGCCCCTTAGAGTGAGGACAGATTAAGGGAATTTTACATGCACACGTGAATCTGTTCTCTCGGGACTCTAATTTCTCCCTTGCATTTTCTGCTGTGCATCCTTCCTAATATTTTATGCACACCACAGCCCGGATGTTATATCTGATGCAATCTAATGTGCCCGCCCGAGGGACCCGTCCTAAGTACTCGCACGGTACTTTGCATTCGTAGAACGAAACCTTTCTCCAATTTCAAAACTCGAGCATTTCCAGATTTTGCAAGAAATGCCCTGCTATGTGAATATAATTGCGTTTATATCTCTGTTTTATTTATTTAGCATGGTGGAAGGAGCTACGACGCGGAAGTACGGACAAACTCGGTTAAGGGAGCAGGATTTAGTCAAACTTGGATTAAAATTAAGAAATTTTGGTGGGTAATGGATAGAAACCCTAGGTTAAAATCAATTATGTTTAAACCCGAAATAATAATGATTGCTAACTTTCTTTTATTAAAATTAAGGAATCATTATTATAAATACGTTTGTATTTTTATCATTATATATGTATGTATACAAATTTACAACGATTATTTAATTTTTAAAAATTTTTACATATTTTAATTAATTTAATACTTAAAAATATAAATACATTTATTTTTAATATATTTTAATTATATATATATATATATATATTAATAATTATTATTAACAATTTTTTAATTTTAAAACTAGAAAATTAGTAGTCATTATTATTTTAGGTTTAAATAATACTGATTTAACTAGTTGTTTTATATATATATATTATACAATAGTTATATATATATATATATATGTATAACTATAAGTTAAAGTCAGGAAACAGGGTATATGCTTTAACTTGTTGACAGGAGATGTTTTCTTTTTACGGGGTAGGGTTGTCAGCCCTACGCCTAACAGTCATATTTGACCGAGACCTTTGGTTTAAAGAGGAATTCTATATGTACTTCTTTGAAATTTGCTTTTAAAAATCGTCTCTTTTCAGAAAGCGAAAAACTAAAATAAATAAATAAATAAATAAATAATAAACTAATTAATTAATTAAAATAAAATAAAAATAAATAAATAAATAATAATAATTATAATAATAGTAATAACAAAAAACTTGTTTTCATTAATTTAATATTTGTTTTAGAAATGATATTAAAAGAAACGTTAATAGACAATAATGTTTTATATATCATCTTATTTTTTTCGCATGCATCTATATTTAATGTTAATAACAGATAGACAACGAAAAGCAGTACTATTTGCATTATGCAACACTTAGCATTACAATACAACCCAAAGCATTATTGATCATAAAACATAAATTTAATATTGAAAACTTATAATTCCAACCCACTCTGAGACGGCATAATTGCATGGTGCATTATGGGAGATAATTCCATGGCATTTATATGAATGCTCCTTAGAGTGAGGACAAACGAAGGAATTAGAGAGTTTTTGCATACCGTACGTTAGTTACCGTAGGTCGTCCGTTAGCTTTTTCTCCCTAGCGCGCATGCTCATAGGAAACATTATTACAGATACGCCTGCGCAGTTTCCTATGAGCATGCGCTCTAGGGAGAAAAAGCTAACGGACGTCCTACGGTAACTAACGTACGGTATGCAAAAACTCTCTAATTCTGCATTCGCACGTGAGTCTGTTCTCTCGGGACTCTAATTTCTCCCCTCTTAGTACTCGCACGGTACTTTGTAATAATGATGATGAATTTATTTCTGTGCATCCTTCCTAATATTTTATGCAGACCGCAGCCCGGATGTTATATCTGATGCACTCTAATGTGCCCGCCCGAGGGACCCGTCTTAAGTACTAGCACGGTACTTTGCATTCATAAAGCGGAACTTTTCACCAATTTCAAAACTCGAGCATTTCCAGATTTTGCAAGAAATGCCCTGCTATGTGAATATAATTGCGTTTATATCTCTGTTTTATTTATTTAGCATGGTGGAAGGGCTAAGACGTGGAAATATGGACAAAATGAGTTAAGGGAGCTTCTTTTAGTCAAACTTGGATTAAAATAAAGAAGTTTTGCTAGGTAATCAATGGAAACAGCTAGTTAAAATCAATTTTATTTAAATATGAAATAATAATGTTTGCTAATTTTCTAGAATTAAAATTAAAAAATTGTTATAAATACGTTTGTATACACATATATATATATACATATATAATAAAAAAATAAAAAAATATTATAAAATATAATATATATATATATATATATATATATATTACATATTTAATTGTAAAAATACAAACGTATTTGTAAATTTTTTAAATTTTGAAACTAGTCATTATTATTTTTGGTTTAAATACCACTGATTTTAACTAGTTGTTTATATAGATATATAATATGTAATTCTTGTAAATAAAAATTAATTGTTTCCCATTGAAGCTGAAAGTAGTCTTCAAGGAGTCGTTGTAGGTCTATTGTAAGCCGAGACGTCACAATATTTTGCCTTAAAAATAGTTTATCAAGAAAAGCGATAATTTTTCTGTTAATTAATTTTAGCATAATTTTTCCATGAGAATCTTTTTTCTGGTTTTTATTATCAACTGCTTCAAAAATACATAAATATCCGATAATTTATAATGCATGAATTTATTTTTTTTACATTGCATGCACCTCTTCGAAATTTTGCTTTTAAAAATAGTTTATTTCCAGGAAAATTAAAACTGTGAAATAATAATAATAATAAAAATAAAAAAAAATGGCCATTTATTTAATATACCTTTCAGAAATGATATTAAAAGAAACGTTAATAGACAATAATTTTTTTATATATTATATTATATATTATTATTTTTCTGCATGCATCTATTTTAATAACAGGCAGACTATGAAAATCATTATTGGTTGCATTATGCCACATCAAGCATTACCATACAACCTAAAGCATTATTGAATACAAAACATAAATTTAATATTTAAAACATATAATTCCAAGTCACTCTAAGAATGGAATAATTGCATGGTGCATTATGGGAGATAATTCCATGGCATTTATATGAATGCCCGCTTAGAGTGAGGACAGATGAAGGAAATTTTGCATGCACACGTGAATCTGTTCTCTTGGGACTCTTAATTTCTCCCCTGCCTTTTCTGCTGTGCATCCTTTCTGATATTTTATGCAGACCACAGCCTGGATGTTCTGTCTAATGCAATCTAATGTGCCCGCCCAAGGGACCCGTCCTAAGTACTGGCACGGTACTTTGCATTCATAAAGCGGAACTTTTCTCCAATTTCAAAACTCCAGCATTTCCAGCTTTTGCAAGAAATGCCCCGCTATGCGAATATAATTGCGTTTGTATCTCTGCTTTATTTATTTAGCATGGTGGAAGGGCTACGACGCGGAAGTAGTAATAAACTGAGTTAAGGGAGCTGCTTTTAGTCAAAAGTGGATTAAAATAAAGAAATTTTGTTAGGTAACCCATGGAAAGAGCTACTTAAAATCAATTATATTTAAACAAGGAATAAAAACGATTGCTAATAGTCTAGTATTAAAATTAAAAAATTGTTATAAATACGGTTGTATATCTATGTGGTGCCATGGTTGTCTGTAGTGGTTCGGAATCCACTTTAGAAAGTAGGTCCCGATCGAATAGGATCGTAGAGCGTTGCGGGGGCATTGTTACTCCGCGTCCGTAGATTATCTTCAAGTTACACGAGCCCCCTGGGTAATGCAAAGTGAGTACGTCTGTGCAGCACTTGCCTTAAGGCATCCAAGACGTCCATGTCTGTGTTTGCCAGCTGCATTAGAAAGAAAAAAATATATATATATAGTTCTTGTAAATAAAAATTAAGTGTTCCCCGTTGAACCTTAAAGTAGTCTTCAAGAAGTCGTTATAGGTCTAATGTAGGACGAGACGTTGATATTGACTAGAAATGATATTAAAGACAATAATTTTTATATGCAATATTTTTAGCATGCATTTATCTTTAATGTTAATAACACATAGACAACGAAAGCAGTATGCAACTCTAAGCATTGCCATACAACTTAAAGCATTATTGATTACAAAACACAAATTTAATATTTAAAACTTATAATTTCAAACTACTCTGAGACGGCATAATTGCATGGTGCATTATGGGAGATAATTCCATGGCATTTATATGAATGCCCCTTAGAGTGAGGGCAGATGAAGGAAATTCTGCATGCACACGTGAATCTGTTCTCTCGAGACTCTAATTTCTCCCCTGCATTTTCTGCTGTGCATCCTTCCTAATATTTTATGCAGACCGCAGCCTGGATGTTACATCTAATGTAGTCTAATGTGCCCGCCCAAGGGACCCGTCTTAAGTACTCGCACGGTACTTTGCATTCATAAAGCAGAGCATTTCAAATTTTTGCAAGAAATGCCCGCTATATGAATATAATTGCGTTTATATCTCTGTTTTATTTATTTAGCATGGTGGAAGGGCTAAGACGTGGAAATATGGACAAAATGAGTTATGGGAGCTGCTTTTAGTCAAACGTGTATTAAAACAAAGAAGTTTTGCTCTGTAGTCAATGGAAACTACTAGGTTAAAATCAATTATATTTAAACCCGAAATAATGATGAATGCGCATTTTCTAGTATTAAAATTAAAAAATTGTTATAAATACGTTTGTATTTTTATTATATATATATATATATATATATATATATATAAATCACCAACAAAAAATTTATTTTAGAAATAAAAAAACGTTTTCCCCTTAATGTTAGAAAATTAACATATAGAATAATGAATTTTATTATTAAATAATTTGTACAATGCAAGTAAATGTAATTTAGTTATTTAAGGTTTATTTAATACTCGGAAGTGTTATTTTAAATGTTAAATGGGTTGTTCATGTGAAGTACATATTTAAAAAGAATTTGAAAATTTAGTATTATTTTCATAGGAACAAAATGTTAGGGCGGATAGCACTTTGCATAGAGGAGTCGGATTAGGAATCCATCAAAGTGAAATCAAATCGAAAATTCGTACATTTATATAGGAGTGATTGCTATAAATAAATAAATTGCTAATTTTTGGAATTTTTATTAGAATTTTTTATCCTTTCTTTAGTGAATTTGATATCATTGCTACTTTCAGAACAAAACCTTACAAAATTTATCAAAAAATAATAATTTATATATGAGCAGAGACTATATATATGTATATAAACAGTTCAATAGTTCAAATGGCTGTCGTTCAATTGGTCAAAGTAATTAGTTTAAATCAATTTCGTATATTGATAAAGAAAAAAATTTTATATAAATTTGTTCTTGCCATTTTGTTAGCTTCACAATTGGTGAATTTGAATCAGAAACCCTCTTTTGGATCTATGCTGATAAAATAAGTAAAAATTTCCAAAATTAATTAATTTTAAGGTTTATTTTTAAAATGAATTCTATTTTTGTTTCATTCCGATAGCGTTAAAGTCTTCTTTATAGAGATTTTATTGCAATTTTTATTAGAATTTTTTATCCCTTTTTTAGTGAATTTGATGCCATTGCTACTTTCTGAGCAAAACTTTACCAAAATTACCAAAAAATAAAAATGTATTTATGAACCCAGACTATATATATATACAGTTCAATAGTTCAATATGTTTGTTGTTTAAATGTCAAAGTAATTAACTGCAATCAATTTCGTAAATTGAGGTAAAAAATTCTTATAGAAAAAAAAATTAAAGCTCTTACATTTATTGCAAAATGCTTGCGCACAGAGTGATTCATAACACTGCATTTACATTATAGGTAACCTAAAATCCTGAAATTAACTATTTTCCTAGATATATATTTACTATTTTTCATTAAAAAAACTGACAACTCTCAAATATCACGCAAAATATTAATCCTGATCCATATGAGGAGTATGCAATCGATCTGCTGATGATGTGGTGTGATGCCAGCTTAATCTTTACAGAGATTTTATTGGAATTTTTGGAATTGTTATTAAAATGTTTAATCCTTCCTTTAGTTAATGTATATCATTGCTACTTTCTGCGCAAAACTTTAAAAAAATTACCAAAAAATAAAGATTTAATTATGAAAACATTATATATATACATAAATAGTTCAATAGCTCAGTACGTTTGTTGTTCTATTGTCAAAATAATTAACTGAAATCAATTTCGTATATTGACATAATAAATCTTGTAGGAAAAAAACCAAAAGCTGTTATATTTATTGCAAAAAGCGCAATTAAAATGTTTGTTACAGAGTGATTCGTAAACCTGCCTTTACGCAAAAGTAATCTGAATCCTGAAAATAGCTAATTTTCTTGAAATATGTTTATTATTTTTCATCCAAAAAAACTGACAACCCACAAATAGCACACAAAATATTAATCCTGATCCATATTTCCTATTTCGAGATGTGTGCTATAGATCTGCCGATGATGTGGTGCGATGTCGGTTTAATCTTCGTCTTAAGTGTTAGTTCCGTAACCAATCGGGAATTTCTCTCTTACCTTCCGGATTACTTCGCTGTCTCCGCTGCTGTTTTTGGTGTGAGGGAAAATTGCAGATGGCAGCAGCCATATTCCCCTCACGTGGGCTGCTTGTGTGCTTCTCACGTTAGAAGAAACCTCTTTGGGGAATGGGATGTAAACACAGGAATGTGACTTTCTGCCCGTTGCAGTCCAGATTTCGGAATTAGACTTGTCAGACGTCGGAGTTTTCTTCATAAGCTGAAAGGAAATCTGCCGACAGTATGTGGTTTTATTTGAAAATTTAATGTTAGAATAATCTTATTTTATTAGATTTATATGATATGCAGCTTTTTTGACTGTGTTGTGCAGTTTAGTTAGTGATCAAGATGATAATTAATTACCATAATTTGATTACTAATTACCATTATTCAATTACCACTTACCATAATTTGATTACTAATTACCATTATTCAATTACCACTTACCATAATTCGATTACCATTTCTGCCGACATCCCTTCG
Source organism: Caerostris darwini (assembly GCA_021605075.1). NCBI lineage: Eukaryota > Metazoa > Arthropoda > Arachnida > Araneae > Araneidae > Caerostris > Caerostris darwini. The sequence goes on along the minus strand of BPLQ01003905.1, from coordinate 159,691 downwards.
TAGTCCAGATTTCGGAATGAAACTTGTCAGACGGTGGAGTTTTCTTCGTAAGCCGAATGGAAATCTGCCGATAGTATATGGTTTTATTTTAAAATGTAGGAATATCTTTATTTTATTAGATTTATATGATAAGCAGCTTTTCTGATTAGGTAGGGCAGCTTAGTTAGTGATCAAGATGATAATTCGCTTATCACAAGGCATGGATGTTATAATCAATGTTTTTAATAAATGAGTAGATGTCAATGCTGATCGTGATTAAGTGTCTGGCATCCAAATAGTGGCTGTCAGGTTAAAGGTTTCAAAAAAATTGCGCAATTGCCTCTGAAAATCCACTTAACAGGCATTATATTTTTCTTCTCTTTATATAAGATAACATAGTACCTTCTAAGTTAGGGGTGCCCAACCCGCGGCCCGCCTTGGATATTTTTCAAGCCCGTGAAATTTATCACACTTTTGCAAAATATATTTATTTTATAATGGCCAAATTAGTAAAAACCAATGCATTAAAAATACATTATGTGCGCATCCATATATTCAAAAATTAACTTTGATTTTAAAATAATATTGTTGCGAATATGAGTTTACAGTTATGAGTTCGCAGAATAATTAAATTATGCTCTGCGAACTCATGATGCAGGTGCATCTTGGAACATCTAATATAACATGTTCTATGTTTCGCTTTAAGTGACCTCAGTGACGCAATGACAATCCCTAGATATGCACAGTTGATTGTTGATATAGCAGAGAAACTAAGACTCTCAGTTGATGTTGTTAGCACTTGTGGTTCAACTTACACCTACGAATCGCTTTTATCTAAAATGAAATTGACCAAACACAAAACACTCTCAAATATTACGGAAGGTAACATGCAACACCCATTACGATGAGCAAATACCTAAATTGAGATCGACTTGCAAAAGCTAAGTGAAAGCGTGGATAAACCAATATCGCACTAGTAAAATAAATATTTTTTAATGATTTCATTTTTTTTATTTCGTTTATATTTATATATTTATTTTATGTTTCATTTTTAGTGTTATATATTTCTTTACAATGTGCGTATGTATTATTATTAAATTATTTATGTTTACATGTAAGAATAACAGTAAACACAAAATAGTAACTCATTATGTTTCAATATTTCACTCCAAAAAAGTGTCTATAGGAGTGTTGGAATTTTTATGCTTTTATTCGCGCCACGCAGCGTCACGTGGTAGTTTTATAGAAATCGTATGGAACCGAATCAGAATTGCGCTGTTGCCGTGGAGATGGGCTGTTGGTTGCTGTGGAAACGGGCTGTTGCCGTGGAGACCAGCTCTTGCTGTGGAAACGAGTTGTTTAATTCTAAAAAAAACATTCGTCTTCCAGTTTAGCTTTTGCCTTTGGGATGTTACCATCAACCCTGTATATCTTTGTAAATATTGCTTGTAAATAAATGAAGATTCCATAAATGTTTGAATGGATTGATCAATACTTCTCGAACCACTAGAAAGCTGCGGCTAACCAGAAAAATTGAACCACCGAAAGAAGGAAGCACGATAGTCATAGTGACAAGGGGGTCTGAATCTAATATGGAGATATATAATTTTATATGTTGCCCGTGGAGTTTTGATGCATTTTCAAAGTGGCCAGCGAGAGCATTTGGGTTGGCCACCTTTGATCTAAGCAACAATGAATCTGCTACAATTTAGCCGTATTAATGGTCACTGGCTTATTAATAAAAGTATTAAAATACAAAAATAAATAAATAAAATAAATATATGAACATTAAAAAGTAAAAATGATTTTATATAAATTAGAGAAATTTAAATGACTGAAAAAATTTATTAATTAAAAAAATTAATAAGTATATTAACACGAGATTGACTAATTCCATAAATTAAAACATTTGTATTAGTTTAAATTCATTGTTAATTATTTAAGCCATTCATTTTATCGAAACAGGGATTAGTTATGTGTTTGCTACCTTCAATGAAAACGTTAGAATTATAAATATTTTAACAAAAAACACTTTTATGTAATTTGTTCACAAATATTTCAAGAATAAAAGGCAAACACGTAAGAAATGTTAATAATGATTACTTCGTTATTTTCATTTTTATATACTTAAAAATGCTATTTTTACAAAAGACAACTATTCCCATAGGAAAGCATTTTAAACATTATTACTACACACATTATGTTTGTTTTCATTCTAACGAAATACATAATTAATTTATGACAAATATCTAATATTACAGGAATCATTATGCATCTAATATTCTTATAATCATACTTTAAAATCAATTTTATTCTGTAAAACATTTCTACGTGAAATAATCATAATTACTTCAAAAGTTGACAAGTGTATATTACGTTTTCAAAGTTTCATAAAATTCAAAAAATGATTTGTAAAAATTTGCATAATGTTCATACATAGTTAGCTATTCGTTGTCCTAATGTCCTTTAACTCGGGATTAACGGCCGAGTGACTAGCGCTCTGGCGCTGGGTACTATAAGTTTTGGGTTCAAGTGCCTGAGGTGCCATGGTTGTTTGTAGTGGTTCGAAAACCACTTTAAAACCGTAGGTCTCGGTCATTTCATAACAAATATTTAATATTACGAGATTCATTATACATCTAATATTTATATTAATTACGCTGGAAACAGAGTTCAATTGTATAAAATATCTTTACATGACATAATCAAAATTGCTTTAAAATTCGACAAGTACAAATTACAAGTTCGACAAGTATGATTATTGAAAGTTTCATTAAATTCGAAAGATAGTTTTCAAAAATTGCATGATGTTCATACAGAGTTATTGGTTGTCTTCATTTTCTTTAATTGGGGCCTAATGGCCGAGTGACTGGCGCTATGGTGCTAGGTACAACAAATTTCATGTTCGACTCAAACCGGTGTCATAAATGTTTGTATTGTATTCGGAATCCACTTTAAAGCCATAGGTTCTTGTCTAAAATGAATGTAAAGAGTTAGGTGTAGGGTTGACAACTTTATCCATAAAAAGGAACAACAACAACAACAAAAATATCATGTCTCGAAATCTGGCAGAAGGCTCTTAGTCCACTAAAGGACTGTTACACAATTGAATGTCCTTTAATTACTAAAATCGGTATGATTGTTAGAAAATTCCCTTGTTATCCGTGGCATTAGTAAAATAGGTCAAAGCAGCCAAGTATATGACACACTAGACTTCTGAGCTCGTGGAGTTGAATTCGAAATCCGACAAGTGAAGGCGTTTTGAAAACTCCTTGATCCATGACATGCCGTATGGGAGATTATTTTGCTATTTTGCTGGAAGAGAAGGAAATAAAGTTACACGTCTCTTATATTCTATTCCTAGAGGTGTGCGTTCAATATAGTAAGTTAATCTGTCGTATATTTCATATTCTAGAGCAGGGGTCTCCAAACTACGGCCCGCGGGCCAAATCCGGCCCGCCAGTGTCATCAATCCGGCCCGCGACAGCGAATAGTTTATTGCTGCTGTAATAAGTTGGATAAAAAAATACAGAATGATAATAACTCTGTTTTATTGACTTGCTAGGTAAAGCTTAATCACAAGAATAATACGCAGAAAATTTAACTTAAGCATAACAACTAACTGGGAATTATAGATAATGGCAGAAAAATTAAAATGGTTTTGGCTCTTGGTACTTACTGGAGTAAGCAGTATGGCCCTAAGGCTGGAAAGTTTGGAGACCCCTGTTCTAGAGGATAATGACATATATCAATGTGACCGGCAGTCAATAGAATGTGCTTACTCGTATAACCACTTCTAAAGAAAGTCGCCAAAAGAGCACATCGAAAGAGAAAATAAGCATATTGAAATAATGTTTCAAAATAATAACCCCAACATTTTAGTGAGATTCTCTCAAAGTATGCAATCGATTTATATCCTCCAAACAAAAAGTAAAAAACCATAAAATCAATTCAAAGTTGCATGGTAAAGCTTTACGTCGATCAAACCATATTTTATACTCGAGAATCATTCATAGTTAATTAAAATTATGGAATTATTTATTTTATCAGTTGTGTTTACCCTAACTGTTAAAAATTGCCATACTTTATGCATAAAGGGATTGAAAATTCAGATTACTTCTCCAACAGAGTTTTAGGTGGTCTTATTTTTCGTGTAATAAAGTCAAACATTTATAAATAATGTCAATAAATTTTCCAATAAAATATTATGCTTCGAAAAATATTTTTTTTCAAAGCAAACCGCACATTAAATAGATAAAATAAACATTATTTTGTTTATTTAACTGTCTGTGTATTTTTCAGTCAACGTTAAAGGTTTGTTTGTTAGCTATCATTTCATTTCACTGCTAACATTGGTTACTTGCAAAATAAAAAGGAGCTATTTTTTGCTGCTTAACATTTTGAATACATGTGCAAATAAAATAAAATTTGTCAATATAACATAAATTAAACAAAACAAAGAATCTACTGTGATGTTTAATTGATAGAAAAAAGAAGTGAAATATTTGAAAGCCATTTCACTTGTTACAAGTTTTCTGAAGTCAAAATGTTTCAGAAACTTTACTTTAGTGGATATAATAATTGAATCCCAAATGACAAATATTTCTATCAAAAATAACGAAAGAGAGAAATGACTTCACATTATTGGATTATTTTTATGTTATAAAGACATTAATAAATTGCCACCTCATAAGAAATAAGTAAAGATATACAGTGAATTAGAAGGAGCTTATATCTTCCAAGCAGCTAAGAAAAAAACCCAATCTTCTTCAAGTCTGTCCTAAAGCAACAGTTAAGAACGGAAACACTTCATTTATTATGGCTTTACGATCAAAGTCAATTGTGAAAGAAAGAAAAATGGAACAGGAAGAAAAAAAATCGGTCTTCAACGTTTGGGATTTTTCTATTTCCGCTTTCAGTTTAAATAATATTGTATGGTATAAAAAAAACGTTCAATTGAAAAATTAGTCTAGGCATCAGGAAAAAAAACATTTTTTTTTCTCCAAGTAAAAGGAATTCTTATTAAGTTCAAGGATACCTGCTATGCTGGAGACCTCATTGATCATAGATGCTGAAAGAAGATTAACGGAATGGAGGTAAAAGCCATAACATGATTTGTTATGCACGCAGTTGAGAAAAACTGCTTTACAAATTGTGTTTTTGTACATTATAAACCATGTATTGAAGATATATAGCCTTTCAATTGAATATTAAAATAATGAGATAGATGCCTTGTATTTTCTGAAAGAGATTTCTTACCACGTGTTATTAATTCTGAACTTAAGGAAAAATTAGAAAATCTTGTGCAGATATTTTTTGATGTAGCTGGTAAACACTCAGACTGTTGTCTTTTATGCCTTAAGGCAAGCGCTGCACTGGCGTTACTCACCAAGAGGTGAGTGTAGCTTGATGATAAGCTACGGATGCGGAGTAACAGTGCCTTCGCGACGCTCTAGGGTGATTTTAAACCGGAACCTACGGTTTAAAGTTAATTCCGTACCACTAGAAACATCCATGGCCCCACCACGATTCGAACTTGAAGCCTACTGTATCAAGGGCCAGAGAGCTAGCTAATTGGCCAAAAGGCCGCTTCAACAGTGTAGAGAGATTCTCTCAAAATGTGCAATCGATTTATATCCTCCAAATAAAATTTAAAACACCATAAAATAAATTCCAAGTTACATCAGAAAACTTTACTATCAAAGCCTGTTTAAACTTCAGGGTCATTCATAGTTAATTCCTATTATGGAATTATTTATTTTAATTCTTATGTTTATCCTAACTGTTAAAACTTTCCTTAATTTATGTATGAAGGGATTGAACATTCTGATTACTTTTGCAATAGCGTTTTTGGCGGCCTTATTTTTCTTCTAATAAAGCCAAGCATTTATAAATAATGTAGATAAATTTTTCAATAATATATTATGCTTCGTAAAATATTTCTTTTCAAGCAAACCACCCATTACATTGATAACATAAAACATTTTCTTTGTTTATGCAACCGTCTGGGTAACATTCAGTAAACATTAAAGTTAAACTAGTTTCAGTCAACATTAAAAGTTTGTTTATTTGCTATCATTCCATTTTACTATCATGTGTTACTTGCAAAACAAAAAGGTATTTTATTTTTTTGCTACTTAACATTTTGAATACATATTTAAATAAAATAAATTTGTTAATATGTCACAATAAGACAAAGAAAACATTGTTCGTTCGTTCCTATAAAAAATAAAGCTTTTTAATATTTTGTACACATATTCAAATAAAATATATCTCTTAATATATTATCAATATAAGACAAATTTCACAAAATATTGAATATATTGGGATGTATAATTGATAATAAAAAGAACCTACCTACGGTCCTTGGACCTACCGTTTAAAGTTGATTCCGAACCACTACAAACATCCTAGGCACCGGCGGGATTCGAACCGGATAACTGTGTTACGAAGCGCCAGGGCGCTAACCACTCGGCTATCAGACCCTTATATTATCAATATAATACAAACTGGACAAAAAACAGAATATACTATGATGTTTAATTGATAAAAAATAAGTTAAATATTTGAAAGCCATTTCATTTGTTACAAGTTTTCTGAAGTCAAAAAGTTTCAGATACTTTACTTTAATGGATTTAATAAATGAACGCCAAATGACAAACTATTTCTATAAAAGAGCAACGAAAGATAGAAATGACTTCACATTATTGGATTATTTTTATGATGTAAAGACATTAATAAATTGCCACCTCATAAGAAATAAGTAAAGATATACAGTGAATTAGAAGGAGTGTATATCTTCCAAGCAGCTAAAAAAAAAAGCCAATTTTCTCTAAGTCTGTCCTAAAGCAACAGTTAAGAACGGAAACACTTCATTTATTATGGCTTCACGACCAAAGTCAATTGTGAAAGAAATGAAAAATGGAACAAGAAGAAAAAAAAATGTTTTTTTTCGACGTTTAGGATTTTTCTATTTCCGCTTTCGGTCTAAATAATATTGTATGGTATAAAAAAACGTTCAATTGAAAAATTAGTCTAGGCTTCAGGGGGAAAAACATTTTTTTTCTCTCCAAGTAAAAGGAATTCTTATTAAGTTCAAGGGCACCTGTTATGCTGGAGACCCCATCGATCATAGAGTTAGAAAGAAGATTAACGGAATGGAGTTAAATGGTATAAACAGATTTGTTATGCTAGTAGTCAGGGAAAACTGTGTTACAGATTTGTGTTTTTCGTACTATATAAACCGTATCTTGAAGATATATAGTCTTTTAATTAAATATTTAAATATTGAGATACATTTATATTATATAATATAAATGTATGATGATAACATATCGTCAATGTAAGACAAACTAAACAAAATATTAAACCTAATGTTTAATTGTTAATAAAAAAATTGAAAATAATTTGAAAGCAATTTGAAAGCAATTTACTTATTACAAGTTTTTTGAAGTCGCTTTAGTGGATTTAATAAATAACCACTAAGTGAAAAAAGTTCCTATAAAAATAATGCTTTGTTTGCTTTTTAATATTTTGAATACATATGTAAATAAAATAAAAATATTAATATATTATCAATAAGACGCAAATTAAACTAAACATTGAATCTACTGTGGTATTTAATTGATAGTAAAAGAAGCTAAATATTTGAAAGAAATTTTACTTGTTTTAAGTTTTCTGAAGTCAAAAGTTACAGAACCCTTTCTTTAGTGGATTTAATAAATGAACGTCAAAATTTCAAATATTTTTGTAAAAAATAACGAAAGAAAGAAATGACTTCACACTATTGGATTATTTTTCTGTTAAAAAGACATTAATAAATTCCCACATCATAGGAAATAAGTAAAGATAGTGTAATAGGATATAAGTAAAGAAGGAGAGTATGTCTTCCAGGCAGCTAAAAAAACCCAATTTTCTCCAAGTCTGTCCTGAAGCAACAGTTAAGAACGGAAACAATTTATTATGGATTTACGATCAAAGTCAATTGTGAAAGAAAGAAAAATGGAACAGGAAGAAAAAAAATCTGTCTTCAAATCTGTTTAGGGTTTTTCTATTTCCGTTTTCAGTCTAAATAAAATTGTATGGTATGAAAAAAAAATTTTCAATTGAAAAATTAGTCGAGGAATCAAGAGAAAAAAAAAACATTCCTTTTTCTCTCCAAGTAAAAGGAATTCTGATTAAGTTGAAGGACACCTGTTATGCTGGAGACCCCATCCATCATAGCTTTTGAAAGAATATTAACGGAATGGAGCTAAAAGCTATAACCTGATTTGTTATGCACGCAGTTAAGGAAAATTATGCTACAAATTGTTGTTTGGTATTTTACAAGCCGTATCTTGAAGATATATAGACTTTCAATTGAATATTGAAATAATGAGATAGATGTCTCGGATTTTGTGAAACAGATTTATTACCATAAGTTGTTAAATCTGAGCTTAAGGAGAAAAATTAGAAAATGTTATCCTGATTGAACAAATTATGTTGTTGTTGTTTGTTGTTTCTTATCCCACTTGGCTGGCCAAGCCCACTAGCCCCATACGTACTCATGATTGAAGGGGAAGGAAGCAACTTCTGTTGTGATGGAGCACCCCGAAGGTAGAAGCCTGACTTTTGCTCCGTGACGCTCTTACAGTCATAGGAGACCGGGACCTACGGCTTAAAGTGGATTCCGAACCACTACAAACATCCATGGCACCGCCGGGATTCGAACCCGAAACCTGTGGCACCGAGCGCCAGAGCGCTAGACACTCGGCCATTCAGGTCCCAAATTTGCCAACGGCAAGCAGTGTTCCCAGGTGGCCACCCACCCAAGTACCAAATTATTAAATTGTTATACTTTTAAATAAAAAAATAGCCGTATATATATTTTAAACTTTTGACGAATTTTAATTTTCCCGTACACTATCGATTAAACATATAAAATGTAAAATTGAAGTTTAAAGTTAATTTGAATAAATGCTTTTTTGTATAAAATTATTTACATCTTGCTGAGTTAGATTTGCAGTGAACAAGCATGATAAATCCGGCCCAGTTCGACCCCCGTTCGGTGCCCAGTAACAATGTGAGCAGTTAGCAATGCAAGAGGGCGAAGGGTCTTATCACTTCCTTCAGAAACAAAGAGATTCGATATTTCTATAACTGGAAAATTACTCACGTGTATAAGCAGGCTGCATGCTTTCCTGGTTTTCTGTCACATAAGACTCAAATGTGGTACTTTAACCTTTGAAGGCCCTTCCGGATGTTTCTTTCTTTCCATACCTTCCTTCTTTGGGATCTTCGTGATTACATAATTGGTATATGAAGCCTGCCAGTGTTAAGCAAACTAAAAAAAAAAATATTAAAAAAAATAGATAAAAAAAAGTTCTGAAAGTAATTCCTCTTATTAAAAAAATTACTGTTCCGCCAACTTTTGGGAAGAGAATTGGGGTGTGACGAAATTAGACAAATTGAATTCCAGTAGTGTAATAAGAAAAAAGATTATTTCGTAAAACTTTTAATTAAAAAATAATTTAAATTTTTAACAATTAATATTTTAATTTAATAACTAATAAAATTTACACTTTCATAATAGTTTGACCCGCATATATCTTACATATATATATTAATGGCAATAAAAAAAATGGAGATTAATTATATAATTTATTAGTTTTGCCTCAAACGAGCTATAAATACACTTTATAGAATTATTATTTAAAACTTTCACCATTGAAGCTGGAGGCACACAATTGGTTGTGAGGAATGTCTTCTATCATTTAGAGGCAGATGATTGAACCGCAGGAAGTCCCAATATCGTAGTTACTGTGATGCCAGATTAGCAATTCACTACAATATTAATTTTATATATTTTCATAGGACACTAATATTTCAAATTCAACGGAACAGTTATTATGTGGCTGATTCCGAATCATAGCAAATGAACTTATGAACTTAAATGGGAAATTGTCAATAAACAAAAATCTAACTTTTTTCAGAAAAAAAAAAAAAAAAAAAAAAAAAAAAAAAGAACGAAAATTGAAGAAATTACTGAATGAAGAAGATTAAAATTCTATGGCATATAAAAGATCTTGTGTGTTTACGCATCTTGAAAAACAAATGTTTGAATATATTTAGGATATTTTCATACAACAAAATGCAACTTGGATGGGTTATTAACATTTTGAATGTTTTAAAAATTCATAATACATTTAAAGAAATATATACAAAGGACGTATTCAAAACGTTTTGGAAACTATTGCGAATGTTTTCATTATGTCGTTTATTTCCCAATGTCTACGAGAATACATATTTTATAATATATTGCATCAGTACGAAGAAACCGAATTTTTATTTAAGCAAATTTGTAGATGATTTTTTTTTCAAGATGCACATCAAATCTTCTTACATTTCTACCTTTTTTTCATACTCATGAGAACGCATAGATGTTCGTTTATAAAGTTATTTTGTTTATAAAAACTATTATTGTATCGTTTTTGTATTTTTGTGCTATTTCTGTTAGATTGTGAAAACTCGTCCATTAAATATTGGTTTCTTGATATACTGTTCCAGAAAAAAAAAGGGAAACTAATGGCACAATCGCGTGTGACACACCTTTGTAAAATTGGAGATCAAAGAAACGCATTGCAATTTTTCAGCACATTTATATTTTTTATTCATGGATATCAGCAATATTCGATAAACATACAAGGGAAATATTTAGTGAATATTCAAAAATATTGTATTTTTTATTTTCTTTTTATGCCATGTATTTTATTTTGTGTTTATGTATGTTTGATATTTTGGAGTTGTAAATTTTGTAACTTCGATTTAATGCTATTTTGATGATATAGGTTTTGGTTTATTTATTTGCTTTTATTAAATTACTATGGAAAATTTCAAGTTCTTCAACAGCGAATAATAGTACATCAAACAAACACATGATTTTTTTCGATTATTCTAGATTTTATTTCATCAATGTATTGATGAATTAATTGATGTCATTTGTTATCTTGTTCTTTGCATTTATTTTTTAATGATATCTGTTGTCCTATAAACTTGCCATTGGCAATAAAACAATATTATGATCGATTGTTCATTGTAAAATTTAAAAATAATTACAGTGTCAATATAAAAAATATTTAAAATTGAAAAATATGAAAAAAATATAAGAATCAATTCTGTAAATAAATTCGTAACTAAAACAAGCTTATATCTGTAAAAATGGAAGAAAGACACGAGGTTAGACGAAGCACGAAGTTGCTGGTCTATTGCTCCAATGTGTCTTCAACGAAATAATTTAGTTCTTAAAGGTACAACTTTACATAGCCCGTCTGTTGATTTGTAACTTACCATCTTATGTCTTAGCAGAAAGTAATGTTTTAATTACAGTAATGAAAAAGCAATTTACCTCTGTTAGTTGCAGCATTTAATGTCCTTCAGCTGTTGACAATAAAATAACAATTCTTTTTTATAGTTGTGTTAATAAAACCACTATAGCAATTATTAAGATAATCATTATTTCAGTCAGATGTGTTAATTCATGTTATGGGGAAAAACAACCTTACGAAAGCAGCAGAGTAATTAGTTTTTGGATGTTCTGCTGGCCTGTAATTAACTTTTTCAGGATTCATAATTTGAATTTTTGCTTTCTGCAATCTGGGACATTCTGTCCATGATGCAAATATAACTAAATTCACCCGCCATTAACGTTTATGGAGTTTTCTATCCTTTTCGGAAGCGAACATTTCTTGTGGGAGTTGTAGGCATCTGATTTTGAAATTAAAATTATGATTGAAATTAAAATTAGGAAATTATTATTATATCACAATTACTATGATTGATAAAACTATGGTTGGTAAAACAGCAAAAAAATTATTGCATTGCAATAGGTTTTCTATTAAATTTTATTTCGATATGCTCCAAAAGGAAAAGTTTGGTTTATTTAAAGATTTCCATGTTATTTTTATTTAGGGTAAAACAACTTGCCAGTTGGAAAGAGGTTGTTTGGTTTTTCTAATTATGAGATAAATAAATTTGTCAGAATAGAAACAAATATGCTGTTTCTTATCCCATTTGGTCCGTAGTACCATCTAGACCAAGTCCATGAGTCCGTGTGTTCTCAAACAATGGAAACAGTTACAGAAGTTGAGCACAACTGGTTCTTCTGGCAATCAATGCAAGTCAAGATATGAGCAGGAGGGACTTGAAACAAGCTACATTTCTGGAAAAGTGGATAAACAGAAACAATTATATTTAAGCTTATCCTTAATATCTTCTTTGCTAGTGTTCCTCTATCGGCAACCATTTTCGTCAGAATATCTCAGAACCACCTATAGGGGTCTGAGTTTTTCTGACGAAAATATGTTAAATTAAATGAGTTGATCTTTAAGAAATTTAGTAATTGCTCGATGTTCATCTTCGATTTACTCTACTAGGTAACACTTAAAGAGTTTTCCAGAAAGGGTTATTTTTTATTTCACTAAGAACAGCAAATAAATTATTCGCTAGCCTAATGCTAATGAGGACTTTATGTGGAAGTAAGACTGAGGAAATGTTGACAGAATTCTCTACATCGTCAGGGTCAATAGTTTAAATTTTAGGTGTTATATCTAATGACATGTATAGATGTAGAAGAAATATATTTATTTCGTTTTAGTACTGAATTCTGAGGTTCAAAAACGCTTTCGAATGTTGTTTATATGGAAAGAGTTATCATTGCCGCACATAAATTTTATTAAACGATTTTCTGTAGGAAATTGGCATTTAAATTTCTAGTTAATTTTTTTAATCAAAAATATTGTATGAAACTCCTTAATGAAAATAATTATTTCTGAATAGAAAATCAATATTTCATTATCAAATAAAAAAATTATTATTTTACTATAACCAATTAACACAGATTAAAAATCTTATAAATGAATAGTCTCACACAAATGAATAATAAAAATACAAAAAAGATCTGTTTGTTAATGCTTTTTATTCCACTTGGTCAACAGCAATATCTAGACCAAGTCCATGAACCCGTGTGTTCTTAAGGAGGACGTTGGAGGAGGGCAGCTTCTGTTCTGATCGAGCATCCATAGGTAGAAGTCTTACTTGGCTTTATATCACAGTGCCTTCCGGAAGGACTTTCCCTGCATTTGCATATCGTATGGGAGAATACCCGGAAAAAACCCCACCAGTTGGTCCGATTCTCGCGGCAAGATGCTGGAACATCCCAAACGTCATCGAGCCTCCTAGTTCTTTGAAACAATGTCTACAAACAAGCCGCCAGAGGATTGAACCTCAGTCCTAATGCTCACCAGTGGCTCAAGTTGCCCCTAAGCCACGAGTGGGGCAAAAAAAATTTTAAGCATATAACTTAAACATGAGATTATTATTTATTATCTAAAATAAATGCTCTCAAAGATTGTACATCTTAAGAAAGGTTAGGAATCAATTTTGAAAATAAAGAGATAGCTTTTCTATTCGAGTTTCTTTTCTATCTGTGAGATGAATTAAATCTCTATTCGAAAGGGATCAAATGTGAACTTTAGTCAGAAATATTTATAAATGGTGTGTATGTCCTAAGCCAAAGGCAGGCCATGTAATTTAGATATATTATTTGCATTTAAAAACAAAATTGACAAGCTGAAATCTTCCTGCCTACCTTTATCTAACTACAGATGTTATTAGAGCTGAGGTGCAATCCGCTGGCGGCTTTGTTGTAGACACTGTTTCGAACAACGAGGAGATTCAATGACGTTTGGGATGTTTCAGCATCTTGCCTCCTGAATCGGACTACCTTGTGAGAGTTTTTCTGGGTTTTCTTCCATATCATATGCAAATGCAGTCCTCCGGAAGTCACTGCCCTCCTTCTTCAGAGACTCGGAGCCAAGTCAGATTTCTACCTAACGGGTTCTCCATTACAACATAATCTGCCTTTCTTCCATGAGACCATATGAATTCATGGACTTGACTTAAAATGTCGCTATCGCTCCAACCATATGGAATAAGAAAAAAAAACAACAATTAAATTAATGGGGAAAACTGCTTTTAAGAGCTCTGATGCTCGTTGCCATAACTTTTGGGTTCGAGTCCCGTTGGTGCCATGGATGTTTGTAGTGATTCAGAATCCGCTTTAAGCCGTAAGTCCCAGTCTAATATAACTGTAGAGCATAGGGCTGACATCCCTACTCCTGGAAAAAAAATCAGCGTCACAGAGCTAAGTCAGGCTCCTACCTACGGTTGCTCCATCACAACGAAGCTGCCTCCTTTCAGCTGCTTCCATGAGACCACACGGGTTCTTGGACTTGGTCTAGATGTTGCCGCCGATCAAGTGGGATAAAAAACAAACAATGGATATGTTTAATATTTTTTTGATAAATCTATTTGTTCCACGAACTTGAAATTTCGGTTTCTGTTTGGTCATACTCTAATAATGATATACTTACCATGTTTAGTCACTATTAATAATCTTCTAAAATATTAATTCTATTTTTCAGCATAATATAGTGAGAAGAATTTTAAAATTTCTTTCTAAAATTAACCTCTTACATGTCTGTATTACTGTGGAAATAGTTTTTCGAAGAGACATAGGCATTTTGAATCCGGAAATTATTATCTTGCTAATTATTTTAAATTTAGTTGAAAATTTATTACCTCATTGAAGAAACGAAGAACCTTCCTCATTGAAGAAAAGAAAAAAAGTTTAACAGAATTGGCTCAAGAATTATTTAAAATAGCTCATAAAAATTTATTTTCCATAATCGTTTTACGACAATCTTTTTCTACTTTTTCTTTCTACAGCCATGTTTCCTAATTTGCGAAGTTGATTAAATATGGTAATTGAGAAAATTTCCTCGACATATTTTTTCAAAGCAATAAAATCTTTCAACGTCGAATCCTAACTATGTTACCTAAAACTGTTTATGTTTTTTCTTCAAAGTATTGCATTTAAATAATAATTCATTGCAATTCTTTAAGGTAAGAACAATTATTAATTACAGATGATTGCTTCTAAATTATTAAATTACTTCTGTCATAAAACGATTAAATTGAAAATTAGGTACTTATCTTACTTTGGGTACTTTAATAGTAAAGGGATAAACAATGTAATTCAGCTAATAATTATATGCTGCATAATAATTATTAGGATGAATTATTCAAGTATTTACAATGCAGGAGCTTACTATTATTTCAGGATAAGTTTGCTATGGATATTATATTTTAAGTAGAAAATTTGACACACTGATTAAAAGTTTTAAGGTATTGGTATATTGCATTAGTAATAATAGCGATTTATTTGAGGTTTTTTTTTATTCCCAATGGCAGAGTAATACAAAAATTAGAAAAATACAAAATGAACAAAAAAATGCACCCATTAGAGTTCAGCAATGCTGACCAAAGAGTTCTCTATATTGCCAATATCTTGCTGTCTCGGATTTGCCATGAAGTGCCAAGCAAAGTTGGAAATTTATTTGAGGTAAATGTTATTGAATTTACAAATATTAATGCCGACTCGTGACTCAGTGGTTAACATGCACCACTGGTGAGCATTCGGGTTGAGGTTCAATCCGCTGGCGACTTAGTTGTAGATACTGTAATGTTCAGCATTTTACCTCGTTATTCAAACTACCTGCTGAGAGTTTTCCGGGCTTTCTCCCATACCCAAATATTTATTATGCGGTATTTTCCCCTAAACCGTCCTCACGTAAGGCACTGCAGTCCTTCTTCAGAGACACGGAGCCAAGTAAGACCTCTACTTATGGGTACTCCATCTCAATAGAAACTGCAATTTCCTTCCCTCGATGAGTAGAATACCCATGTAATACTCATAGTTATGTAAGGGACACTGAGGAATAGACGCAACAACAACAATAATAAGATTATATAAAAAAAAAGTTGCCGTTTTGATTTGTAAAACAAATTAAAAACTCATTTATTACTGTTTACTCTATTACAACTATTTTTTTAATTCCTTGCATAATAAGTTTTTAGATTGAATAATTAAATTATGTTCAATTTACACAGAAATTTTTTTTTTTTTTTTTCCGAAATTAATAAACGAAGGAATTATTGTCTCTTAAATCACACAAAATGCTTTTTCAATGGTTTAAAAATGATACTTTGTAAATGATCTTATTATAAAAATAAACTCAAAAGCTTCTTTTAACGTTTTCAGGTCAAAGTCCTATTAAACTACTTCTGCCCTATGAAAATCAATGGCAATTTAATTTTGTGACTTTATTAACTGTTTTACTTATCTTACTTATGTAATTACTAATATTTATTTATATAATTAATCTTTTATTTATGAGTTTAAACTAAATATACATGATGTGATCAATTACACATGATGTGATCGATCACACAGAAATAGGAAAATATTTCTTCAGAAGTTAATGAATGAAGACATTAATGCCTCTTAAATCACTCAAAATATTTTTTCAATCGATTAAAGAATGATACTCCGTAAATGATCTTATTAAAAAACATACTCTAAAGCTTCTTTCAACATGCTTATCAGATAAAAATTTTATTAAACTTCTTTGTCCCTATGAAAATCAATGACAATTTAATTAAGTGACTTTATTAGCAGTTTTATTTATGTAATAAATTTTTATTTATACAATGAATCTTTTATTTATGTAATAAATTTTTATTTATACAATGAATCTTTTATTTATGAGTTAAAACTAAAAATACAAGGTTTGATACTAAAAATTTATAATTTTTATAATTTTTTATAATTTTTAAGTTAGGTATTATATATAAGAAAAATTCCAACACTTTAATAATGGGCATTTTTAATACTAGGATAAAATTCCAACTCTTTTGTTTATATTTTCGATTAAATTATATATAGATAATAGAACAATGTTTCTTTTCCCAGCATGTTAAAAGGTTTCAAATTAAAAAATCTGCTACTTTTCATAAATGTAATTAAATATTCAATTAATAAAGTGGCGTGAATATTTTTTTGAATGTAAGACGATGCATTTTTGTTTTTAAAACTTAATTTATGATATAATACATCAAATTTCCTTGATAAAGATTGTCGTTAAAAAGTTCAACACAACAATATTAATTATTTAGTGTGGTGTGGTTACTGCTTGGATTATAAAATGTCAAATTCATAGTCTTGGAAAATTTTCTGTATATTAGTAAATAAAATAAATAGTATTTTAAAAACAAAAGAGTAATGCTCTCATTAATTGTTAGTGAGAGCATTAAGATATCATATTATGATTATGTTATAACATCATTAATATTATAATATTATTATATTACAATAAAAATATTAATAAATTTAATAATTAACCAATTATTATATTATTATATATAATGATCAAATAATTATATTTGTATGTATAGAAATGTATTGATATTTTTGCTTTAATTTAAAAATCTAAATAACTATTTAGTTTATGACTTAAATTTCATTTTTTATTTTCAAATGCTTGATATTAAGATAATATATTATGACTGCATTATTATCAAACCAATTACTCATTATAATAATCGGTTTTGTTTTAATCAAATATGTGAAAAACTTGTCAGAATCTTTAATATAATACTTAAAAAATTAAAGGCTCATAATTTTGCGGATAATTTTATTTTTTTGCTTGATTGCTGTTTAATTTAAAATGTACTAAAAATAAATATTTGAAAAAGCAATTCAGAACTTGTTATGCTGTTTTGCTATTTGGATGTCATATTTTGAAATGTTTTAAGGGGCAAAGGTTAAAAAATAAATTTTTAAAAATAAAGATTTATAAAATTTAGATATTTGAATGTATTTTTTATGATATATTTCAAGAAATTTTATATACTAAGTTGGTATTGTATGCAGTTAGATAAATGTACATGAACTACATTAAACATTCAGTAACAAAACTTGAATTTTTTTTATGTGCAGATAAATTATTATCACATATTGTATTCGACAGTTCATACCAAAGCTTTAATTTTTCTTATGAATTCAAGCCCTTATCTTAATAAAGTTTAATACAATTTTTGTATTGCTTTAAGGGAATTATTTTAACAAATAAAGTTAACAGAGTTAGTATTAGTATGTATAGAATGTATTGATATTTTTGCTTTATTATTTCGAAAAAAAAATATTATTATATTATTTAAATAATATCTTCATTAATGTTTAAATTATCATTGATGTTCAAAATATTTCAGATTTCACATCAGGAATAAATATATGTAAAATTTTCACAAATGTTACTGATATGCTCCTATAATAAAAGATATTTTTATAACCATTAAAAAAGAACAATAACTGTTATTTTCAGTAGTAACTGACATGACATTTCAAATATTACTTTAATTTTTGACAACCATTCAATATTAAATAAGAGTTTTTATATTAAGAAGGATTCACAGGTGTCCTCGGAGTGGTCTTTTGCGTTTAGGGAATAGCCGCAAGTCGCACGGCGTGAATACGGTGGTTGTGGAATGATATGGGTTTCATTTTTGGCGAAAAAGTCACGAAGAATCAATGCAGTGTGAGCTGGCGCGTTCAGTGTTTTCGGTATCAATCGAGATTTGACGCATTTGTGGCCCCAAAAGTGGAATCGACCGATCCTTTTGAAATTCCAACATCAGCCGCATGGTCTCTAATTGTAAATCGACGGTTTGCAAGCACCATAGCATCGAATCTTAATTTTTTTGGACGTGAGCTTCGTGGGTTTAGATGGATGGTCCACCATAGAGCTCTTCGTCTTTAATGCGTTCTCTGACTTTTTTGAACTGTTTATACCACTTCTAAACATTTCTTTCCGATATAGGAATGCTCATCGAGTGACTTCTGCAACATTCTATACGTAAAATAAATACACAATTTAATGCAAGTGCTTTGCTCAATTAATTCAGACATTTCAAAAATCGCCGGAATCAGTTTTAGTGTCTCACAAAGCCAAGCGTAACTCAAACACTAATGAATATTTGACGTCAAATTTCACACACGTATCAAAGACAGTGCCAGGAAAATAAAAAATAAAAATTAATTCTATAAGCGCCGGGAATGTTTAAATTGAAAGTTTGCTTTACTTTTAGGACACAATAGTAAACCTCGAAAGTATATAATTATTGCCTACAAATATGAGATTTATCCTTTTTTAAAAATCTTATTTTCCATTTATTGTAGTTTATATAAGGTATAATAATTATATTTATCACTTTTTATGAAACTTCATCTGTACATCAATAAATATTTTTATTGCTATACATATTTTTGTTTTTCCATATGTACTTATACAAAATGCATAAGGAATAAAGTAGAAAGGTATGTAACTGTTGCCTCCATATATGAGACTTAGCAATTTTTAAAACCGCATTTCCCACTTGAGTTTATACCGAGCGCTCATCCGATTTGAAGCATCGCATTATTGTCTCTTCCACCCCCGCACTTTCATCCCGTAAAAGCTATCGCGGAGCTCACGTCCACGGAGAGGAAATCCAATGAAAGAACTGCTTCTTATTCAGGAAACATCGACGATTGGCGAGGAATGGAATTTCCGGCTGTTGGCGTAGAAAAAAAAAGTACTGTAGGTGCAAAGTCGCCATGCCAGAGAGTAAAGTTGAATGCATTTTTGATGATTTTCGAAACTCTTGGGAAAAGTTGTGGCTTCACTTCTCTCACCCAAGTGATATAAAGTTTCATAGCATACACAGTCTTTACCAAACAAAAAAAAGTTTTCTAACTGCTCTGGAATGTTTTAAAATACATATTTAATAAAAACATTCGTTTCAAAAGTATTAAATGTTTTGTTTTGAAATAGTTTATGATCTTTGGAAAAATTTAGATATAATGAAATACAGAAGAGGAGGAGTTTTGAAAAATTTGAAAATCAGATAGATAATCAGGTGTTGTGATAATCAAAGAAGTTCTGTTAATTTTGAAAAAAATTTGAAGAAAATTCTTTTGAATTGGATTTTTCAAGTGATGTAAAGTTTTGTATCACAATCCGTTCCAGATTGAAAGTTACAAAGGGTATTTGCTCCATGTATTTTATGTTATGTTGCTAATTTGTTACAATGCAAAAAATATTACTATTCCTTCATTCTAAGAGTAAGAAACTTTTAACTAATTATTTATTTTACAAATATCAAAAAATAAAATGTAGAAATATTTTCACGCTTTACAAAAATGTAAAAACGTACTATACCAAGAAGGAAAAAAAAATATGTGGGAAGATTTTCGAAATTGATAATTTTAGAATTTGATAATTATCAAAATATATGAAGTAAACCGTTTCGAATTTGATTTCTCAACTGATATAAAGTTTCGTATCGTAGTCCATTCCAAATCGAAAATTACAAATGGTCTGATTCGATCCATGTGTATTACATTCTGTTACTAATTTGTTCCAATGCAAAAAATAATCATATTCCTTCATTTCAAAAGTAGGAGAGATTTAAAGAAATATTTATTTTGCAATTATCAAAAAATAAAAATTGTGAAAATATACAAATATGTAGGTTTAGTTACGAAAGGCTGAAATACATTGTTGGATGATTTTTGGAACTCTTGGTAGAAGTAATTTCTTGCAGCTTCACTTCTCCCACCCAAGTGATATAACGTTTCACAGCATATACAGTCTTTATCAAAAAAAGAAGTTTTGGAACTGCCCCGGAATTTTTCGAAATACATATTTAACAAAAACTTTCGTTTCAAAAGTATTAAATGTTCTGTTTTGAAAGAGTTTATGATCTTTGGAAAAATTTAGGTATAATAAAATACATCAGAGGAGTTTTGATAATTTTTAAAAAAGTATGAAGGAAACTCTTACGAATTTGATTTTTCGAATGTAATAAAGTTTTATCATAATCCATTAAAAATTTCAAGTTGCACATGGTCTGATTTGCTTCATTGTAAGTTTCACAATTTGTTCCAATGCAAGAAATTTTCCTAATCCTTCATTTTAAAAGTAAGAGACATTTAAAGAAATATTCATTAATACTAATTATAATAATTATAATTACATACTATACAAGGAAGAAAAAAATTAAGTTGGGCGATTTTTGGAACTTTTGGTAAAAGTAGTAGTCCACTTTTCTTATTCAAATTTCATAGCATATATAATGCTTATCAAATTGAAATAGAATTTTCAAAAATATATCTATATGTATGTTTTAGAAATATTCAAAGAACTATTCATCTAAATATTTTTTTAATATTTTTTTATTTCCGATGTCAAATTTACAGGGCAACAGATATCATTAAAAACAAAAACAAAGAACAAAATATAAACAAGTGACATCAGTTAATCCATCTATTTAAGTCTTGCAATTTTTTCTAGATCGTTTTGCCATGTTAGACGTTGCCCGGAGTGCACCACGAGGAGGTAGATCTACGTTGCACTACATTCATGTCAATATTAAACACTTAATCGTAAAATAATTCGTAATTCTTAAGAAAATTAGGTAGAAGATGGAATACAGGAAGATTTCGAAATTTCAATTTGTTTTATTCGTTTACGAATTTTTTTTGCTAAATAATTATTGAAAACAGTATAATGCTCTATACCAGTAAACTTTTAAAGATTTAAAAATTATGATGTATGAAACTATGATTCAAAATTCGTTTAATTGAAGTATAATCTTAAAAAATCCAGGTAAACACACTAAATAAGAGAAGTTTTAATAATTTTCAAAAATATTGAAGGAAACTGTCCTTTTAATTCACTTAACTAAATTATAATCCTTTATAAAACACTGATTAGTCCCCCTCTCATATATGGTGCTGAAACTTGGAAAAAGATAAAGACACTCTTGCTATATTTGAAAATCGAATTTTAGTAAGCATATTTGGTGGAATAAGTGTGATAATTATTGGAGAGGAAAAAAATAAAGCAGAAATTTATAAGCTATTTATAGAGTCAGACATTATTAAATTTATACCAATACAGAGGATTAAATGATAAGGACACTTAATAAGATTAGACAACAATTGAATTATTAAAATGATCTTTTTGGTTAAACCAGTTGGCGGCAAAAAGAGGGAGGGGGACCGAAACTTAGTGGGTTGACTATCTGGAAAAAGACTTGAAAACTATTAAGGTGACTAATTGGAAAACTTTGGTCAAGAGCAGTACGGCATGGAACGAATTCTGAAGAAGGTCAGGTCCCATAAGGGGCTGTCACACCATTGAAGAAGACGAAGAAAAAAATATAATTCATGAAGGAATATAAGTATAACGCAATATATCAAAGGAACGCAATATATTTTGAAAACTTATATGAGAAACTTCTTTCAAACTAGCTTAAAAGTGAGATATAGTTACATATTACAATCATTTACTAAAATCCTTTTCATAAAAACTTTCTTTTTTCAAACTTGCAAATAATATGAGAATTTTTGCCGATATATAATGCCTCTTTATTTTAGAAGTAAGAAATATTTAACTAAAAAATAATTTCATAATTAAAAAGCGATGCAATTTGAAAGTGTTCTCAAGCATTTGGAAAATGTAGATATGTAGTGTTGTGTGTTGTACAACTCTGGATTGTAACTGGCTGTAATTGGATTAAGACTTGAGACACAGATTTGAGAACACACAGCTTTATTTCAAAACGCACAAACACCATACACGAACAATTAGGGACAGACAATATTTAACATATTTAAATATATCTAATTATACATTCGTGGACGGATTTCACTTCTAAGCCGAAAATAAACATACTCAGGCAAGCTCTGGGTGCGCTGAATATACTTCCGCTCAGGGTGAGAGCTTGTAGGCCAACTGTTACGCTGGTTTGTGCTAAATATATTTTCTCTGAGGATGAAATATTACAAACTAAACCTAAGAGTTAATTCTGTGATTATTGTAATATTGTGCCTAACATTTTAACTTGTCGAAATTTTGAGATTTTCTCCTATGTAGCTTCTAAATGTGTTCCAAATAAATTCATTTGTTTATATCTATAAGGAATAAAGTTTTTCGCATTAATTATTAATATTTAGTACACAAATTTAACAATTTATTTTTTTATTTCCAACAATGAAAAGATTTTTTTTGTATACAATTGTTAATTTAAATAGTGAAGGAAAGAAATTTATTCTTTTTTTTTTGCAGTGATTAAAAAATCAACTTTAAAAAATTTTAAAAATACACAGATGAATTCCTTAGTAAAATATTGCAGTACTCCACTAAAGTTATTAAAATACAGTACATTTTGTATTGTGTGCAATCCTATTAAATAAACTAGTATGTTTTCTAAATTTATTTGAATATATACGAAACATTTAAGCACTATAACATGAAACAACCATTGTAATATGAACAACAGTCAACCGCAAAAGTATTAAATATATTTTATGCCTTATTACTTTTTATGAAAATAATGCTATTATTCCTGCATGCATGATATTGGAAAAATGCTTTTAATATATTAAGAAATTTTATTATTTTTTATTGTACTATAATTTAATTTGCTTTGTTATGTACCTTGCGCCTAGTGGTCAATTGGCTATCTCTCTGGCCTTTGGTACCACAGACCTCAGGTTCGATTCCTGGAAGTGGCTTGGATGTTTGTTAATGGTTCGGAATCCACATTTAACTTTTAGTCCTGAATAATTAGCCTAAATTGTGCAAAAGAATGACCGTAGAGTGACAAACCACACCAAATCTTAATCTATTTTATTACTTTTTACTTTTTTTAAAATTTATTTCTTATAACTATTCATTAAAATATTTATCATCACCTAAAATATTTTTAGATGTATGATTCCTTCATAAAAATAAAGGAAAATAATTATATTTTAAACAATTATTGCGTGTAAATTCTGTTAAAATATACTTATGTCTGTTAAATATACTTATGTTAAAATATACTTACGTCTGTTAAATATACTTCTGTTAAAATATAATATACTTAAATATTTTCACTTTCATTTATTATTTAATGTTTTGATATTATTTTAAACATTTTTATCGCTGAAAAATTTTCCAATTATCATGCATTTTTATAAATTACATTTAATAATAATATACTGAAATTTATGTAAATAATTTAAAGTTATAATGTTCTAATAATAAGCTAATCAATAATTTGAAAGTAAATAAAGCACAAAAATCTTTCACTAAATAAAAACAACGATTTTGTTATGCTAATGTTTCTGTGCTCATCTGTTTAGCTCATCAAAAATTAATTAAGATATTTTCCAGTCTTATCTCTTAAAAAAATATTGAGTCTTTAGTTTTTAAATCTTGGGTAGTACAGTTGTAAATAATGCTTTTAAAATGTTATAAATGTTCATATAAGGATAATGTATACCTATAATAAACAATAAAACATTGAGGTATTTGATTAAAAATACAATTACATTAAATTTAAATCATGATAAAATTCCAGTAAATTTCTCTGAAATATTATTATTTATATTGTTGTAGAGTTTCGTTACTTTTGTAAAACAAACATGTAGGTAGCTTTATTTAATATAACAAAATAACAAAATAAAAACAAATATGAAGCAAAGTAATAAAAATAAAAATAAAATAACATTATAAATAATTAATAAAATAAAGTATTATAGCAATAGAACATGAGAAAATATTATAACAATATAGCATAATAAAATAACACAATAAAATATAACAAATTAAAATAACAAAATAACGCTTGTAAAACACATTTATTGAACAGAAACAAAATTAACACCAAAAAATATCGTTTCCAAAAAGAAAATTTAACCCCATGTCAAATATGATTTTCTATTTTGAATTGAATTTGTACTTGTGATAAAATATTATAACAATATAGCATAATAAAATATTATAACAATAAAGTATAATAAACTATTATAACAATATAGCATAATAAAATATTATGACAAAATAACGTCTGTAAAACAGACGTTTATTGAAAAAAAAGAAACTAAAAAAAACATAAATATCGTTTCCAAAAAGAAAATTCAACCACATGTCAAATATGATTGTTTTATTTGGAATTAAATTTATACGTATAATAAAATATTATAACAATATAACATGATAAAATATTATAAAAATCTAACATAATAAAATATTATAACAACCTAACATAATAAAATATTATGACAAAATAAAATAACAAAATAACGTCTGTAAAGCAGACGTTTATTGAACAGAAACGAAAAATAAACAACACCAAAAAAATATCACTTCCGAAAGAAAATTTAACCACACGTCAAATATATATTTTTTATTTTGAATCGAATTTGTTTTTATAAAGTTCTATGATGATAATCTTATGAAGTTTAAAAATAAATTCATTCAAAAATGTCAGACTTTCAAAGAAAAGTCTACGCTTCGAATTTATTTCCTTTACAGTTATTCATTAGTTTAGTCTGAACAGGATAAATGAGTAACGCATTTTTTTTTTTTTTTTTTTTTTTTTTTATTCATTTCACGAAACTTTATTTCTTTTTTTTTTTTTTTTTTGCTTTAGAATTTAAGTAATATATAAAAAATTCTCTCAGAATGAAAAGAACTTTTGAAAATATCAGTAGAAATTTGCATAGTTTTTGAAAAAGAAATATTCAAAACTGTCTTATTATAGAAACAGTTGGGAAGTTTTTAATTTTAAAATGCATTTCTTATATTTTATTCAGAAAAGCAAAAATGAACTTCAAAGAATTTTATGACATTTATTTCCTAAGAATATGCAGCAAATATATATATATATATATATTTGCTATACTCTTAATGTTTTGTCATAGAGAAACATATATTTAGTTGATTTTCCTATTATTTTACAAAAAAGTTTGTACTTCATGAATTAATAAATTTTTTAATTAGTTAAAAAATGTCACCTTTTTTTTAAATACTTTTTCTGCTATTATGCGAAATGTATATTATTAAGAGCAAAAAAAAATATATATCCGTTAAGATTGCAAAATTTAATAAAGATTAGCGGAGCAATCAAAATTTTTAATTATAAAAATGGAAGTTTAATTCTATTAATATTTATTTATTTTTAAAGTATTTTTAAAACATTTCCGGTAAGCACATGAACAATCAACGTTTTTTTTTTTTTTCGTGGTTTTTATATTTGTTTAAAGTCTTATTCATTTATTGTAAAAAAAATTTATTGTATAGTTATTCGTTTGCTGTAAAAAAAAACTATGTTTTGTTAAAGACACGTTCATACCAGAAAATTTAAATAAATGTTTCACACTGCATTTATTAAATATTACGCCCTTTTATAAATACTAGATATAGTGTAATTTTTTTATTTTCTTTATATTTCCTATTCTGTGAGAGTAATTTTATTGCATGTTTTCAAACTTATGCAACTATTTATATTACTTTTTCGTTCTGGTTTCATTTCTAATTAAAAAATAAAAGAAAATTTTGTTGATTTCAAATACCAGAATTTTGGTCTAACCTCATTTAGATTGGTAGCATGGTAAAAAAGACTAGAAAGAAAAATTAAATAATAAATAACAGATGCAGCTTTACACAGGGTGCATCTCCTTGTACACTACCCCCATATTTTGCCCTCCATATGTACGGAAAGAATACTTTTCAGAAGTATTTTTCTTCTTCCTTCTCGAGCTTAAATGGAAGAAAATACCAAAGTACAGCTTTATCAAAGCGTACACCTCGTATACACTCTGTTCCCCTTATTCAGTTTCCCTGCCCAGTTAAAATCATAATTTGTCATCAGAAAATAACACAGAAGGAAAAAGATGTATAGTACAGTTTTTTTTATTTAATTATTTTATTACACATAATGTATTTAAATAAAAAAAATAAGTTATATAAATTTACATATGCTAATTTATATAAATTTATACATTATATAATATTTATAAACTCGTAGTTGGGGTCTAATGACCGAGTGATCGTCATTTTGGCCCTCGGTGTTACAGGTTTCGAGCTCTGGTCCTGACGTTGATCATGGATGTTTATAGTGGTTAGGAATCCACTTTAAACTGAAGGTCCCGGTTTAATATGACTGTAGAGTGTTGAGTGCAGGATTGACAACCCTACCCCGTAAAAAGAAAAACGTCTCATGTTTCGGAATATGCCAGTAGGGAGACGGCCTTGGCTCAGCATGGTGGAAAAAGAAAATTCATACTTGCAAATAAAGAATAAAGAATTTTTTGCAATAAAAGAATTTGTTAATTTTATGCCACTGAACTATAGTTGTCTTTTTAGAAATTAATTATGATCTTTTAAAAAAATATCTACATTTTTAAAATTGTGGTTTCGACTAGCTTTAAGAAATTCCTAACACCATCTATCGGAGTTATGAAAACATATAGATATCAGATAAATGTTGGCTTGAAACTTGTAATAGACCCCATAACACGCATGAATTTGCCCCCTCCCTAAATTAAATGCCAAAATCACTCCGATGATTAGTTATTTGCTTCATGTTGCACAACATTGTGCATATAACTTAATAATATCCTTTCAAAATTATTTTTAATTGGCGCACATACTTTTTTTTATTTCCAAACAAATGACATCAGTTACTGGCACTCCAACAACGCTTCCATCAAGAAACAGGAGGCAGTGCAGAAGAGGAAGCAAGATGAGACATATCCGTTTCTGGTTGTCACACAGGAGACAGAGAGGGTCAGAAGCCAGTTTAATTCTAGGAAGGTGCTTGCGGAGACAATCGTGACCGCAGAAAGTACGTAGCAATGCCACCGACTTTTCTCCAGGCCGTTAGGGGATATCATAAATAGGATCGTACCAAGGCTTGTGACTGTTTCTCGTGGCAGCATTTTCAAAGAAGGAGCCCATAAGGGCCTTTTTAGCTATCGCCTTATTATGGTGTGCAACGTAGATCTACATCCTCGTGGTGCACTCAGGGCAACGTCTAATACGTCAAAATGATCAACAAACACGACCTTCAGTCTGGGTCTCGGTGTGAGTTTCTTAGAGTTCTGCAGTGAAAGGCAGGTGATTGTCCCAAAACAACAGAGATGAGTTATTAAATAAACATAAATATAAAAATATATATGAGGGCCCTGATTGCCGAGAGATTAGCGGTCGATACCACAGGTTTCAGGTTCAAATCCCGAGGTGTCATGGATGTTTGTAGTGGTTTGGAATCCAGATCCCTGTCTAATAGGATCGTAGAGTGTTGTAGAGGTATTGTTACTCGCGTCGGTAGCATATCTTCACGCAACACCTACCCCCTTGTGTAGTGCCAATTGAGTAACAGTCTCGAAGTTCTTGCTTATGGCATAAAGATTAACTGTCTCTGTATTGCATTAGAACAACAATATAAAAAAATATATTTTTATTTGTATTGAATAAACTACATATTAAGAAAAGACATTCTAATTTATTGAGATTTAATTTAGTTAACAAAGTTATTCAAGATTATTTGAATGAATTCTTTTGTCACCAAGTTGAGAGGTTTTTTTACACCTAATAAATTTATCGTTTGCTTGTTCAGTGTAGTAAACACTCAAAATTTTAGTGCTAAAATAACAGGTTCACTATCAATGGCTCTCAAAGTAATAAAAAATACTTTTATTTGTCGAGAAATCTGGTTCAAAAAGATTTAACAATCACTTCAAAGAGAAAAGTGATTACGGGATTCGAACGCAATAAAAGTACTTAGATTTGAAAGTAAGCTCAATTGTCTAGGCTCAATCCAATTATTTTGGAGAAAAAGTCACATTTTTTATTTCGCGTAGCCGTCTGTTTTTATATCTGTAAGTGTAATATTTCTTTGGAATCAAAAAAGTACTTTTTTTTCACATTTTGTAGCTCGAAAGCTGTAAAAAAGCTTTTTGTAAAATTTGCTGGCTTTCCCACTTTTTATATTTTTTTATTTAATCAAATTTACTTTTAAAATTATATTTTTCTCAGCTGGAAAATCTCTTTTATAGGTGAAGGTATTTTCAGAAAAAAATTCGAAATGTACATTACATTCGTAGTATATTATTAAATTTGGCTGACCTTGAAATATACTGTGAAATATACAGTAAACAATTAATTATGATGTAACAAATTAAATTAATTATTTTACTTTAAATTTTATTCTAGAATTTTTTTTCTCTATAATATTTCTCTGTGGGGCTGAGGGCCGAATGACTAGCGCTTAGTGCCACAAGTTTCGGTTCGAGTCCCAACGGTGCCATGGATGTTTCTAGTAGTTCGGATCCACTTTAAACCGTAGGTTCAGGTCTGATATGATTGTAGAGCGTTGGGTTTAGGGCTGAGAGCCCTATCCCGTAAAAAGATAAACATCTCATGTTTCGGAATCTACTAGTAGACAGATGGCCCACTATGGGGCTGTTATACCATTGAGAAGAATATTATGTACTTTTTTCTCTCTATTTTTCTTATTATTTAATTAATATTAATTGATAAATTAAATGTTTTTTAAATTCTGTTTTCATACTTGATAAAAAGAAAAAAAATTTACAAGTTGAGAAGAGATTAGTAAATCTCAGATTGCAAATTTGGGAAACTTTAGAAAATTTAATTATTTGGTAAATCATTTCCATTTCAATAAATAATATAACATAAACACTGGTTCAATAGGATGATCAAAATCAATGTAAAGTGGAACTAAATTTATTAACTAACAAAAATAGGGAGTTTTTGCATACCGTAAGTTTGTTACCGTAGGACGTCCGTTAGCATTTTTCTCCCTCCAGCGCGTGCTAATGAGCATGCGCGCTAACAAAAATAATAAATAGATAAAATATATAGATGTGTGTCTAAGTAAGAAAAATACCCTATTATTTTTTTGCAATAAAATACGCCAATTTGTCCTGAGATGAAACACGATTTTCATGAACACCAATTTATCCTGAAAAACCTATTTATAAAATTTTTTTAAAATATCACAATCATGGTACTTAAATTAAACTCAATGAAGCTTCAAAACACTCGAACTTTTGGTTCAAAAACATCAGATATAAGGAAAAAACATATTGAATTAAACAAATTAAATTCAAATTCATTATAATAATCAACCAATACAATGATATATTTTGCAATTTTCATTTGAATAATTATTTTTATTTTTTAATTATGCAATAATAATTTTCTATTTTTCTGAAAACAATAATGGTTATGAGCTTTGCCGTGTAGAAATTCAATAATCAACCAAGATAATGATATATTTTGCAATTTTCATTTGAATAATTATTTTTATTTTTTAATTATACAATAATAATTTTCTATTTTTCTGAAAACAATAATGGTTATGAGCTTTTGCCGTGTAGAAATTCAATAATCAACCAAGATAATGATATATTTTGCAATTTTCATTTGAATAATTATTTTTATTTTTTAATTATACAATAATAATTTTCTATTTTTCTGAAAACAATAATGGCTATGAGCTTTGTCGTGTAGAAATTCAATAATCAACCAAGATAATGATATATTTTGCAATTTTCATTTGAATAATTATTTTTATTTTTTAATTATACAATAATAGTTTTCTATTTTCTGAAAACAATAATGGCTATGAGCTTTGCCGTGTAGAAATTCAATAATCAACCAAGATAATGATATATTTTGCAATTTTCATTTGAATAATTATTTTTTATTTTTTAATTATACAATAATAATTTTCTATTTTTCTGAAAACATTAATGGTTATGAGCTTTGTCGTGTAGAAATTCAATAATCAACCAAGATAATGATATATTTTGCAATTTTCATTTGAATAATTATTTTTATTTTTTAATTATACAATAATAGTTTTCTATTTTTCTGAAAACATTAATGGCTATGAGCTTTGCCGTGTAGAAATTCAATAATCAACCAAGATAATGATATATTTTGCAATTTTCATTTGAATAATTATTTTTATTTTTAATTATACAATAATAATTTTCTATTTTTCTGAAAACATTAATGGCTATGAGCTTTGCCGTGTAGAAATTCAATAATCAACCAAAATAATGATACATTTTGCAATTTTCATTTGAATAATTATTTTTAATTTTTAATTATACAATAATAATTTTCTATTTTTCTGAAAACATTAATGGTTATGAGCTATAGTGTGTAGAAATTCAAATTATTTTCTACCAAAAAATAATTTTAAATGTATTCATCGATATACGTTTCGTAAAAAAAAAAATCATTAAATGTATCTCATTGTTATATACATTCAACTGAAAAAGAATTATACTCTCTCTAACTGTATTTAGATGTTAAATAAATCCATCGTTGAAAACTAATAATATTGACATAATGTATTGTCTGAAGCAGAAAATAAAAATTTCTGTTTGAAACTTTTTATAATGAATTTTACAATATTGATCCCTCTTGTGCAAACATCACTTTCTGTTCGGATAACAATTCCTGAATGAAGCCACAAAATATTGTTTGTTTAAAGAATGAATGAAACAGAAAAATTCAATGGATCATTTTTGCCTTTCAAAACAGATATTTGTAATTAATTCTTTCATTCTTCCCAAAACATGTATTTTCCTTTTTATTGAATAAATATTTCTCCCAGATAAACAGTTCTCCTTTTTTATATGTTTGACATACATTCCTAAATATTTTACTGGAATTTTTAAATAAATTATCATTCTTTTCATTATATTCAAACAAATTCTCCCTTGCGTATTTAAAGATTTTGTAGCTATACGAAATATTACGAAACTTTAAATTTTATTATAAACATTGTATTCTCTACTATTTATTCAAATACTTTTGACATGTTTTAGATATAGTTTTTTAATTTTGGTATAGCATCGATATGTTATTTCAGTTAGTTAAAATTAAACAGTTATCGCTTGAAAGTCAATAAAGACTATTTAAATTGTCAATAAAGATATTTTTTATTATTATTTTGAAGGTATTTACATTAAGATATTTTATTTTAAATGTTCATAAAAATGTTGTTTTTACTATTTGAGAAAGATTTTAAAAAATAGCTAAAATGACTGTACGGTTGAAGTTTACTAACAACATTCAATAAACAATAAACTAATTAGATATCTAACGAATAAATATTAGAATAAAATATCTAACAATAATATACATTTATGTAAATTAAATGTTTCTGATAACTAATTAAATATATATCTTCTTCATTGGCACAACAGCCCCATGGTGGTCGAATGCAATCTGCTTACTGGCAGATTTCAGAGGCAGGAGATGCTTTCGTTTTGCGGGGTAGGATTGTTAGCTCTGCGCCGAACGCTCTACAGTCATATTAGGCAGATACTTACGGCTTAAAGTGAATTCTTAAACACTATAAGCATCCATTTCACCGCTGGGGCACCATGTGGCACCGAGCGCTAGTCGCTCATCCATCAGGTCCCATATATATATACATATATATATATATATATATATATGGGTATATATATATATATATATATATATATCCCATATAACATGGGTATTTACTATTTATATATATATATATATATATATATATATATATGTATATATATATATATATATATATTATAAATTAGTAAATACCCATGTTATACGAATTCTTTCAATATCTTACTGTCTGGAATGACCTAGAGAATAATATTTAGATTCTGAACTGAGCCATTACGGTTCTAAGTCCGATAGGTGATGTCGAACCGAAAGCTTGTGCATGTAACAGAGAAGGGCCCGATAAATTCATAGGCTGGAAAGTCTTTACATAGAACTCAGAATGGGAGCTTGAAATCCCAGATGTCATATTTGCTTGTGCTTATTTCAAATTGCTGAAACTCCTTACGGGTGTCGTGTAGTAGGCCTTCTCGTATCTTATTTTTTGTAATGCTGTGTTTGTTATACATCTCGTATTTCGACGTCCAATAATCCCAGTTTAACGAACGCTGTTACTCATTTAGCACTGCCCAGGGGGCATGTGTAGCTTGAAGATATGCTACGGACGCGAGTAACACTACCTCCAAAAATCAGTTATACAGTCTTAGGTATTTTCTTGTTTTATATAATAATTTACTTTAAAAAGTGAAAGGAATTTAAAAAAAAAAACCTTTAAAAAATTTGTCCGGAAGTAGATGAACATCTTATTTTTAAACGTGGTAAGTTATTTTAAATCTGAAACGTCAATCAAATTTTGATTTTTTTTTACTCGTCTGTAAGTGACAGGAACTTGACAAATAATGATGCATTATGTGTTGACATGGCGTCTTGCTTTTTCAAAAAAAGAAACAACTGTTGGCTTTGGACTACTCTCGCATTTAACTGCCAATAAGTAGAATCTTAAAAAAGATTAACATCAGCTTGATCGAACAAAAAAGCACAAAAAAACTGGTTGTCAGACAGGCTTGTTAGTGAGAAAGGGACTCAAAGTCTGATGGGGGTCACACGTAACTTTAGAAGGTCTGATTACAAGCAAAACCTGGGTTGTTGTTCTAAGATAATAAAAAGGAATACAAAGCTCAATTAGACTTCGTCATCGCAAAACAGCATATGTGAGCACTCATTTCGCTGAAGTATTATTTTTTTTTGTTCAGTACAAAAGCGGTATTTGTCTACAAGAATGGTCGCTTAAATGGTGATGCATTCTTCTATTTTTCTAAAGTTCTTCGTCTGAGCCTTATTTATTGAAAGATTGGAGGATATATTTAGTCCGATGCCAAGTGGGATTAGTCTCCGTTCTTATACGCCCCCGCAGAAAAAGGATCCGTTCTCATGGTCTCCGATTGCTTGGAAACGGGAATGGAATGCCTGGTTCTCATGTCTGGCGAAAGTGGGATGGGCTCAATTTATATGGCTGATAACTTATTCATATTTTATTCATGTTATAAATCAATTAGCTTAGAAAAATTACTAATAATTGAAAAGATTTAGTTTTCTAACAGAATCGCTAATCTCTTTTCTTATACAGCTAGCAAATACTCAGACAGTTGTCTTTTATGAAATAAGCAAGGACCAAGCTGGTATTTTACCAAGCTCATTTTAAGCTCACCAAGCTTTTATTTTACTTGGCACTACCCAGGGGGTGCGTTTAGCTTGAAGATAAGCAACAGACGCGGAGTAACAAAACCCCCGCAACGCTCATTTTAGAACACTACAAACATCCATGGTACCGCCGGGACTCGCATCCGAAACTTGTGGCCCCGAGCACCAAAACACTAGACACTCGGCCACTCAGGCCCCATCCTGTTAAATATTAAAAATATAAAAGATCCGTATTAAGCATTACAAATTCTTATATTAACTATTCACAAAAATTCTTATTAAATATTCAAAAATTAAAAGATCGTTATTAAGCATTACAAATTCTTATATTAAATATTCATACAAATTCCTGTTCAATATTAAATAATTAAAAGATCCTCATCAAGCATTAAAAATTCTTATATTAACTATTCACAAAAATTACGGTTTAAAGCGGTTTCCGATACACTACCAACATCCATGGCCCCCCCGTGACTCGAACCCGAAACCTATGGTACCGAGCGCCAACTCGTTAGCTACTTGGCCATCAGGCTCCTAATCATCAATCATAATAATGTTCACCATATTTATAACAAATTGTAGGGTAAGTTCTGTAATTGAATATGGTTTCTTACATTTCCTGATTTTATAGGCCACCTTGTATACTACTAGTAAAAGATTATTGGGTATAGATGCAGTGTCGTAATAAGAGTATTATTTGTAAGAAAATGCTGTGAGTTTTGTTCTAATTACATACTTTACAAAAATTCCACATGTGATTATATTATAAAATTATGTTATATAGTATGCCATAAGACATTATTATATTAGATGCATTATAAAATAGAAGAATCTAAAAGAACATGGTGCTTCTCTTAATATATCACGAGCAGTTCGCCAACGGAAAGTCTATTGTATTCCAGAGCAGATTTTGCTCACTTGTCTATCGAATACATTCAAGAAACTTTTCTCTAGATGCCTATCGGTGATAAATATTTACATAAGCTGGCAGCATCTTCTTCTTTTTGAAATCTGTGACTGTAACGCATGGTAAAAGTGGATTCAATTTAGTACCTGTCTGCACATTAACTCTGTAACTGGGCTATGAATAGACTTCAAAAAAAGATTCAAAGCTATAAAATAAAATAAATCTAAATATAAGTTAATTTGCTATTAAGTATTTAAGAAGTTGACTGCTGTTTGTATGAATTAAATGTTGTTAAAGAGTATTGTTTGCAGGAATTATTACTAATAGTTCAAAAATTATGTAAATGCTAAGAATATATTTTAAATTTTAAATTTTTTTGCAAAAACGTTTAAAATTTGAATATACAGAACTTTCTTTAAGAAGAACTTTACTAATTAATCTTACTAATTATATCAAAATTTATACATCTAGAAATTTTAACTATATTTATGTATTATAAAATACTCTAATCCAAATTTTTTAATAAATTACCATACATTTTGGTCAAAATTTAAGTTGAAAAATATATTTCAGAAAGGATGACTTTTACACATTTTCTTTTATTTCTGAAAAATCTATAAAAGAGAAAACAGAAATTTCCCCTATTATTAAAATAAATAATATGTAAGATAATAATATAACTACATAAAGAAATAATAAATACATAAAATATAATCATTAATATGTATTTATTATTCATATTAAATAAAGTTCAATTCAATCTTCAAGTGAAATTTTTTTAAGTTCAGTTGCATAGTTAATACAAGATTGAATTGTATTCAATTCATTTGAATTTCATCTAGTATTAAATATTGTAAGATTATAAGTATCTATAATTTTTAAAAAAATTAAGATATGCTTTATAAAACTATAACCGCTAATTTGTGTGAAAGTTTAGAAATTTTTTTGTATCAATATTCGATAAAACGTAAAAGCTCATAAATTTGCAATTTTCAAACTTAAATAAAATGCATATTATTTCTAAATCTAAATAACTAAAAATATTTTTTGCAATATAATTATATAGTCATAAAATTTGACCAAAAAATCAAATGAATATTAATTTAATAAAAAATTTGGATAATCAAAAGTTTATTTGAAGTTTATATATATATGTATATATAATAAATTAAAAAAACAAACAAATATTTTGTTTAATATGTTGTTTCCTATCAAATTAAATGTCTCGAATTTTCTCATTTCATTCTATACATAGAAAATAAACTTTTATCATAACTAAAATTTAACTATTGAAAAAATTTTTAATGAGAAGGTTTTTAAAATCAATTAAAGTAACATTAATGAAATTTGAAAAGAATTTCTACTTTTTCAAACTATTTAGAAATTTATTTTCATAATAATTTGGGTTTTTTTAAGTATTTTGGCCTTTAATCATTTTAATTGAGTATTAATTATAAAGTGCAATGTTTTTTGTGACTGCAAAAAAGAAATTTACTGAATTGAAAAGAAACATTTATAAAAAGCGTTAACATTTAATTACATGTTTTGAATTAAATTAAAACTTTTTTATATTATGTGATAAATTAATTTTTTTTTCTGTTGCCAATTAAGTACTGTGATCTTTATTATGTCAGTAAATATTTCTTTCTTTCTAAGTTAAGTAGTAATTAATTATTTTTAACGAGTCATTGATAGTTATGATTCTTTCATCTATTTAAAGTTTAATATTAAAGTAATTATTTTATGATGAAATAAAATTAAAAAAGGATTTATTACATGAAATTTTTAATTTTATTACTTAAATATTATTTTATTACTATTACTTAAAAATTATTTTAAATTAAAGTTAATGAGAAAATTTAAAATCATTTTTGTCTTGTAAATTGGGGTACATGAATAAGAATTATTTTAATCAGTTTTTGAATATGTAAATATAATTTTTAACTACATAGAAATATATGTAGTTGAAAAATTATATCCATACAGATAAAGATAAAATTTTGTAAGCAATTATTATAAATAACATTTTTTTAGTTATTTATTATAATAATATAAAATACCTTTAAAATTACAGTAAAAATACATTATATTTATATATTGGAATTCATATTTGTATACAAATATTTTATTGGTTATATTATACACATATTTTAACAATTATTTATTAAATAAATAAACTTACATTTTTTCCGAAGATATTTAGTGTTACAGAAATAAATAATTGTACTATCACCTTCTGAATAACAATAAAAAATAAAGAGGTTTCCAAATGGTTATAAAATAAAGAATCATACGTAACATTTCTAAAAATGTATAGAGTGTTTTTTTTTTTTTAATATAAATAATATTATTAATTTTAATTATCTTCCGGCTGAAACACTGACTGATAGCTTTCTTATTACCTGAAAAAGATGGTAAGAGGTTCTAAATTGATCGAAGAATATGTTATCATCCTCCATCTTCCATAAAAAGTGTCATGTCCAAGCACTGTCTTTGCTGCAATTCAGGAAAGACAAAAGTTCCCAGTATATGCCGATATTTCTCACCAGTAACGATGCAAGTAGTAGGAACTGTAGGAGTGATATTCTTAAAGAAGTGTGGTACATCAATGAATCAACAGTGCATACACATCACACTGTTATATTGTTACAATCAATGATACTTGATACACTGTAGGCCTAAATTCGGAAGTTGTGGATATTGACTGAACCTTTCAAATATAAATGAACCTCCTCTCCCCACAATATTTTCCAAGGCTAGTGATTGACGACTTCCATTAGGGCAAGAAACTTTATCCGGAATGTCCAGTGCTTCTCAAAATTAGTCACTTTCTTTTCTTGCACATGACTGAGATTATACGAGTAGAAATGCAACATTTTCTGTAAGAATTTTCCAGACAGTAGCATAAGGCATATCTGTTTGGCGGGCTACTCTACGAGCGTTTGGAGCAGGGCTAATCCCTGTACTGTCAAAATCTGCAGTGGTAACATCTGTATGCCTCGTCTGATACTGCCTTTCGTGCTGTGCCGGCTCGAACTTATAGAGATCCCGCTTCCTCGATTTTTTTATCATGTTTCTCAATGCTACAATATTAATTTGACATTTACTCAAGTTATGGAATCTTCTAAATTCCTTAGGATACTCCACAGTATTACATTCTCTAGTGATGAGTTAAGGTAGGACGCATCAACAGTCAGTCAAAAAACTGCTGACTGAAAGTTAGCTCTCCACATTTTATAACGGAATAAATGGTGCTGCTGCCACGTAAGCGCTGGCAAATTAAAAAAAAACTACCTGGATTATGCTACAGAATTACAGCAGCTCCAAGCATCTCACTTATGGATGACTTTTGGTACCTTTCTTTTGCAGAAATCATCTCCCCATGTCTTCCAATCTGTTTATATATAAAAAAAATTTCTGTGCATTAGTTTTTGTTGAAGATTCCACCGAGCCGTGAAAGTTATTTTATGGCCATCCTGTATCTATATATAATTTGAAGAATACGAGAAATTTGAAATGGAAGGTATACAAATTATTAAGAGTCTCTTGATATCAGGAATAGTACCATTAACTCAGCGTGCTTAAACTCTTTTACACTAGAGAATGTAATGATGCGGGGGCTTTCAAAAAATTTAGAAGATTCCATTATTATTTACTGCAGACTTAAGTTAATCAGCCTTCAGATTTCATGGATTTAACATTTATCTCATTTGTAATTTTACTACTGCATTGATACGATAAACTTCAGTTAATTACCATTGCATTTATTTATAAACAGCCACATTAGACAATAATAAAATAAGATGTTTGTTTAAGAGTGATAAGCCATTTACAGAAAAGAAATAAATCATTTCAATTATGCTTATTTTGCTAAACAAAATTTCATTAAGCTGCTTAGATAAACTTTTGTCTTGGAATAACAAATGAGATTTGCTCTGTAATGCAGAGATTTCTCGAAAATCAAAACAAGTTGCACCAAACCGGAATTGCTAAACTTTCCCTGCCTAAGCGACAGTAAAGAAAGTTCTTTATACTTTCATAAACTTTCACTGTTTTCTTCGTTTCACAAAACATACGAGAAACTTTCAAAAGATTAACTTTTGATAAGACATGCCAGGAAATGTAATTTTGAGAAATTATTGTTCTGGTGGGAAATACATTATAGTTCCCAAAAGTCAAATGGATTTAAGTTCACACTAGCATACGTGAAATGTGGTGAATAAAGTATGAGGTATTACTTTTTAAACTTATCTCTTTTATATTTAATATTGACCTTCATTTAGAATATATTTCAAACAAGTTTTTCCCAAATAAGAAAAATTTCACATAAAGTTAAAGATTGATTTTTCAAATATAATTAAACATAAGTATAAGCAAAAGGAATATATAATTAGGAAAGGGGGTTTTCTAAGGATAAGTGATAAATTTATTATTAAGGGACTTTCTCTAAAAACATATCAAAATTTTTTTATACAGAAGAAATTTATACATTTCTTAAATTTTGTAAGCCTTTTCTGAAACATTATGTTCTAATCTTTTAAAGAATTATATTGAAATATTTGGTGACTAATTTTTTCACAATGTTTAATGCAATTAAATGCTTATCTCAGAACACAGCTTCCCTATTCCTTTCATTGCATATTTGTTATTTTTTTCACATGGCTTACTACATTTGAGTATCTATTTCAAGACATTTCTTCCCTTTTCCTTGTTTAGAAAAAAATATTTATTAATTTTTCCCCTCAGTTTTATTTAAAAATTCTTTTTTAAATTAAAGATAAATTATAAATTAAAACACATTATAAATTAATACAATTCTAGGCGAAAAATGTGTAACAATGTAAAAATTTAACTTAAATAATAAATTTACATCTGGACAATAGTTCGACACAACAATATCCATTTATATGTAATATATATCCATTATGTACATTATTCCTTTATAACAATATCCATTCATTATTATATCCGTTATCCTTATAATGCACATGGTACATCCGTACATCATTTGTGTATAAAATAAATGCTAATTATCTCTTATATGATAATCCAGTACAATTTTAATATAGGTTATTTTTATCTGAATCATTTTTAAATTTAAGCTTTTTAAAGTGGTATTCACTTTTTAAATAACCAACGCTTTTAAAATGTATTTTTCATTTCTTTTTTAATAAAAAATATTTTTTGATTAAAAAATAAAAACATTTAAATTTGAAAGTAGTTAAACATTATTTATTTGCAATGAAATATTTAAAAGCTAAAAATATGAAAGATTATACTTATTTTTAAATAATTATCATACCACAGATAATCTAAAAGTAACTATGATGTTATTAATTAGACAATGTGTGGCATTTGAAAAGTATAGACCACTATACTCTACAGAAGTTTTAACGTTGCTTTGCATAACTCTTTAAATACCTAAAAATTGATTCTGACAAATGGTACTCTTAAAGCTCTTAATTGGATCTGACGCCATTTGAGGATTTATTTTAAACTCTTAATTAAATATGTATTAAGCCCCACTATTTGGCTAAGGAGTTAGATAAAGCACTTAAAGAACATTAAGCTTCCAGGATAAACATTGTTCATTTTAAATTTAGCATTTGCTTTTATTTCATTTTAAAGTTTTCCTAATGGAAGCACTTAATTATTTGAAGCTAAAATGTAAATTGTAAATATCTACTGCCCATATATTAATTAGCAAATAAAAACAATTTTGGATGATTGGATTAGATAGAAGTGTCACTGTTGTATTAAAAAGGTGGTATTATATAGAAATTCAGGAAGAAGAAATTATAGAAAATTACATTTATTTATTGATTATAAAATAACCAAATTTTCAATGAAATTCATGTTATTCAAAAAAATAATGTTGTCT
Organism: Caerostris darwini; assembly: GCA_021605075.1. Lineage (NCBI taxonomy): Eukaryota > Metazoa > Arthropoda > Arachnida > Araneae > Araneidae > Caerostris > Caerostris darwini. The sequence continues at coordinate 119,094 of BPLQ01003905.1, read as the reverse complement.
CCTAACTTACTTGGTCGGCAACAACATCTAGACCAAGTCCATAAACCCGTGGTCATGACAAAGCATAAAAAAATGCTGCTTCATTTTGTCTTTTACTTTGCAGCACAAAGACATGGGACACCCAAAGAGAGAAGTCTGACTTTACCGCACCCAGTTATATCCCCGGTCACTGGGTACCCCTTTTAGTGGCCTTTAACGACATGCATGGGCTACAGTCCGGCTATTCTAACCCGGACCCATACGGGGAGTCAAAAAAAAAATAATAATGTTATTGGATATGACTGTGTTTAATAAAAAAATTAAATATTTACATACATAATTACATTATTTCGCAGAATTATGTACTAGCTACGAATCTAAAGCTTAGATCTTTCAGTCTATATAGATAAATGTTTCATTATTTGCCATTTTCCTTGATTAATCAAGTGTGATGGCTAAGAAATTTTTAAAAAAATAACTCAAAAACTTTTGAAATTGTTTTGGTATTTCAATAGTTACATCTCTATCGGCTGAAAGAATTTCGTATTTCAATATCAGATTGTAATCGTTATTAACCTTTAAAAGGTTAAAATATTATTTCTTTAAAATTATAGCACTTATACTTACAAAAATTATTGAAAAATATCTTTGAAATAAATTTTTCATCAATTTACTTTAGAAACTGTTGCTTTCTGCATCACGTTGGTTTGGTTTCACTGAATTTATATCAAACTCATTATATTCAGATAGTTTTCTTACAAAAAAGGTAAAGACTATATAACGATAATTTTTAACACACAATACATCAAGGGCATTTCAAGGGCGCGCATCAATTGTATTATAATAGCAACAACAAAATAATACCAAGTAAAAACATCCGAACAAAGGTTCAGACGGATAGCAAATTCTCCAGAAATATGTCGGTTTCACTCAAAAATTGAAAAGGCTTCATTTCAGTCGCGACGACACACGTTAAGGGCGTCTCATCCCATTTAATCCCGCCTGGAAGAAAGCTCGATCCGTTTTATTAAAGAAGCGTCTTCTGCCAGTGATTTCTGATCTGGGATGGGGAGGGGAAATGATTTGACGCTCTTCCTGGTACAGTGACTATATTGAATTTGGGAAAAAAGAATCTCACCCATTTTGCCGCCCTCTTCCAAAGAACTTCCGTTTTATTCCTTTTTTTTTTTGTCGAAGTCTTACTTTTTTCTATTTTTGGCCTTCTATTACGATATGGTTAATATCTTTAGATGTCTCATCACATCACTGTCTAGATAATTTAAAAATAAGTTTGATTAATAATTAGTGTATACGGCTCATTTCATTTGTTTAAATTTAGATTTTGAGGTTGGAGCATATTGGTAAGCGAGACAAAAAATGCATATAGTTCGGATTCTGAATTTTATTCATTCAAAATGGTCTTGGAAATAGGACATGTGCGATTTTTACCGTAATTAAATACAAATATTAGAAATAATATTCTTTTCTGATGAAATTACATTAACAATTCTTTAAATCTTTTTGTATTATAGATCATAAATCTGTTAAATGTGTTGATTTGTTTTATCTCTCTACAGTCATTTATTTGCACCCTTTAAGCTATTTAGACCGGAACCTACAGTTTAACGTGAATTCTGAACCACTGACAAACATCCATGCCTTGAACTAGAGAGAGCTTTTGCAAATGAAGAATAAGTTGGAATGGAGGCTAACTTTTATTTAAAACCTTGACGAACCAAATACCAATCGACTTAACTATCAATATAAGAACTGTTGAAACTTTTTAATTTTTAGTTTGTCTACGTTAATTACTAATTTCATATTTTTTATAGCTTGAAAAAACATAGAACACTTTTATTTTGATTTGGAGAAACTTAAATTTCTTTATAACATTGATGAAGATTAAGAAGTTGTTGATAAAAATTAAAAGTTGCTTTAAATTAAAGCAATTATATTTACAAAATTTATTGAAAAATAATTTTGAAATAAATTTACAAGTTTCCTTCTTTTATTTTAAAATTCCAGCTATCTGTATCCAGGTCGTTTTGTTTCACTAAATTTATATCAAACTCATTATAATCTGATAGTTTTCTTACAAAAAGTGTAAAGACTATATGACAATATTTTATAACACTTAAAATACATCAAGAGCATACATCAATTGTATTATAATAAGAACAAATCAATATGTCGTATATAATAATAAGTATATAGGTCTCATTTTATTTATTTAAATTTAGATTTTGGGTTGGAGCATATTGGTAAGTGAGAAAAAAATGGAGATTGTTTGGACATTGAATCTCATTCATTCAAAATTGTCTTGAAAATATGACATGTTTGATTTTTACCGGAATTGAATACAAATATTGGAAATAATATTCTTTTCCGATGAGACTACATTAACAATTTTTAAAGTTTTTTATATTACTGATCATAAATCTATTAAATGTGTCTTTTATCGCTTTACGGCACTTTTTGTGCACACTTTAGGCAAATTAGACCGAGACCTACACGTAATGTGGATTTCGAACCACTGACCCATGCCTTGACCACTATACAGCTTTTTACCAACGTAAAAGAAGTTTAAAATGGGACTCTTTTATTTAAATCCTTGACGATCCAAATACCAATCGACTTAACTATCAATATATGAACGGTTGAAATGTTTTAATTTTTAATTTGTCAACGTTATTTAATTAATTCATATTTTTATTGCTTTAAAAAACATAGAACATTTTTAATTTGGAAAAACTTAATATGCTTCATAACATTGATGAAGATTAAAAAGTTTTTCATGAAGATTAAAAGTTACTTTAAAATCAGAGAATTTATATTTACAAAATTTATTGAAAAATAACTTTGAAATAAATTTGCTTGTTTCATCAATTTATTTTAAAAATATCTGATTTCTGCATCAGTTTTGTTTCATTAAATGTATATCAAACTAATTATAATCTGATAGTTTTCTTACAAAATGTGTAAAGACTATGTAACAATATTTTTATAACACCTAAAGTACATAAAGGGTATTTCAAGAGCAATATCAATTGTATAATATTACAATTGTATTATAATAAAAACATATGCCAAAAACTTCATCAAATGTATTATAATAAAAACAAAATACTATGTCATATATAATAATAAGTGTATATGTCTCATTTTATTTGGTTAAATTTAGAATTTGTTTTCTAGCATATTGATAAGTTAGAAAAAAGTGGATATTGTTCAGATTTTGAAATTCATTCATTTAAAATAGTGTGTTGCGAAAATATGGCATGCAGGATTTTTTCTGGAATTAAATATAAATATTGGAAATAATATTCTTTTCCAATGAGACTACATTAACAATTCTTTAAGTCTTTTCGTAGTGTAGATCATAAATCTGTTAAAAATGTTGACTTTTTTTATCGCTCTACGGTCATTTATTTATACACTTTAGGCTAATTTGAGCTAAACCTACAGTTTAACGTGGATTCCGAACAACTGACAAACATCCATGCCACCGTGAGGATTTGAACCTGTAATAGCAAAGGCCAGAGCGCTAGCCAATTGGCCATCCGGCAGCTCTTTAAACTTGGAGCAATTGGGCTTAAAAATTTATTTAAAAAATAACTTTGTAATAAATTTGCCGGTTTTCTCTTTATATTTTAAAAACTCCTCTATCTGCACACAGTTCGTTTTGTTCCGCTGAAATTATACCAAATTCATTATAATCCGATAGTTTTCTTACAAAAAAATGAAAGACTATATAACAATATATTTTATAACACTTAAAATACATCAAGGGCATTTCAAGGGGGTACATCAATTGTATTTTAATAACGACAAACCAATAGCGAATAAAAAAAAATAAAATTCGGTTTCATTCAAACAAAGATTCAGACTGATAGCCAATTCTGCAAGAAATATGTCGATTTCACTCAAATATTGCAAAGGTTTCATTTCAGTCTCTAAGGGGGTGATGAAACAGGGGGGGCGACAACACACGTTAAGAACGTCTCATCCCATCTGATCCCGGTTGGAAAAAAGCTCGATCCCTTTTATTAAAGAAACGCCTTCTTCCACTGATTTCTGATCTGGGATAGGGAAGGGAAATTGTTTGACACTCTCTGATGCAGCGACTATATTGAATTTGGGGAAAAAGAATCTCACCCATAACGCCCTCTTCCAGAGAACTTTTGTTTTATTTATTTATTTTTTTTTTTTTTCGCCGAAGCATTCCGGCTTTCTTTTTTTGGCCTTCTATTACGAAATGGTTAACATCTTCAGTTGTCTCGTCAAAGCCCTCTCGGTAATTTAAAACTTTTTATCAGTGTATATGTCTCATTTTCTTTGATTAAATTTAGATTTTGAGGCTGGAGCATATTGGTAAGCGAGAAAAAAATGGAGATTGTCTGGATTTCGAATTTCATTTATTCAAAATTGTCGTCCAAATAAGACGTGTGATTTTTACCGGAATTAAATACAAGAATTGGAAATAATATTCTTTTCCGTTGAGATTACATTAGCAATTCTTTAATTCTTTTTGCATTATAAATCATAATTCTGTGTTGATTTCTTTCTACGATCATTTATTTGCACACTTTAGGTTAATTAGACCGGAACCTACAGTTTAATGTGCATTCCGAACCAATGACAAACATCCACAACGAAATACTTCTATTACGATTTCTATACTACTGTTCTATAGTTCTATTACGAAATTGTTAACATCTTTAGATGTCTCGAAACACGCCCTCTTAGTAATTTAAAATTTTTTTATCAGTGTATACGTCTCATTTTCTTTGTTCAAATTTATATTTTGAGGTTGGAGCATATTGGTCCGTGAGAAAGAAATGTAGAATGTTCGGATTTTGAATTTTATTCATTCAAAATTGTCTGTCTCAAAAATATAACTTGCGTGATTTTTACCGGAATTAAATATAAATAATGGAAAAAATATTGTTTTCCGATGAGACTACATTAAAAATTCTTTAAGCCATTTCGAATTATGGATTATAAATCTGTTAAATCTGTTGATTTGGTTTGTTGTTCTAGTGTCCTTTTTGCATACTTAAGCTAATTAAACTGTGACCTATACTTTAAGTTGGATTCTGAAACAGTAACTACATTCCATGCCGGCGCCGGGAGTCGACACTAAAGCCTGAGCGCCAGAGTGCTACCAATTGGCATTCAGGCAGATCTTTAAACTTGTAGCAATTAGGTTTACAATATTTATTGGAAAATAATTTTGAAATAAATTTGTCTGTTTTATCAATTCTTGCTTTCTGCATCCCGTTCGTTTTGTTCCACTAAATTTATATTAAACCCATCCTATTCTGATAGTTTTCTTACGAAAAAGTGTAAAAATCTCACCCATTTTGCCACTCTTTGCCAAAGAACTTCCGTTTTATTTCTTTTTCTTTTTGCCGAAGTCTTCCGGTTTTCTATTTTTGGCCTTCTTTTACGAATTGGTTAATATCTTTACTAGATGTCTCGTCACATCGCTCTTTCGTTAATTTAAAAATAAATTTGATAAATACTTAGTGTAAACGTCTCCTTTTATTTGTTTAAATTTAGATTTTGAGTTTGGAGCATATTGGTAAGCGAGAAAAAAAATGTAGTTAGTTTGGATTTTGAATTTCATTCATTAAAAATTGTCCGTCGCGAAAATATGACTGATTTTTTCCAGAATTAAATATAAATAATGGAAATAATATACTTTTACGATGAGACTACATTAACAATTCTTTAATTATTTTTGTGTTATTCATCATAAATCTGTGAAAAGTGTTGATTTTTCTATCGCTCTACGGTAATTTATTTTGCACACTTTAGGCTAATTAGACCGAGACCTACAGTTTAACGTGGATTCCGAACCACTGATAAACATCCATTACGAAATACTTCTAATCCGCATTATATACTTGTATTATAAAATGGTTAACAACTTTATATATCTTGTCACATCGCCCTCTAAATTTAAAACTAAATTTTTAGATTAATATATCTTTAAATTTGGAGCAATTATGTTTACAAAATTTATATAAAAAATAACTTTTAAATAAATTTGCCAGTTTCATCAATTTACATAAAAGAATCCTGATATCTGCATCCAGTTCGTTTTATTTTACTAAATTTATATCAAACACAACATATTCCGATATTTTTCTTACAAAAAGTGTAAAGTCTGTAGAAAAATATTTTTTATAACACCTAAAATACATCAAGGACATTTCAAAGGCGTTTATTAATTATATCATGAAAACAACAACAAAATAATAGCAAGTAAGAAAAATGCAAAATTCAATTGCATCCAAACAAAGATTCAGTATGATACTTCACAATTTCTGCAAGAAATATGTCGGTTTCATTCAAATATTGAAAAGGTTTTAAAGGATGGCAAAGAAACAGGGGGCGCGACGACATACATTAAGAACGTCTCATCCCGTCTGATCCAAGCTGGAAGAAAGCTTGATCCGTTTTATTAAAGAAGCGTCTTCTTGCACTGATTTCTGATATGGGATTGGGAGAGGAAATTGTTTGACACTCTTTCTGGTGCAGCGACTATATTGAATTTGGGGAAAAAAAATCTCACCCATTTTGCCGTCCTCTCCCGAAGAACTTCCATTTGCTTTCTTTTTTTTTTTTTTTTTTTTTTTTTTTTGTTGCTGAAGCCTTCCGGTTTTCTATTTTTGGCTTTCTATTACGAAACGGTTAACATCTTTAGATGTCTCATCATATCGCCCTCTCGTAATTTACAACTTTAAAAGTTTTATCACTGTATATGTCTCATTTTCTTTGTGGAAATTTAAATTTTGTTTTGGAACATACTGATAACCAAGAAAAAAAAAATGAAGATTGTTTGGAATGTGATATTCCTTCATTTAAAATTGTCTGTCGGGAAAAAAAGACTATTTTCTATCAGAACTAAATATAAATAATGGAAACAATATTCGTTTACCATGAGATTACATTAACAATTCTTTAAATGTTTTCGTATTATAGTTCATAAACCTGTTAAATGTGTTGATTTGTTTTATCTCTTTACGATCATTTATTTGCACACTTTAGGCTAATGAGACCGGAACCTACACTTCAACGTGGATTCCGAACCACTAACAAACCTCCATGATATAGTGAGGATTCGAACCTGTAATACCAAAGGCCAGAGTGCTAACCAATTGGTGATCAAGCAGCTCTTTAAACTTGGAGCAATTGGGTTTACAAAATTTATTTAAAAAATAACTTTGAAAAAATTTTGCCTGTTTCCTCTTTTCACTTTGAAAATTTCTGCTTTTGGTATCCAGTTCGTTTTATTTCACTAAATATATATCAAACTTATTATTTTCTGAGAGTTTTCTTACCAAAAGTGTAAAGTACAATATAACAATATTTTCTACAATAGTTAAAATACAAGAGAATTTCAAGGTCATACACCAATTATATTATAATAACAACAACACAATAATGGGGACCTGAATGGCCGAGTGGTTAGCGCTCTGGCCCTCGGTACCACAGGTTTCGGGTTCGAGTCCCGGCGGTGCCATGGTTGTTTGTAGTGGTTCGGAATCCACTTTAAAAAGTATGTCCCGGTCTGATCGGATCGTAGAGCGTTGCGGGGGCATTGTTACTCCGTGTCCGTAGCTTATCTTCAAGTTACACGCGCCTCCTGGGTAATGCAAAGTGAGTACGTCTGTGCAGCACTTGCCTTAAGGCATCCAAGACGTCCATGTCTGCGTTTGCCAGCTGCATTAGAAAGAAAAACAACACAGTAAAAAAAAGAAAAAAACAAAATTCAAGTGCATCCAAAGAAAGATTCAGTCTGATAGCAAATACTGCAGAAATATGTCGGTTTCACTTAAATATTGTTCTTTTCAGTCTCCAGAATGGGAGAAGAAACAGGGGCGCGACGACACGTTAAGAACGTCTCATCCCGGCTAGAAGAAAGCTCGATCCGCTTTATTAAAAGAGCGCCTTCTTCCAGTGATTTCTGGTCTGGGATTGGGAGGGGAAATTGTTTGACACTCTTTCTGGTGCAGTGACTGTATTGAATTTGGGAGAAAAAAGAGTCTCACCCATTTTGCCGCTCTTTCCCGAAGATCTTCCGTTTTATTTATTTAATTTTTGCGGAAGCCTTCCGGTGATCTAATTTTGGCCTTCTATTAGAAAATGGTTAACATCTTTAGATGTCTATTCACTTCATCCTCTCGGTAATTTAAATATAAGTTTGATAAAAAATTTAGTGTCTCATTTTATTTGTTTTAAATTTAGATTTTGAGGTTGCAGCATATTGATAACCAAGAAAAAAAGAAGGAAATTGTTTGGAATGTGTATTTCATTTATTCAAATTTTTTGTGAAAATATGACGTGTGTGGTTTTTACCGAAATTAAATACAAATATTGGAAATAATATTCTTTTCCGATGAGATCACATTAACAATTCTTTAAGTATTTTTGTTTTATAGATCATAAATCTGGTAAATTTTTGAAATTTTAGAATTTTCGTAAATCTGGTTGATTTTTTTGTCATTTTTTTTGCACCCTTTAAGCCAATTAGACAGAGACCTACAGTTTAACGTGGAATCCGAAACACTTAAAAATATCCGTAACGAAATACTTCTGTTACGAATTCTATACTTCTAATACAAAATGGCTAACATCTTTAGACGTTTCGTCACATCACCCTTTAGGTAATTTAAAACTGAGTATTTAGACTAATATTTCTTTAAATTTGGAGCAATTAGTTTTACAAAATGTATTGAAAAATATCTTTTAAATAAATTTGCCTATCTCCTCCTTTTACTTTAAGAATTCCTGCTTTCTGCATTTATTCCGTTTTGTTTCACTAAATTTATTAAATTATCATTATAATCTGATAGTTTTCTTAAAAAAAGTGTAAAGACTATATGACAATAATTTGTATAACTCTTAAAATACATAAAGACCATTTCAAGGCCGTACATCAATTGTATTACACTGCGTGAAAAAAGTAGAAGGACATTAGATTATTTTTGATAAATGAATAATGACGAATTTTTTAAACAATTAATTTATTCACAACGTTTTTACATGCAGATACCTGTATCTAGACAAAACAAAAAAAGTACACAATTAAAAAATGTATATTTAATAAAAAAATTGGTTTTGACGATCTCATGATCAGTGAAAAAAGTAGGACACTTCTAAAAAAGAGGTGTACTATATAAATTAATATGGAATTCTTTTCCCACTGGCTCGAATTACTTCGAAGATCCTATTTGGCATCAAACTGTATAAAGATTGAATTTTTGTTTGGCAAAAATTGTCCCATACAAAGTTTAATGAATTCTGCAGCTCAGCTACAGATTCAAACTGCTTTCCATCCTCGTAAACACGACGTACAATCATTGACCATATGTTCTCTACAATGTTGAGATCAGTACTTTTAGCAGGCCAATGTAAAAGTCGAACATTGTTTGCTGCAAACCAATTTTTAACACCATTTGCAGTGTGAATTGATGCTTCAGCTTGCTGAAAAATCCAGTCATCTCCTTCTAACTCAGTGCCCTACGGGAGAAGATTTGAGTTTAGAGTCTGGATGTAGTCTGTATGGTTCTGTCTACCATTTAGAAAGACTAAACTTGTCCTGCCTCCATAGCCAACTGCTAACCATCCATTAAACCACGTCCTCCCATCTGTTGAGTAGAATAAGTTTCTTCTTCAATACCAAGACAGTGCCAATAGTACTGATAACCCTCTGGAGCATCCAAATTGAATTTTTTCTCATCGTTAAATATAACTGAGGTCCATTCTGAGCTCCAGGACATGTGGTCTTTAGCCCACTGCAATCGGTTCTTCATGTGTCCTTAATTCCACTTCGGATGGTGCATCCGTTTTTTGAAGACGAACTTTTTTGAGTGTTTTATGTAGTTATAGACAGTTCCTTTGGTTACATGTGTAATTCCTGATTGAAATTGCGCCTTGCCGACACTTCCACCAGTCTTTTTGAGTTCACGAATGATTTTTTTGGTCTTCCTGTTTTCTTTTGTCACTTTCAGGGTTTCTTATGAAGTTCGAAACAGTATTAGGACTGATTCGTAGCTGCCGTGCAATCTCTCTCACATCTTTGCCTTCATTTTTATAGGCAACTATTTGGCCCTTCTGAAACTTACTTAAGAGTATTCCTCTGGGCATCTCCTAAAACCAACAAAAACTATGAATTTCTAGCTAAATATTTTATTATTAAAAAGGAATTAAAGAGAAAAAAAAAAAACACTTACCTATAAACTTTCCAACAGCTTCTAAATAGATTTTTTGGACGTGCCCTTCTACTTTTTTCACACACCCAAAGTTATTAAGTATTGCATTCCTAAGTTAAAATAGTGGTGAGTAAAAAAATCTCATTTAACTTTCACTTAACGTAAATTAAAACTCTAACAAAACAACTCTCTATAAAAATCAGGTCAAAAGCAGTAAAATAAAAGCATATTGTACAAAAAAATGTCTGTCCTTCTACTTTTTTCACACAGTGTATAATAACAACAGCAAAATAATATCAAGTAAGAAAATGTCAAACTTCAATTGCGTCCAAGCAAAGATTCAGTCGGACAGCAAATTCTGCAAGAAATATGTCGGTTTCACTCAAATATTGAAAAGATTTCATTTCAATCTCTAGAATGGCAGAAGAAGCAGGAGGGCGCGACGACACACGTTAAGAACGTCTCATCCCATCTGATCCCGGCTGGAAGAGAGCTTTTATTAAAGGAGAGCCTTCTTCCACTGATTTCTGATCTGGGATCGGGAGGGGAGATTGTTTGACACTCTTTCTGGTGCAGCAACCATATTGAATTTGGGGGAAAAAGAATCTCCCCCATTTTGCTGCCCTCTCTCTAAGAACTTCCGATTTCTTTCTTTCTTTTTAGGCGAAGCCTTCCAGTTTTCTATTTTTGGCCTTTTATTACGAAATGGTTTAACATCTTTTGATGTCTCGTCACATAGCCCTCTAGATAATTTAAAAATAAGTTTGATAAAAACTTAGTGTATACGTTTAATTTATTTGTTTAAATTTAGATTTTGATTTCGGAACATATTGATAACCAAAGAAAAAAAAATGAAGATTGTTTGGAATGTGAACATCATTCATTCAAAATTGTCTGTCTCGAAAATATGACTGGTTTTTACCAGAATTAAATATAAATAATGGAGGCAATATTGTTTTCCGATGAGATTACATTAACAATCCTTAAGTTTTTTCGTATTAAGGATCATAAATTGGTTAAATGTTTTCTTTTATCGCTCTACGGTTCATTTATTTGCACACTATAGGCAAATTAGACCAGGAACTTACAGTTTAGCGTGGATTCCGAACCACTGACAAACATTCATTACGAAATACTTCTATTACGAATTTTATACTTCTGTTACGAAATGGTAAACATCTATAGATTCCTCGTCACATCACTCTGTCAGTAATTTAAAACAATTTTTAGACTAATATTTCTTTAAATTTGGAGAAAATAGGTTTAAAAATTTATTGAAAAATAACTTTTAAATAAATTTGCCTTTTTTCATCTTTTTACTTTAAAAATTCCTGCTGTCTGCATGCATCCAGTTCGTTTTGTTTCACTAAATTTATATCAAACTCATTATTTTCTAAAATTTTTCTTACAAAAGAGTGCAAAAATTATAGAACCATATTTTTATAACATCTAAAATACATCAATTGTATTATAATAAGAACAGCAAAATAATAGCAAGTAAGAAAACTTCAGAATTCAACTGCATCCAAACAAAGATTCAGTCGAACAGCAAATTCTGCAAGAAATATGTCGGTTTCACACAAATATTGAAAAGGTTTCATTTCAATCTCAGAAACAGGGGAAAGGGAAGAAACAGGGGAGTGACGACACACGTTAAGAACGTCTCATCCCATCTGATCCCGGCTGGAAGAAAGCTTCATCCGTTTTATTAAAGAAGCGTCTTCTACCAGCGATTTCTGATCTGGGATTGGGAGGGGAAATTGTTTGACACTCTTTCTGGTGCAGCAACTCTATTGAATTTGGGGTAAAAGAATCTCATCCATTTTGCCGCCTTCTCACCAAGAACTTCCGTTTTATTTCCTTTTTTTTTTTTTGCAGAAATCTTAAGGTTTTCTATTTTTGGTCTTCTATTGCGAAATGGTTAACAGCTTTAGATGTCTCGTCACAAGCCCTCTTGGTAATTTAAAACTTTTTATCAGTGTATACGTCTCATTTTCTTTGTTTAAATTTATATTTTTGAGGTTGGAGCATATTGGTAAGCGAGAAAATAATGGAGATTGTTTGGATTTTGAATTTCACACTTTCAAAATTGTCGTATATGACATGTGTGATTTTTACCGGAATTAAACACAAATATTGGAAACAATATTCTTTTCCGATGAGACTACATTAACAATTCTTTAAGTCTTTTTGTATTATAGATCATAAATATGTTAAATGTGTTGATTTGTTTTGTTGTTCTAGTGTCTTTCTTGTATAGTTTGGCTAATTAAATAGGGAACTACATTTTAAGGTGGATTCCGAAACACTAACGACCATAAATGCCAGCGCCTGGATTCTACACTAAAGCCTGTAGTACTAAAAGCCAGAGTTTTACGAATTGTCCATCAGGCAAATCTTTAAACTTGGATCAATTGGGTTTACAAAGTTTATTGGAAAATAATTTTCAAATAAATTTGTCTGTTTCATATATTCTTGCTTTCTGCATCCAGTTCGTTTTATTTCACTAAATTTATATCAAATTTATCATATTCTGATAGTTTTCTTACAAAAATCGTAAATGCTATATAACAATATTTTGTTGTTGTTGTTGTTTTTTATCCCATTTGGCTGGCCAAGCCCACGAGCCCATACGTACTCATGATTGAAGGGGAAGGAAGCAGCTTTTGTTGTGATGAAGCACCCGTAGGTAGAAGTCTGACTTTGGCTCCGTGACTCTCTTACAGTCATAGGAGACTGGGACGTCTGAAAGTGGATTCCGAACCACTACAAACATCATGGTACCGCCGGGATTCGAACCCAAAACATGTGGCACCGAGCGCCAGAGCGCTAAACACTCGGCCATTCAGGTCCCAAATTTGTGAATGCCAACGGCACGCGGTGTTCCCAGGTGGTCACCCACCCAAGTACTGACCGCGCCCAATGATGCTTGACTTCGGTGATCTAACGAGAACCGGTATATTCTGCATGGAATGACCGTTGCCTACAATATTTTGTATAACACTTAAAATAAAGCAAGGGAATTTCAAAGGCATACATCAATTGCATATTAATAACAACAAAACAATAGTGAATTTTAAAATGTCAAAATTCTGTTTCATCCAAACATAGATTCAGTCTGATACTCCACAAATTCCCCTGAAATATGTCGGCTTCACTCAAATATTGAAAAGGTTTCATTTCAATCTCTGGGATGGCAAAGAAACAGGGGGCGCGACGACACACGTTAAGAACGTCTCATCCCATCTGATCCAAGCTAGAAGAAAGCTTGATCCGTTTTATTAAAGAAGCATCTTCGTCTGGTGATTTCTGATCTGGGATTTGGAGAGGAAATTGTTTCACACTCTTTCTGGTGTAGTAGCTATATTGAATTTGGGGAAAAAAATCTCATTCATTTGGCTGCCAAAGAACTTCCGTTTTTTTTTTTTTTTTTTTGCAAAGGCTTCCGGTTTTCTATTTTTGGCCTTCTGTTATGAAATGATTAACATCTTTAGATGACCCGTCACATAGCCCTCTCGGTAATTTAAAAATAAGTTTGATGAAAAATTTAGTGTATATATCTCATTTTATTTGTTTAAATTTAGATTTCGAGGTAGCAGTAGATTGGTAAGCGAGGAAAAAATGTAGATTATTTGGATATTGAATTTCATTTTCAAAACAATTTACATTTTTGATTTTGAATTTCATTCATTAGATTTTGAATTTTGGTTCTTGAATTTCATTCATTCAAAATTGTCGTGAAAATATGGCATGTGTGATTTTTACCGGAATTAAATACAAATGATGGAAATAACAGTTTAACGCGAATTCCGAACCACTGAAAAACGTCCATTACGAAATTTCTTTTTACATTCTACCTCATTTTTTTGAATTCTGATTACTTCTATTAAGAAATGGTTAACATCTTTAGGTGTCTATTAAGAAATGGTTAACATCTTTAGGTGTCTCCTCACATCGCCCTCTTGGTAATTTAAAACTAAATTTTTAGATAGATATTTCATTAAATTTGGAACAAATAGGTTTTCAAAATTTACTAAAAAATTGAATATTTATTGAAATAAATTTGCCTATTTCCACCTTTAAATTTAAAAATTCCTGCTATCTGCATCCAGTTCGTTTTGTTTCACTAAATTTACTATATATCAAACTCGCTATAATCTGATATATTTTTTTCAAAAGTCTGTATTACAAAAAGGCTGTATAAAAATATTTTTATAACATCTAAAATACATCAAGGGTGATGGGCGTACATAAATTGTATTATAATAAAAACAAAATAATATGTCGTGTATAACAATAAGCGTATATGTCACATTTTATTTATTTAAATTCAGATTTTGCGTTGGAGCATATTGGTAAGTGAGAAAAAGATCGAGATAATTCTTATTTTGAAATTCATTCATTCAGAAGAGTGAGTCGCGAAAATTTGACTTACGTGATTTTTACAGAAATTAAATATAAATATTGGATTGTTTTCTGATGAGACTGTACTAAAAATACTGTTTTTTTTTTTTTATTGTTTTTTCGCATTGCAGATCGTAAATCTATTAAATCTTAAAATACATCCAGGTCATTTCAAGGTTCGTGCATCAATCGTATTATAATAACAACAACAAAATAATAGCAAGTAAGAAAATGTCAAAATTTTCATTCAAACAAAGATTCAGTCGAATACCAAATTCTGCAAGAAATATGTCGGTTCACTCAAATAGTGAAAAGGTTTAATTTCAATCTCCAGGATGGCAAAGAAACGGGGGGGGGGGTGCGCGACGACATACGTTAAGAACGCCTCATCCCATCTGATCCCGGCTAGAAGAAAGCTCGATCCTTTTTATTAAAAAGCGTCTTCTGCCAGTGATTTCTGATCTGGGATGGGGAGGGGAAATTGTTTGACACTCATTCTGGCTCAGCGACTATATTGAATTGGGGGAAAAAGAATCTCACCCTTTTTGCCGCCCTCTCCCGAAGAACTTCCGTTTTGTTTCTTTTTTTGCCGAAGTCTTCCGGTTTTCTATTTTCGGCCTTCTATTACGAAATGGTTAACATCTTTAGATGTCTCGTCCCAACCCCTCTTGGTAATTTAAAACTTTTTATCAGTGTATGTGTATCATTTTCTTTGTTTAAATTTAGATTTTGAGGTAGGAGCATATTAAAATCTTGACAAAGCAAATACCAATTGCCGTAACTATAAATATAAGGAACTACTGATAAAACATTTTAATTTTTAATTTGTCAACGTTAATTAATTAATGCATAATTTTTTATTGTTTAAAAAAATTAGAAAACTTTTATTTTAATTTGGAGAAACTTTAATGTCTTCATAATATTGATGAAGATTAAAAAGTGTTTGGCATTGTCAGGTAGAGGCGGAAACTCATTCGTCAATATTTCCATCCAATATTTTATGTCAGTAATAAATTCTATCCAAACTTTTATTTTTTATATCTACAAAATTAAAATCAAAACTTGGTACTTAATTCTTTAAGCACAAAAACGAGGTGTTTGTTATTAATATGACTTAACATACCTGTTTGTCTTATTAAATATGATATAACATACGTTTTCCTCATAAAGTCTCGATTTTTAATGATATAATTTCTGATTTGCTTTATACACTAAATGCGTTTTGGAATTAAAGAAGTCTCACTAGAAAAATTCGGAGCTAACGAATTTAAAACTATTGTTTTATTTTTTGTTTGGTACATTTTCTTGGTCTAAGTCAGGGGTCTCCAAACTACGGCCCGCGGGCCAAATTCGACCCGCCAGTGTCGTCAATCCGGCCCGCGACAGCGAATAGTTTATTGTTGCTGTAATAATTTGGATAAAAAAACACATTAAAACACTAGAAATTATAGATAATGGCAGAAAATTAAAACGATTTTGGCCCTTGGTACTTACTGGAGTAAACAATATGGCCCTAAGGCTGGAAAGTTTAGAGACCCCTGGTCTAAATAGAAGACAAATTTGAAAAGATGCAATTTAAATAACAAGCGCACTTTTTTAATTGCTTTTATTCATAGTATTTGTTGAATTTTATAAATTTTTTAAGAAATTTTGAAATTCATTCATGTATTTCTGACGAGCAGATAATAAATATTTTGGTAAACGGTCTACAAATATTTTTAAAATATTCTTTTCACCCCAATTAAATAATACCTATTGAATTTATTTGTCAAAAATGAATTTTGTTTTTTTCAAATGAGCTCAAAAACCAAAAGCACTTCAAGTAAAATCATCAAAAAATTTTTTCTCATGTATATATTTCTACTTCGTTTTTTAAACTTTAATTAATAATATTTTTTCATTGCTGTTTTATAAATTTATTAATAAAGAAAAACTATTTGTATTATAGCTAAATATTAATTTATGTGAATAATATCTGAAGTTCATTATTCTTACGGATTCATATTAATTGGGAAATTAGATATCTATCTATCTATATATTTTTTGGAAAATTTTCGTGAAGGTGAAAAAGTTAGTTTTTTATATAAACAAATTGAATCTCATTTTGTTTAATTTTTGTATTTTTTGAAAATTGCTTAGTAATTTTTATTTTTCATCAGTTATTACTACATGATTAAAAATTATTATTAAAAATGTGTAATTGATGTACAAACCTATCTTTTAGAACGGACCAGCTTTAGAAGAACGAGAGAGTGAAATAAAAAAAAAATGATCCAAGATCCTGATTATTTTTAATTCATATACAAATATTTAACACCGGAAATGACCGACTCAAAAATAAAAAAATGACCGTAAAGGACGTTGGTCAAAATGACCGTATCATTTTTGACCAAGAGACAAACACTTAACGCAGGAAATGACCGACTCAAAAATCCGGATCATTTTCGACCAATAGACAAACACTTAATACAGGAAATGACTGACTCAAAGATCCTGATCATTTTTGACCAATAGACAAATACCTAATATAATTCAGGAAACGACCCATTCAAAGATCTTGATTATTTTCCACCTATAGACAAATATTTAACACAGGAAATTCCCGATTTAAAGATCGAGGTCATTAGAAATATTTATATGAAAATAAGTATAATAATAGAAACATTTAATTTATAAGAAGTTAAAAATATTTAAAACTGAAATTAAGGATAGAAATAGAAGAAGGAAGATATTTAATACAAAAAAATTTAAATCTGAATAAAAGGGCAATTAATTCTAAATAGTAGGAAGTTCTAAAAGTAGAAACTTTTAATCACCCACCAAGATTCAGACGCCAAATTTATTCTTCGAAAATTGCAGACGTTGAATATTTATTTTATTGCTGAGAAAAGCTGAAGTTTTTTATTTTTTCACAATCCCTATCTACCGCTATATATTTAGAATTAAAGATTACAGAAATTTATTGTTTAATAAAAAAATTATTTATTTATACTAAAATTTTAATTTTCTTTGGAACATAAATTTGAAATTAAATTTAAACAGAATATTTATTACAATGGGAAAAAAATTATCGTTTTCCAATGACATTTATTTTCTTCATAATCCTTAGTAAGAATTTAAAATAACCGATGGATAAACTGAAAGCAACTGCTTACTAATTTTGTTCAACATATTAATGGAATAAAAGCAAATATTTTTGCTATTAGATATTCGTAAATTATAAAATAGTAATACATGAAACATACATTTCTATAAATCTTAAAAAAAAGCCAGAGGCTTTGTCAAAAAGTCATAAAATGTTCTAATATTAAAAAAACTTGTTCACTTATTTTAATGTATGTTTTATTAGTGTTCTAAGCAATAAAAATAATTTTAGCAACACTTGCTGCCTTACTAATTTATTATATAAGATTAATCAAAATGAAGGAGCAGTTGTGACAATTCTACTACTGTGTCTAAAAAGTAAGACGGATTTTCAATTTAAAATTCCCGGGGCTTATAGGAATTTCACTTTTTCTTTTTTAGGTTGCTGGCACTATCCTTGACATCATCATCAACTGTTTGAGTTATGCTTGGCCTTGTGAGACGCTGAAACTCATTCCGCCGATTTTAGAAATGCCTGAATGAATTGAGCAGAGAACTTGCATTAAATTTTATTGCGGAAACGTATAGAATGTTGCAAAACGCATTCCGTGAGCATTTCTATATCAGAAAGAAATGTTTAGAAGTGGTATAAACAGTTCAAAGAAGGCAGAAAACGCGTTGAAGACAAAGAGCCCTCTGGTCAATCATCAAATTCAATCGACGAAGCTCACGCCCAAAAAAATTAAAGATCTAGTGCTTGCAAACCGTCGATTTACAATTAGAGACCTTGCTGATGATGATGGAATTTCAAAAGGATCGGTCAATTCCATTTTGGGCCTCAAACGCATCAAATCTCGATTGATACCGAAAACACTGAATGCGCCAGCTAATACTGTATTGAGTCTTCGTGACATTTTTGTCAATAATGAGACCCCTATCGTCCCACAACCATCGTGTTCACACCGTGCAACTTCTGGCTATTCCCTAAACTCAAAAGACCACTCCGGAGACACCGTTTTGAGTCGACTGAAGAGATTCAACGTGAATCGCCACGCGCTTTGAAGGCCATGCCAGCCGATGACTTTTTAGCATGCACTGAGGATTTAAAGAAAAGTTGACGTAAGTGCATTGTGTCCTGAGGAGATTACTGTGAAGGTGATGAAATAAATTTGGAAGAATAAATTAAGAGTTTTTGAAAAAAGAAAAAAAAAAATTGGTCTTACTTTTCGGGCACGGTAGTAAAACGCATAAAAACAGAATACAATTAAATAAAACACTATGTGTGCTCTGAGATGTTTACTATAGAAAAATTAATTGAAGAAAGTATTCACCTTAAATTTTGTCTTTCGAACAAAATTTACGTGTCTCGCTAAAAATGATGAACTGAAGGTCACACCTCAATGAGCCTATGGGAAATGAATTCTTGAACTTACTTCATACTAATGGAGTCTGACAGCCGAGTGACTAGCGCTCTTGCCCTTGATGATACAGGGTTCGAGTACCGGAGGTGTCCTGGATGTTTGTAGTGCTCCGGAATCCATTTTAAACCATAGGTACTGGTCTAATATGATCATAGATTATTGTGACTCGCTTTTTAGGGCAACCCTGCCGATGATTTTTTAGCATGCATCGAGGAGTGGTAAAAAGGTTGGCATAAGTGCATTGTGCAAAAATATATAATTGATCTTACTTTTTGGACATAGTAGTACGCTTGTCGCTTAACAAATTGTGATCATGTTGGATGAATAAAATGACTTTGAACTTTTCTCTATAAATTGATGTTTAATATGAGGTCCATCATTGCGGCATCCATTTCAAATAAAAATTTATAATATGTTCCTTCATTTTTAATAACGCTCTAAATATTTGTTTGTTATTAAATTACTTGATATTTATTAGAATTCAATTATTGTATTATTATTCAATTAAAAATTGTTTATTAGTAATCTCATTGTATTAGTGTTATTATAATCCTTAAAAAAATTCAAATAAATAGAAAAAACTTTTAAAGAATTTCCTTTTCTATTTGACAAAGCTTTGAATTTTATAAAGCTTTTAGTAAATATTATAACTTACAGTTAAAAATACACTTCTATCGTGCAAATGTAAGCAAACACCCTAAATGTAACAGTTTAGTAACCTTAAAAAAATTGCAAACAAATAGAAAACTTTAAAAATATTTCCTTTTCCGTCTGACAAAGCTTTGCATTTTATAAACTTTTCAGTAAAGCTTATAAGTTTGCAGATATAAACAAATAGCCTAAATGTAACAGATTTGAAACAATTTATTACAAAAATGAATTGAATGTGGGAATTTTTAAAAAAATATATGCTTTTAAAAATAAATATATATTTCAATTTTACAAAAATATAAATTGAAATATATATTTTAAAAAAATGCACACAATTTTTAAAAAATGTTTCAAATCTGTTACCTTTAGGCTATTTGCATATATATGATGCAGTAGAATTTTATTCAATGACAAAACTGAAATGTAAATAATGAAATAACTTCAAATCTTTATTAAAATACTGGTTTATCAAATAATTTACAGAAATCTTTAAAGAGATATACGAAACTACTTTAATTGAAGTTTTAAAACATATGCAAATATGAATAGAAGCGTTTTTTAGTGGAGATTTTATATCTGCAATTTATAAATACCTCAGAGTTTAACTTATCGATTCATAAAAGAGATACCTGTTAATGGAAATATTCATTTTAAAGAATAGTTTAAACTTTCGAATCTTTTGAATTATCGCTAGGAGAATCTTTGCATATAAATGAAATCTCAATTTTTCTTTTTTTCTTAAGGGAATACAGAACGCAAATATTTATTAATTTGCAAAATTTTTGTAAAAGAAATATTTGCACTTTACAACCGAAAAACATATTTCTATTGAAATTTAAATGTACGCTAAAGATATTAAAATTTGCTGAATTTTGAAAATAAATGATTGAAGCATTTCAATTAATTTATATTTTAGTACTTTTTTTAACATAATGATTCTGCTGTTTGTTAATATCTTTAAAAAGATGAAATGTTAATGCATGTA
This sequence comes from Caerostris darwini, assembly GCA_021605075.1. Taxonomy (NCBI): domain Eukaryota; kingdom Metazoa; phylum Arthropoda; class Arachnida; order Araneae; family Araneidae; genus Caerostris; species Caerostris darwini. The sequence goes on along the minus strand of BPLQ01003905.1, from coordinate 98,347 downwards.
GGCAGCAATGCATATTTTTCAAATATTTTGAGACGGGAAAAATCTTTTGTAAAATTCAGTTATTATTTTATTTATAAGAGTTAACGAGATGAAGTAATAAAAATGAAATCATGCGCAAGTAATTTTACATCACGTATTTTTATTACTAACTCCATAAAAAATGTATTAAAGAGATTAAAAATAAACGTGCAATGATTGATCGAATCACTATATTATTCAGTTTAATGAAATCTCTAAATGATACAGTTTGAGTTGGACATTAATGTATTTAGAGTAATCTGTTTAATAATCCATGCATTGAATGAAAATCTCTATTCCTAAAATTATGATTTTTTTTTTGTTTGACATTTCAAAAATCATCCAACCATTAGATCCCGATTTATAGCAGTAAGATCTAAAATGTAGTTGGGTGAAAAACTTAGATTCAATTTTCGCATTTGTTTATTTAATTCCATTTGAAATAGACTCTTTCACGTACTTAGACACAAATCTAGACTAGACTGAAACATTGTTGGTTGAAAAACTTGATTCAATTTCTGTACTTGCTTAAATTCCACTTGTCTCTTTCACGCACTTAGACACAAATTAGATTAGACTGAAATATAGTTGGGTGAAAAGACTTACAGATTCAATTTCTGCATTTGTTTAAATAATTCCACTTGACTCTTTTACGTACTTAAACACAAATCTAGACTAGACTGAAATGTTGTTGGGTGAAAAACTTGATTCAATTTCTGTTTATTTAATTCCACTTCACTCTTTCCCAAAGTTAGACTGAAATGTTGTTGGGTTAAAAACTTGCAGATTCAATTTCTATATTTTCTTATTTAATTCCACCTGACTCTTTCACGCATATAGACACAAATCTAGACTAGCACTAGCGAAATTTATGCAAGAAATGTTTTTCTCTTGGGACAGGTACGTAGATAGATGTTGCCTTATGGCACAAATGACAATTATAGCCAAGATGTGTCAAGTGATTGGTTAAAATAAAATGCATACCAGCCGAAATATTAGTGACGAAAGTATTAAAAGGATATAATATAAAAACAAAAGTAAGTAATAAAATCAATGTTTATTTTAAATACATCGTTGATCCAAAAAGCAGTTAACATTTTACTGAAAAGGAAAGTTGAAATGTGATAAGCGTTAAAAAGCTTCAAAATAATTTCAATTTCTAATGCGATAAATCTTCATCTATAAATAATAAATTATTCAAAAAATTTTAAAGTGCCCCTGGCTTATACTTAAACTCACAGAGTTTCGGGTACATTTTAAACTACAATACTGTTGTAAATCTAAGTTTCGTCTTTTTTTCTTTGTTTACATTTATAGTTTCGAATTTGGATAACTATTGAAAAGACGGTTTCATATATTGACTAATTAACTAATAATTGACGGTTTCATATATTGACTAATTAACTAATAATTGACGGTTTCATATGTTGACTAGGCCTGAGGACTGAGCTTTATAATTGTTTTATTATGAGGTATAATTATTTTCATTCCTGAGAACAATTCTTTATTTAGGGCCTCCTTCCAAAAAACCAAGTTTAAAAATAATTCACATAATCCTTTAAGTCGTTAAAATCCTCTATATACTCATTATAATACACTCCCGCTATATCCGAATTATATAGGGGGCTTATTATAAATATATATATAATTAAATGCTGATATAAATGGATAATCTGTTAGCATTTATTATTTCGCATGTAAACATGCATTATTAATTTGTATACGAATGATACAAATTTGCTTTATGTCAGAGGTACAATTACACTTACCATCTCAAAGTGGACTCATACCAGCACATGTTTATCACATAAATCTAATTACAGCACACATCTAATCCTCGGAAACATATATTACTTTATAACTTTGAAATTGAAATTGTTCAAGCCATAGTTTGTTTACAAAATAAATAACTTATGCCTCAGCGTTTTCCATATTAACACAAATTATTTCCTCCCAAACCAATTTTAAGAAACACAACTTTATTAGGAATCGTTTAATAGAAAAAATACTATTTTAACTAAAGCTAAAAAATAGACGTTTTTATTGAAATTTAAACTTCCAATAAAGAATGTCCATATTTCAACACTACCATTATAGCGAAATTTTAAAAGAATTCCTTTAAAGTAAAAAAAATACATGAATTCCTATTAAAAAAAATCTGTATTGAATATTTTTTGTAGCATTATGCCATGATACGTATTGAAATGCGAAGCGAATTCTTTTAGAGATAATGCATTTACGTCATTCAAAGCTCGGCTGCACGAATCGGAAATGCATCTTCCGGGGAGTTATTGAGGAACTCATCGTAAAAGGGAGGTATTAAATGTTCGTGTTCAAACGTCTCCGACAGAAAATCGATGCCCACGCACAAAGTACGCTACAATCTGGTGTGATCAGAGGGGAGCTCTTTACTCATCACGTCACTCTCTCTAACGCATGCAACACACGTACCTCCTGCGTGTTCTGTGGGCTTTTGTTTTCAGGCACAGTGTTTGCTGTACTCCATTTACAAACGTGTTGGTGAAATTTTCTTAGGGTTTTCTGATAGCAATTGATGTCGATGTGGTTTTTGTTACAGATATACATTTTTAAATTATCAAGAAGAATTTTTCTTAAAAAGTATTTTTGAGAATTCACGCTATTTATTTCATCACCATATACATTAGAATAGTCTGATGTAAGAATAGATCTTCCCTATTTTTAATTTCAATTTTATAATGAAAATATATAATTCTAATATATTGTTATCTAAATTAAATCTATAAAAATAGCGATGCGTCACAATCTTCTTCAGCTTGCATCTTCTATGTGTCTTCACAAAAATGTGTTCCAAACGTGTTGATGGGATTTCCTTATGGTTTTCCGATAACAATTGATCTTGATGTGGTTTTCGTTACAAAAATTAGTTTTTTGAAATTTTCAGCAAGAAATTTTTGAAAACTATTTTGAGCCTTTGCATAGTATTCAGTCACGATACTTATTTTAGCATCATATAAATTAGAAGGAATGAATCTTTAATAATTTTTAATTTCAATCTTATCATGAAAATATATAATTCATTTCCAATTAGGTTTTAAATAATTTTTAAGTTACTATTACTTTTTAAATTATTCTTCCAAGTTTTTAAGTTATCAACAAGAAGTTTTTGAAAACAGTATTTTTGTGTCGTGTTACAGTTGTCAATCCCGATACTTATTTTGGCACCATATAAATTAGAAGGAGGGATGCAGAAATAGATCTTTCCTAATTTTTAAATAAAATATATAATTCTAATCTATTTAAATTAAATCTATAAAAATAACTCTTTTGAGCCCAAAGTACGCTACAATTTGGTGTGATCAGGGGGGAGCTCTTTACTCAACACGTCACCTTCGCTAACGCATGCAACACACGTACCTCCTGCGCGTTCTGTGTGCTTTTGTTTTCAGGCACTGTGGGCATTTGCTGTCCTCCATTTTCAAACGTGTTGGTGATATTTTCTTAAGGGTATCTTATAACAATTGATGTTGATGTGATTTTCTTAATCAAAATTAGTTTTTAAATTATCAACAAGAATTTTTTAAACACTATTTTTGAGCTCTTCAATTATAGTCAGTCATGATATTTATTTTACCACCATATAAATTAGAAGAGTCTGATGTAGTAATAGATCTTTTCTAATTTTTTATTTCAATTTTATAATGAAAATAAATAATTCTAATCTATTGTTATATATTGTAATCGAAATTAAATCTATAAAAGTATATAAGACTGTAGCAATTTTTTTCATCTTGCATCTTGTGTGTGTCTTCACAAAAATTTGTTCCAAAAGAGTTGGAGAGATTTTCTTAGTGCTTTCTAATAACAATGGAGGTTGATGTGATTTTCGTTGCAAATATAAGTTTTTAAATTATCGACAAGAATTTAAAAAACTTATATATATTTTTTGAGCACTTGTGCAGTAGTTAGTCACGATACTTATTTTAACACCATATAAATATGAAGGGCTTGATGTAGGAATAATCTTTCCTAACTTTATAATGAAAATATATAATTGTAATCTATTATAATATATTGTTATCTAACTTAAATATATAAAAATAGCTCTTGTACAAGAATCAGTCTTGATACTTATTTCAACACAAATTAGAAGAGGAAGATGTAGGAATGGATCTTTCTTAATTTTTAATGTCAATTTTATGATGAAAATATATAATTCTGTCCAAAAGATGTAGTAATGCCGATGAACCTGGGACAAACCACCTGCATTCGACTACAGAACTCTTAGAAACTCACACTGAGAGCCAGACTAAAGGCCGTGCTTGTAGATCATTTTGCTGTATCAGACGTTACCTGGACTACACCACTAGGGGGCAGATCTACGTTGTAATCCATGTATGTTATATATTATATCCAAAATAAGTATTATTTTGTACAATATAAAAATAAATTAAACTTACAAAAATATTTTAGTTATTGCCCATTATTAGATTATTATCAAATTAAACCCAAACATACTTTGAATTAAATGGCAATAGAAAAGAAAATATGATACATTAGTTAATTATTATAATTATCAAGAAAATCTGTACAACAAACCTATTACTAAATATATAAAGAAACATGTCATAATTTGCCATTCTACGCACGCTAATTTAACGCTAATATGGTTGTTAAAACCTAAAATCGTTTCCTGCCAAAGAATATCACACCATTTAGATTATTGTCCAATTAAATCCAAACATATTTTGGATTTAACGCCAATAGAAAAAGAAACATGTTGCATGAGTTAATTATTATATTTTTTGAAAAAATCTGTATAACAAACATGTTACGAAATATACAAAGAAGCATGTCGCCCTTCTACGCACACTAATTTAATATGGTTGTTTAAAACGTGAAATCATTACTGGTCAAAATAATATTGCATCATTTTCTTTCATACTATGTTGATGGCTATTAAACTAATGATAATCATGCTCTCTTTAACTAATTATTCAATTATTCTGAATTAAACTAAACACAAGAGAACATGTATAAAAACAAGAAGTTCCTTGAATAAAGTTTAGAGAATTTTTATTGTTTCATCCATCAAATATTTATGCCAGAATTTGCTTGCTTCAGTGGTTCGTTTTTTATTTCTTTACAATACTTGAAGATATTGATTTCAAGCAGCATAAACGAAAAGATCATCAAAAACTTTTGATGGTCATAGCGGCCATTATGTGGATGGGCGTCATCAAAAACTTTTGATGGTCTCTAAACATGCGAAAGAATAAATCATTCATCAGGTTATATGTTAGCTGTAGCAGAATCACTTAATATTTATTTACATGTATAAGCTATAAAACTTTCAATAAATTATGAAAGTTTTTTTAGGATACATGAACATTTTTATATGGGGAGAACTTCAAGATTAAATAATGAAGAGATTTTAATAATTCATGAATTTAATTATAATAGTTGCTTTTTAATGTTTATATTTGTCGTGAATATTACAAACTGAAAGGCTTTTCCATGGTAAATGCAGATAATTAACAATTAACAATACAAAACAAAAATATTTGGATAAGTCATTGAATTTTCAACATTTATTGTTGATTAAATTCTTTTTAATTTCCATTAATTTACTAGTAATTGTTTATTCATATTTGATTTATCTTTTATTGTAATTTGATATAGTAAAATGTCTTTTTTGCATTTGAGATATCAACTGAAATTCCCGACTCGTTACTCACTAGTAATATACGCCGCTGGTAAGCATTAAAGCTGAGGCTCGATCCGCTGGCGACTTGTTGTAGACACTGTATCAAAAACCAAGAGACTGGTGGCTTTCACGATGTTTAGCATTTTGTCTCATTAATTGGACTAAATAGAGGGAAAAGTCCTCCCACAAGACACTTCCCTCCTTCAGCGTCCAAATCAAATTTCTACCTTCATTACGACAAAACAAAACAAAAGCGCCCCCCTTCCCCTTTTTTCACTTTCCATGAAACCACACAGGTTCATGGAGTAGGTCTAAATTGTAGCTAATGACCCGACCAAGTAGAATAAGAAAGAAAAAAAAATCTCTCGGAGTTTTTCTCATTTGTGAATAAATGATGTTTTACAAATGTGACATCGTAGTTTGTTTTTCTAAATAAAAAAATCTACAGTTGGGCACTGATCCTTTATTTAGCATCCACCGACTAAACCGTAAAACAGAAAATTTCTATCTATATCAGGATAGGTATGATATATCTGTAGCAGAAATATCCTTCTGGTGGGCTTGAGGAAGGTAGGAGGGTGCAACCCCCTCAAACATAACCCCTGGGGAGTATTTACACAAAATTGGAGAGAGACAATACAAGTGAACCCTTCCACAACATTCAATCTGTTACATTTTTGTCATTCTAGCGATTCAAAATACCAGGCATTCGAAAACTACAACAATATATAAGTTGAAATGTATAACATTAAGTATTTAACAAATTTTTAATTTTTGATTAAAAATGAATCAAACACTTAAATAACAATAGTGATTTGTTTTTCTGTTTTAAACATTATATATGAGAAGGCTTTTCTTGTTATTTTGAAATTGTTTGTTTTGATTGTGGGAAAATAAAAAAAATACTCTAGTATAATCCATTGTCATATATCTTTAAGTTAGTTGCAATTAGACTAAAAATAGAAAATTCCTTATGAATTAGAGAACAACTGTAAGCATTTTAAAGTTACAATATTTACAGTATTTGTTTATCAACAGTCATTTTAAATAATTTTTTGTTGATTTTTGCATTTACCTTAAGGTGATTTAATTTTTTTCTATATCAAATCCATCACTCCGTCTCACCATTTAGATCGAGTACAAAAGTTTGAGAACCAGCGCATTAGGGGTAACGTTTATCAAGTAGACTTCCTAATAATAATATAATAAAACCAGAATAATATAGTAATATAGACTTTATAATAATATACTACTGTGCCCAAAGAGTAAGACCAATTATTTTGTTTTTTTCAAAAGCTCTTTATTTATTCTTCAAAATTTATTTCATCTCTTTCAAAGTCATCCCCTCCGGACACAATACACTTATGCAGACTTTTCTTCCAATCCTCTGTGCATGCTAAAAAGTCATCGGCAGGGAGGGTCTTCAAAGCCCACGACGATTCACGTTGAATCTCTTCAATCGACTCTCAAAACGGTGTCTCCGGAGTGGTCTTTTGAGTTTAGGAAATAGCCAGCAGTCGCACAGTGGGAATACAGTGAAGGTGGAACAATATGGGTTTAATTTTTGGCGAAAAAGTTACGAAGAATCAATGCAGTGTGAGCTGGAGCATTCAGTGTTTTAAGTACCAATTGAGATTTGACCCGTTTGATGACCAAAATGGAATTGGTCAATCCTTTTGAAATTCCAACCTCATCAGCAAGGTCTCTAATTTTAAATAGACGGTTTGCAAGCACCAAGAGTTTAATTTTTTCGACGTCAGCTTCGTCGGTTGAGGTTGATGGTCGACCAGATGCATCTTCGTCTTCAACGCGTTCTCTGCCTTCTTTGAACTGTTTATACCACTTCTAAACATTTCTTTCCGATATAGAAAGGCTGACCGAATGCCTTCTGCAACATTCTACACGTTTTCGCAAACAAAATTTAATGCAAGTTCTTTGCTCAATCAATTCAGGCATTTCAAAAATCGCCGGAATCGGTTGTAGCGTCTCCCAAAGCCAAGCTTAACTGAAACACTAATGAATATTTTGAAGTCCATGAAAAATTCCATTCCATGAAAAAAAATTGAAATTCCATGAGTCCCGGGAATTTTAAATTGAAAATTGATCTTACTTTTTGAACACAATAGTAGATTGCCATCAACTGCAATGTAAGAAAAAAAAAAGTCGTCAGAAGTAAAGATAATAAATCGCCGTTATTAACAAACAATTTCAAAATAACAAGAAAAGCCTTCTCATAATGTAATTTAAATAATGCATAAGAATAAGCTCTATACATGATCACAAGTTATTATCGAAATTTGGTTACAAGGAATCTTTAAAGCAGTAGCTTTGAAACCTTTTATCTTGTCACCCAAATTACTATAGATTAATTCAGTTTGACCTTTAACGAAGGTTAATTCTGTTGCATTAATTCAATGACACTTTGTCAATTAATAATTATAGTACATTTGATATATTATTCCGATTATTTTACATTAGCATAATTTCAATAGCGTTAAGTTTCTACAAAAAATTCAAGAATTCAGAACGATAATCTGTTAATGTATTTTTATTAATTATAATTAATAAATTAATCGATTTATTGAGGAAAGAGTGGCTTTATACTTGATTCAAACTGAACCCCAGTGATGAACCGAAAATTTCTGTTTTAATGTGTCGGTCTGAAAAATCATTCCAGTTTAATCCGCTGTCAAAAGCATAGATCTCTTTAATTAGTTGCAATTAGAATAACAATTGGAAATCCCTTATGAATTAAAGAAAAATTGTAAGTATTTTAAATTTACAATAATTACAGTATTTGATGTCAAAAATCTTTCTAAGTCCTTTTTTTTTTTTTTGTTTATTTTAACATTTACCCGTAAGGTGATTTAATTTTTTCTGTATCAAATTCATTACCTCATTTAACAATTTAGATTAAACCCTAAAGTTTGAGAATCATTTCATTAGAGATAATGTCTTCCAAGTAGACTTTTCTGATAATAATATAGTAAAACCAGAATTAGAGAGTAATATAAACTTTCGAATAATAATATAGTAATAATATCTAAGGCATAATATAGTAATTGACTTTCATATCTGTTACACAAATGAAAAAAAAACTAATTCAATCATTCAAATGGTCGAAAGATTTATAGCCCTTGAAGATTTATATCCTTATCTTGAGATAAGGATATAATATATTTGGATATATCTTGGATATTTATATAAGATATAAATGTTATAACATTTATAATGTTTATAACATTTACATAATAATGTTTCTACATGTTAATAACATTTATATCTTATATAAATGTTAATAATTGTCTTTTATAAAGTATTTATTTATATTTATAAAAGGTATTTTATATATTCTTCCTTATCATATCCTTATGCTGAAGATTTATAACCTCCCATACTTTAAATAATCAGAATTATGTGCGTATATTAAACTGACATCTTTCTTCTTCAATTTTCTCTCACTAAAACATGATCAAACTTCTGATGACACTTAAATCAACGCCACCTACGGTTGCGCATTTAAAAAATTTGCATTCTAACAACTGGCAAAATCAGAAGACTAAAATTAGTTAGGAATAGCTAGTATATTGACTATTATATAAGATATCTTATAAATATAAATATTATAAATATAAATAAAAGGACTCGCAGCATAATTCACGAAGAGAAGAGAAATCTCACATTAAAATTTTAAATAATGGGAGAAATCTTGTAAACAGAAATGATATTAATGAACGTTAATCTATTAACAGGAGGATAAATTACTAAAACTATAATGCTGTGTCGTTATTTATAAATAAATAATTCACAAACAATTGGAGAAATTGAGAAGGCTGCAATGATGTGTTGGCAGTTAGGAACTGTTAGTCTACTAATAACAGGACATACCACGAGCTGGAATTATATGTTGGTATTTATAAGCTTAGTTCACTAATAATGAGAAATTCGTGAAGACTTAAATGATGTATTGTAATTTAGAACATTAGTCTGCTAAGAGTAGATGGAATCAATGAGATTTTGATGAAATGTTGACATTTAAAAATAGGTAGTCTAGACTAGAGTAGTATGTTTGATAGTTAGGAACACTTAATTTACTAACTTTAGGAGACATAAGAATGTAATGTTACATTAGAATTCAACCATAACAACAAGAATACTTATGAAGAGACAGATTGGAGGCATTTGAATGTAATGTTGCCTGAGAATTCAACCAAAACAACAGGATTACTTATGAAGATTAGAATAATGTGCTGACAATTAGGAACGTGATTCTACTAATGATGAAGGCTGATGCTGACTGACTACTAATAGCAAGAAAAATTATGATGACGGGAATTATGTGTTGACATTTAAAAGCAGTTCTACCCATTAATTTAATTATAAGCACTTCCTTTTGTCTTCAAAATTATGCTTCTTTTCGGGTGATATATACCAAATAGGTAAAATACATTCTTGTGCAGTTATAAATTTTATTAAAAAAAATATTTTTTTAATCTCTGAAATTATGCATAAAATTGCCGAATTAAATATTTCTGATTAATTATTGCTATTTAAAATAACAGTTTTTCAATTATTTATTTCTTTTTTAAAAAAAATACTTAATCAAACTGTATAATTATAGAAAGATCTGAAAAATGATGAAGTGGATGAATATGAATACCTTAATATTTGTAGTAATTTTTAAAATAGCTGCTGAAAATATTTAAATATGACGTCTATACCAGTTCTAAGATTATTCATTGTTCTACATTGAGAATTTCGTTTTAAATTTTGAAATTAGGAAACATAATAAGTGACTTTCACATGTGTTACATGAAAAGAAGAACTACTTTTAAGGAGAGACTTTCTAATAATAATATATTAATATAGACTTTGTAATAATAATATAGTAATGATATCTAAAGCTTAATATTACAACTGAATTTCATATGTGTTACAAAAATGAAAAAAAAGGAACTACATTAAGAAGAGGCATAATATTGTCTAAGGCATAATATAGTAACTGACTTTCATATGTGTTACACAAATGAAAAACAAGACCAATTTAATCATTCAAGTGGCATGTTTTAAGTAATCCGAATTAAGTGCGTAAGTATTAAACTGGCATCTTTCTTCGGCCATAACCGCTGCCATCTTCCTAATCAACTATGATCAAACGTCTGATGTTGCTTTAATCAACGTTTTTTATGGTTTGTTCATTTAAAAACATTTGTATACTAACAACTAGTAAAATCACGAAGACTGAAATATAGTTAAGAACAGTTAGTGTATTAACGGTGGTAGAAATAAAGGGACTCTCAACACAATCCACTAAGAGAAAAAGAAATCACAGATTGAAATTTTGTGTTGCATTTAAGAACATTGATCCACTAATAATGGGAGAAATCTTTTAAACCTAAATGATATGTTTATGAACGTTAATCTATTAACAGTAGGAGAAACTACTAAAACTTTAATGCTGCGTTGCCATTTATAAATAAATAATTCTCAAATAATTGGAGAAATTGAGAAGGCTGCAATGATGTGTAGGCAGTTAGGAACTGTTATCTACTAATAACAGGACATACCACGAACTGGAATTATATGTTGATATTTATAAGCTTAGTTCTCTAATAATGGGAAATTCCTGAAGACTTAATTGATGTATCGCAATTTAGAACATTAGTCTACTAAGAGTAGATGAAATCAATGAGATTTTGATGAAATGTTGACATTTAGAAACAGGTATTCCTTTAACAATAGAAAAAATATCACGAAGGGCTAGAATAATATGTTTGATAGTTAGGAATAGTTAATTTACTAACTTTAGGAGACACAAGAATGTAATGTTGCATGAGAATTCAACCATAACAACAGGATTACTTATGAAGATTAGAATAATGTGCTGACAATTAAGAACGTGATTCTACTAATGATGAAGGCTGATGCTGACTGACTGCTAATAATAAGAAAAATTACGATGACTGGAATTATGTGTTGACATTTAAAAGCAGTTCTACCCATTAATTTAATTATAAGAACATCCTTTTTTTTTCAAAATTACGTTTTTCTCGCGCGGCACGTAACAAAAAGATTAACAAAACACTCTTGCTTACTTCTAATTTTATTAAAAAAAATATTTTTTAATCTCTGAAATTATGCGTCAAACTGTCGAATGAACTATTTCTTATTAATCATTGTTATTTAAAATAAATCACGTTTTCAATTTCATATTTGTTTAAAAAAAATACGTAATTTAACATATAATCCCACAAAGATCAGAAAAATGAAACGTTGATACCTCAATATTTGTAATGATTTTTACAAATCATCATCATCATTGGCGCAACAGCCCAGTGTGGGCCAAGGCCGTCTGCCTACTGGCAGATTTCGAGACGAGAGATGAATTTTTTTTTTTACGGGGTAGGGTTGACAGCTCTACGCCCAACGCTCAACAGTCATATGACACCAGGACCTACGGCTTAAAGTGGATTCCGAACCACTACAAACATCCAAGCACCGCCGTGATGAGAACCAGAACCCTGTGGTACCGAGCACCAGAGCGCTAGCCACTCAGCCATTTTTACGAATAGTTGATGAAAATATTTAAACATGGCATCTATAGATCAGAAATAAGAAACATTAATACTTGTAGTGAATTAATAACATTTTTTTTTCAAAGCAGCTGGCAAACAGACATGGACGTCTGGGATGCCTTAAGGCAAGTGCTGCACAGACGTTACTCACTTCGCATTACCCAGCGGGCGCGTGTAACTTTAAGATAAGCCACGGACGCGGAGTAACAATGCCCCCGCAACGCTCTACGATCCTATTATCCGGGACCTACGGTTTAAAGTGGATTCCGAACCACTACACACATCCATGGTACCACCGGGACTCGAACCCGAAACCTGTGATACCGACCACCAGAGTGCTAGCCACTCGGCCATTCAGGCCCGAAAATAATTTTTTTTTCTTCTAATGCAGCTGGCAAATAGACCGTGATCTTCCCCATAAGGGCTGCACAGACATTACTCACTTTGCATTACCCAGGGGGCGCGTGTAACTCGATGGTAAGCCACGGACGCGGACGCGGAGTAACAATGCCCCTGCAGGGCTCGACGATCTATTAGGACCGGGACCTACGACTTAAAGTGGATTCCGAACCACTACAATCACCCATGGCAAAGCCGGGATTTGAACCCGGTACCCGGGTTACCGAACGCCAGAGCGCTAGCCATTCGGCCATCAGGCCCCGAATTACTAACGTATTTGTGGTGAATTTTACAAATAGTAGTTGAAAATATTTAAATAGGACGTCTATATCAGTTCTAAGATATTCAATATTCTACATTGAGAATTTCATTTCAAATTTTGAAAACTAGAAAAATAAGTTTGGTAGACAGAATTTGGTATTCTAAAAAAACATTTTAGGAAAAACTCAGAAAGTGATTTGAAAATATTTATACATTTTCATTCTTGCTTTGTCATTTAAATGATATCGGGGAGGAAAAAGGGAATATTTCTTTTTTATATAAAAGGCATCTTATATAAATAGCTTATAAAAAGCTTTTTTTATATAAAATTTTCCTAAAACTCCCCTTTGCATGCAAATTTATAACTATTTTTATTCATATGTAAAATGTAAATTGATATTCCTTTTTTGATGTTCAAGACTTTTTTAATATTTGAAATATATTTTTGTAAAAATTTTCTAAGGAACATATTATAAGCAAACAAACAATTAAAATTTGATGCTATCTTGAAAAAGCAGAAAAAAAATTGTTGCAATTATAAGAATATCAAGAAAGCAATATAATTAAAAATTAAAAAAAAAATCAAATTTATATCAACTATACATTTATGTGCTTAAAAAATACATTTAAAAAGCAAATAATTATAAATAATTATACCTTTAAATCATTATAAAAAACCTTTCCACAATGCAAGACTTTATATAACATGAAACTCAAAATAAAAAGGAAAAGATACAATAAGTTTTTTTTAATATTATAAATAAGATTTCACATAATTTTTCTAATAAACATATTATAAACAAACATATAATCAAAATTAATTATTATCTTAAAACAGCAAAGAAAATGTTGCAATTATAAAAATATTAGAAAAGTAATATAATTAAAAATGTTTAAAAATTACACAAATTTATATCAAGTATACATTTATGTGTTCAAAGAAAATACATTTAAAAAGAAAATAAATAATTACTCCATTAAATTATTATAAAAGTCCTTTCCTCAATGCTAGACTTTACATAACATGAAGATCAAAATTAAAAGGAATAGTTACTATAATTTTTTTTTAATATTAGAAGTATGTTTTCATCGGTCAATTCCATTTTGTGCGTCAAACGCATCAAATCTCGATTGATACCGAAAACACTGAATGCGCCAGGTCACACTGCATTGATTCTTCGTGACATTTTCACCAATAATGAAACCGCTATCGTTCTACAACCATCGTATTCACACCATACGACTTCTGGATATTCCCTATACTCAAAATACCACTCCGGAGACACCGTTTTAAGTCGACTGAAGAGATTCAACGTGAATCGCAGCTCACTTTGAAAGCCATCTCTACGGATGATATATTTTGCATGCATTGAGGATTGGAAAAAACGTTGTCAATGTGTCCGGAGGGGATTACTATGAAGGCGATGAAATAAATTTGGAAGAATAAATGAAGAGTGTTTGAAAAAAAATATAATTGATCTTACTTTTTGGGCACAATAGTATGCTTGTCGCGTAACAAATTGTGATCATGTTGAATGAATAAAAAAAACTTTGAACTTTTCTCTATAAATTGATGTTTAATATGAGGTCCATCATTGCGCCATCCATTGCAAATAAAAATTTATAATATGTTCCTTCATTTTTAATAACGCTGTAAATATTTGTTTTTTATTAAATTACTTGATATTTATTAGCATTCAATTATTGTATTATTATTGAATTAAAAATTGTTTATTAGTAATCTCATTGTATTAGTCTTATTATAATCCTTAGAAAAATTGCAAATAAATAAAAAAATTTTTAAGTATTTCCTTTTCTATTTGACGAAGCTTTGAATTTTATAAACCTTTCAGTAAATATTATAACTTACAGTTAAAAATACACTCCTATCTTGCAAATGTAAGCAAACATCCTAAATGTAACAGATTAGTAACCTTAGAAAAATTGCAACTAAATAAAAACTTTAAAAATATTTCATTTTCTGTCTGACAAAGCTTTGCATTTTATAAATTTTTCAGTAAATCTTATCATTAGATATAGAATGTACGATTAACTTGCAAATAAAAACAAATAACCTAAATGTAACAGAGTGGTATCCTTAGAAAAATTGCAAATAAATAGAAAAATTTTAAAATATTTCCCTTTTTATTTGATAAAGCTTTGCATTTTATAAAATTTTCAGTAAATCTTATAACTTACAGATATAAACAAATAGCCTAAATGTAACAGATTTGAAACAATTTATTACAAAAATGAATTGAATGTCGGAATTGTTTTAAAAATATATACTTATAAAAATAAATATATATTTCAATTTTATTTAAATATAAATTGAAATATATATTTTTAAAAAATGCACACATTCCAACCACTTTTTGTAATAAATTTTTTCAAATCTGTTGCCTTTAGGCTATTTGCATATATATGATGCAGTAGAATTTTATTCAATGACAAAACTGAAATGTAAGTGATGAAATAACTTCAAACCTTTATTAAAATACTGGTTTATCAAATAATTTACAGAAATCTTTAAAAAGATATACGATACTACTTTAATTGAAGTTTTAAAACATATGCAAATATGAATAGAAGCTTTTTTAGTGGAGATTTTATATCTGCAATTTATAAATGCCTTAGAGTTTAACTTATCGATTGATAAAGGTAATGATGATAAAGGTATCGATTGATAAAGGTATTCTGGTAATGGAAATATTCATTTTAAAGAATAATTTAAACTTTAGAATCTTTTGAATTATAGCTAGGAGAATCTTTGCATATAAATGAAATCTGAATTTTTCTTTTCTTCTTAAGGGTATACAGAACGCAAATATTTATTAATTTGCAAAATTTTTGTAAAAGGAACATTTGCTCTTTACAACAGAAAAACATATTTCTATTCAAATTTAAATGTACGCTAAAGATATTAACATTTTCTGAATTTTAAAAATAAATTATTGAAACATTTCAATTAATTTATATTCTAATACTTTTTTGACATAATGATTCTCTTTGTTAATATCTTTAAAAAGATGAAATGTTATTGCATGTATGCAGTAATGCATATTTTTCAAATATTTTAAGACGGGAAAAATCTTTTGTAAAATTCAGTTATTATTTTATTTATAAGAGTTAACGAGATGAAGTAATAAAAATGAAATCATGCGCAAATAATTTTACATCACGTATTTTTATTACTTACTTCATAAAAAATGCATTAAAGAGTTTAAAAATAAACGTGCAATGATTGATCGAATCACTATGTTATTCAGTTTAATGAAATCTATTAATGATACAGTTTGAGTTGGACATTAATGTATTTAGAGTAATTTGTTTAATAATCCATGCATTGAATTAAAATCTCTATTACTAGAATTAGGATTTTTTTTGTTTGACATTTCAAAAATCATCCAACCATTAGATCCAGATTTACTGCAGTAAGATCTGAAATGTAATTGGGTGAAAAACTTACAGATTCACTTTCTGCATTTATTTATTTAATTCCACTTGAAATAAAGATTCTTTTATGCACTTAGACACAAATCTAGACTAGACTGAAATGTAGGGTGAAAAATTTACAGTTTCAATTTCTGCTTTTGTTTATTTAATTCCACTTGAAACAGACTCTTTCACATATTTAGACACAATTCTAGACTAGACTGAAATGTAGTTGGATGGAAAACTTACAGATTCAATTTCTGCTTTTGATTATTTAATTAAACTTATAATAGACTTTTTTATATATTTAAACACAAATCTAGACTAGACTGAAATGTAATTGGTGGAAAACTTACAGATTCAATTTCTGCTTTTGATTATTTAATTAAACTTACAATAGACTTTTTCACATATTTAAACACAAATCTAGACTAGACTAAAATATAGTTGGGTGAAAAAATTACGGATTCAATTTTTGCTTTTGTTTATTTAATTTCACTTGAAATAGGCTCCAACATCTATTTAGACACAAATCTAGACTAACTTTGGTGAGGTTTATGCAAGAAATACTTTTCTATTGTGGCTGGTACGTATAGATAAGTATTATCTTATGGCACAAGGAACAGTTATAGCCAAAATGTGCCAAGTGATTGATTAAAATGTATGTCAACCGAAATGTTAGTGATTAAATTATTGAAAAGATATAATATAAAAACACTTGTAAGCAACAAAATCAACGCTTATTCTAAACACATCGTTGATCTAGTTAGTCTCTAGGTTTAAATAACTTACTACACTTATTTAAACTTTTGCGAATATATTTAAGTTAAAATCTCCTTTCTATCACTGGCAAATGAAAACACACTTCTATCTCAAATGAAATGATGCTAATTTTGTATACTGTTGCTCTTAAAACATTATGATAAGCCTCAGCAAAATTTTTCTAAGGCCCAAGAAATGTAATTTGTTCAGAATCTGAACTGCATAAATTTTCTAGTTCAAATGATGCTTCCCCAACTGCATTGGCAAACAATCCTTTTTTTTCTAAAATTTTGTGTATTAATTCGATACATTTGGGATATGATCAATTGATATATTAGATTAGCCAGCCATGTTGTGGAAACCTATGTTGGAAGTAGTTTCGAATAGAGCAAATAAAAGGGTGATACGCATATTCTATACGAAGACATGTCAGTTCTCTGCTGAGTTGACTATTTGTCAGTTCTCTACTGAGTTGACTATTTTATTTAAAAATTTTAATAGGCGGCTGAATTTGCAAATTTCATTATATATTTGGAGCAGATAAGGAAAAAGATAGTATGCTCACAACGCTGTCAGCGTACATTTTTGACATCTTTATTTTATGTTAATGTCTGTATATTTTATGTTATTGTCTAGGGATTATTTGGAGCAAATAAGGAATATGATAGTATGCTCACAACGCTGTCAACGTGATATCGTTATTTTATGACATTTTCTTCCTATTAATATGTTGCACAGCTATGTGTAACTTCTCAGAACTAAATGTGTTGACATATTTATTTATTATATTTTAATTTTTACTAAATACATATACGTAGCTAAAATGCATTTGCGCAGCCCTCTAAAAGGTATAAATATTTATATTCCTGATGACAATTCTTTTATTGGTAGGCCATCTTTCCAATAAACACATTTAAACACAATTCACATTATCCGTTACCAGGTTATCTATATAGTTATCCACTATATCTGCATTACAATACACCCCCACAATATTCGCATTACAATGTGATATAACGGGAGTGTATTATAATAGGGGGCTTATTATGTATATTATTAATTGCTGATATAATTTACAAAAGTAATTTCGATAACGATTTCGATGTTAATTTTGATGTAAGTTAACATTTACTATTTCTCATGCAAATACACTGAAGTGACAAAAGTCATGTGATAGCAATATGCAAATTTTCAGATGGCAGTAGCATCGCGTAGAACAGGTATAAATTCGCAGTGCTTTCGCAGAGCTTTCATTTCTGTTCAAGTTATTCATGTGAAGAGGTTTTGACGTGTTGATGAATTAACAGACTTTGAACGCGGAATATTAGTTGGAGCTAGACGCATGGGTCATGCCATTTCGTAAATCGTTAGGGAATTCAACATTCCCAGATCCACTGTGTCAAGAGTGTGCCGAGAGTATGAAATTTCAGGCATAACATCCCACCATGGACAGCGCAGTGGTCGACCGCCTGCACTTAATGACCGAGACCAGCGACGTCTGCAAAGAGTCGTAAATTCGAACAGACAAGCAACACTGCGTCAAATAACCACAGAAATCAATGTGGGACGTACAAGGGACTTGTCTGTTAGAACTGTGCGGAGAAATTTGGCTTTCCTGGGCTATTCCAGCAGAAGACCGACTCGAGTGCCTTTACTGACAGAACGACATCGCTTGCAGCGACTCGTGGGCACGTGCGGTTGGTCCCTAGATGAATGGCCTGGTCCGATGAGTCACGATTTCAGTTGGTAAGAGCTGATGGTAGGGTTCGAGTGTGGTGCAGACCCCACGAAGCCATGGACCCAAACTGTCAGCAAGGCACTGTTCAAGCTGGTGGTGGATCCGTAATGGTGTGGGCTGTTTTTTCATGGCATGGGCTTGGTCCTCTGGTGCGACTGGACCGAACATTGACTGGAAATGCTTATATTCAGCTACTTGGAGATCACTTGCAGCCATTCATGGACTTCATGTACCGAAACAACAATTTGATTTTTATGGATGACAATGCGCCATGTCACCGGGCCACAACTGTTCGCGATTGGTTTGAAGAACATTCTGAACAATTCCAACGAATGATCTGGCCACCTAGATCGCCCGACATGAATCCCATCGAGCATTTATGGGACATCATCGAGAGGTCTGTTCGTGCCCAAAATCCTGCACCATCAACGCTTTCGCAATTATGGACGTCTATCGAGACAGCATGGCTCAATATTCCTGCAGTAGACTTCCAACGACTTATTGAGTCCATGCCACGTCGAGTTGCTGCACTTAGCCGGGCGAAAGGAGGGCCGACACGATATTAAGAGGTATCCCATGACTTTTGTCACTTCAGTGTATATTTCTTCAATTTTTATACGAATTGTTCAAATTTGCGTTGTGTCAGAGGTACAATTTCACTTAATCACATCAAAGTGGACTCATAATAGCATATGTTTGTGACGTAAACCTAATTAACTTAATGTAATCATCTTTTCATTGTAAACGTAAATTACCTTATAAATGAATCTTATACCTTATATAATGAATCGAATATATAATTGTTCAAGACATAGTTTATTGACATACTAAATATCTTATGCTCAGTTTTTTCCTTATTAACAAAAATCATTACTTTCTATACGTATTTTGAGAAACAAAAATTTATTTAAAATCGTTTAATACAAAAATTACTATTTTAACTGATTACCAAAAACGAAAAGTTTTATTGAAATTTAAACTTTCAATAAGAAAAGCCCATAATCCAAGACTACCATTATAGCATAATTTTAAAAGAATTTCTTTAAGGTAAAAAAAAATACTTGAATTCTTATTAAAAAAAAAATCTGTATTGAATAATTTTTTGAGCATTATTCTATGATATGTATTGAAATTTGAAGCGAATTCTTTTAAAAACAAAAATTTATTTTGAATTGTATAATAGAAAAATTACTATTTTAACTAAATTAACAATGGACGTTATTAATCAAATTTAAACTTCCAATAAAGAAAGCCCATAGTTCAACTCTACCATTATAACATAATTTTAAAAGATTCCCTTTAAAGAAAAAATACATGAATTCCTATTAAAAAAAGTCTGTATTGAATATTTTTTGTAGCATTATGCCAGGATACGCATTGAAATGCGGAGGGAATTCTTTTAGAGATAATGCATTTACGTCATTCAAAGCTGGGTTCCACGAATCGGAAATGCATCTTCCGGGGAGTTATTGAGGAACTCATCGTAAAAGGAAGGTATTAAATGTTCGTGTTCAAACGTCTCCGACAGAAAATCGATGCCCACGCACAAAGTACGCTACAATCTGGTGTGATCAGAGGGGAGCTCTTTACTCATCACGTCACTCTCTCTAACGCATGCAACACACGTATCTCCTGCGTGTTCTGTGGGCTTTTGTTTTCAGGCACAGTGTTTGCTGTACTCCATTTCCAAACGTGTTGGTGAGATTTTCTTAGGGCTTTCTGATAGCAATTGGTGTTGGTATGGTTTTCGTTACAGATATAAATTTTTAACAAGATTTTTTTGAAAACATTAATTTTGTGCCATTATGCAGTAGTCAGTCAAGGTGCTTATTTTGGCACAATATAAATTAGAAAGGTTTGGTGTAGGAAATGATCTTTCCAAATTTCTAATTTCAATTTTATAATGAAAATGTATAATTCTAATCTATTGTTATATTGTCATATCTAAATTAAATCTATAAAAATAGTATCTTTTATGTGTCTTCACAAAATTGTGTTCCAAATTTGTTGGTGAGACTTTCTTAAAGGTTTCTAATAATAATTGATGTTGATTTCGTTACAGATATAAGTTTTTAAATTGTCACTAAGAATTTTTTGCAAACTATTTTTGATCCTTTGTACTGTAGTTTGTCACGATACTTATTTTACCACCATATAAATCAGAAGGGTTTTATGTAGGAATAGATCTTTCCTAATTTTTAATTTCAATTTTATAATGAAAATATATAATTCTAATATATTGCTATCTAAATAAAATATACAAAAATAGCTTATTTAAGCACAAAGTATGCTGCAATCTGGTATGGTCAGTCCTCCATTTCCAATCTGCCCTCCATTTCCAAACGTGTTCGTGAGATTTTCTTAAAGCTTTCTGATAACAATTGATGCTGACGGGATTTCCGTTGCACAAAGTAGTTTTTAAATTATCAACAAGAATTTTTTGAAAACTATTTTTGATACCTTGTACAGTAGTCTGTCACGATACTTGTTTTAGTACCATCTAAATTAGAAGACAAGGGAGTTGTACGAATGGATTTTTCTTAATTGTTATCTTCAACTTTATAATGAAAATATATAATTATAATATATTGTTATCAACCTATAAAAATAGCTCTTTTAGGCACGAAGTATGCTGCAATCTGGTGTGATCAGAGGGGAGCTCTTTACTCATCACGTCACTTTAGCAAACTCAGGCAACACACGTACCTCCTGCGAGAGGTTGTGTTCAGTGTGCTTTTGTTTTCAGGCTCCGTGTTTGCTGTCTTCTATTTACAAACGTGTTGGTGAGATCTTCTTAGGGCTTTCTGATAACAATTGATGTTGATGTGATTTTCTTAATCAAAATAAGTTTTTAAATTATCAACAGGATTTTTTAAGCAGTATTTTTGAACCCTTGCGCAGTGTCAGACAAGATACTTATTTTAGCAGCATATAAATTAGAAGGCCTGGTATAGGAATAAATCTTTCCAAATTTTAATTTTCAAGTTTAAAATGAAAATATCAAAATTTTTCATCTAATGTTATATATTATTATCTAAACTAAATCTATAAAATTAACTATTTTAAGCCTTTGTACAATAATCAGTCTTCATACTTATTTTGACACTTCAAAAATTGGAAGACGTATGAATAGATCTTTTCCAATTTTTAATTTCAATTTTATATTGAAAATATATAATTCTAATCTATTGTTGTAGATTGTTATGTAAATTAAAATTATAAAAATAGCCCTTTTAAGCACATGTACACTAATCAGTCTTGATACTTACTTTAGCACTACATAAATTAAAAGAAGATGTAGTAAAATAGATCTTTCCTAATTTTTAATTTCAATTTTATAATGAAAATATATAATTTTTCATCTAATGTTATATATTATTATCTAAACTAAATCTATAAAAACATCTTTTTTAAGCGTATGTACAATAATCAATCTTGATACTTATTTTAATACTACAAAAATTAGAAAAAGAGCATGTAAAAATATATCTTTCGTAATATTTAATTTTATTTGTATAATGAAAATATAATTCTAATCCATTGTAATATATTATCTAAATTAAATATATAAAAACTAGTCTTGATACTTATTTTAACACTACAAAAATTAGAAGATTAAGCTGTAGGAATGGATCTTTCCTAATTTTCAATCTCAATTTTGTGATGAAGATATATAATTCTGTCCAAAAGCAGTAGTATTGTCATTGATGACAATGGGACAATCCACCTGCGTTCCACTGCAGAACTCTAAGAAACTCACACTGAGAGCCAGACTGAAGACCGTGTTTATAGATCATCTTGCCGTATTAGACGTTGCCCGGAGTGCACCAGTAGGGGGGCAGATCTACGTTGCACTCCATGTATGTTATATATATTATATCCAAAATAAGTATTATTTCGTACAATATAAAAATAAATTCAACTTACAAAAATATTTAAAAGTTATGTTTAGTTTTTACAGAACATTAAATTATTGACCAATTAAATCGAAACATATTTTGTATTAAATATCAATCGAAAAAGAAATATATTGCATAAGTTAATTATAACAGGTTTTGAAAAATTCTCTTCAACAAGCTTATTACAAACTATATAAAGAAACATGTCGTAATTTGCCATTCTAAGCACGTAATTTAATATGGTTATTTAAAATATCAAATCATTTCCTAGCAAAAAAACATTATATTATTATTTTCCTACAGTGTTGATGACTATTAAACTAATGATAATCATACTCTCTTTCAACTAATTATTCAGTTATTCAGAATTGATCTAAACATAAGAAACATGTTTAAAAGCAAGAAATTTCTTGAATAAAGTTTAGAGAATTTTTATTGTTTCATCCATCAAATATTTATGCCAGAATTTGCTTGCTTCAGTGGTTCGTTTTTTTATTTCTTTACAATACTTGAAGATATTGATTTCAAGCAGCAAAAACGAAAAGATCATCAAAAACTTTTGATGGTCATAGCGGCCATTATGTGGATGGGCGTCATCAAAAACTTTTGATGGTCTCTAAACATGCGAAAGAATAAATCATTCATCAGGTTATATGTTAGTTGTAGCAGAATCACTTAATATTTATTTATATGTATAAGCTATAAAACCTTTAATAAATTATGAAACATTTTTAGGATACATGAACATTTTTATGTGAGAGGAATGTAAAGGTCAAAAAAAGTAGATGTTTTAAATATTCATCAATTTAATTTTAATACATCGCTTTCTAATGTATATATTGTATAATATATCGTGTGTAATATATCGTGTAATATATCTAATGTATATATCGTGAATATTGCAAACTGAAAGGTGTTTCCCTGGTAAATACAGATAATAAACAATTTGCAAAATTAAAATATTTGCATATGTATACTTAATTTTCTAACTAAAATTATTGTTGGTTATATATATATTTTTAATTTCTATTTATTTACTAATCATATTTGATTTATCATTTATCGCAAATTGATATAAAATGTTTTTTTTTTTTTTTTTACATTTCAGATATAAACTAAAATTAAAAATATAAACTAAAGTAGTCTCGGGGCTCAGTGGCAACGCGCTCCGTTTATGAGCATTAAGGATGTTCAATCCGCTAGCTACATTGTTGTAGACACTGTTTTAAAAAACGAGAAAACTCGATAGCGTTGGTGATGTTCAGCATCTTGCCACGGGAGTTGGACTAATTAGTGAGAGTTTATCGGTTTTTCTCCCATATGATACGCAAATGCGTGTTAGTTCTGCATATAAGAACTCCTAGAAGACACTTCAGCTGCATAGAGCCTAGTGAGAATTTTATCCACTATGCTTCATCCCAACAATTGCGATCACCCTCTCTCCGTTCATGAGACCGCATCTGTTCATGGACTTAGTCTAAATTGTTGCTATTACCCAACGAAGTAGGATAAGAAAAAAAAAGACCTATCAATAATAATATCAATATATCAATATCAGTATCAATAAATCAATATCAATATCAATATCAATATATCAATATATCAATATATCAATATCAATATCAATATATCAATATATCAATATCAATATCAATATCAATATATCAATATATATCAATATCAATATATCAATATAGGAATATCAATATCAATAATATCAATAATATGAATATCAATACCAATATATCAATATATCAATATCAATATCAATATATCAATATATCAATATCAATATATATCAATAATATATCAATATATCATATCAATATATCAATATCAATATCAATATATCAATATATCAATATCAATATATCAATATAATCAATATCAATATCAATATATCAATATATCAATATCAATATATCAATATATCAATATCAATATCAATATCAATATATCAATATATCAATATCAATATCAATATATCAATATATCAATATAGGAATATCAATATCAATATATCAATATATCAATATCAGTATCAATAAATCAATATATATCAATATCAATATCAAATATCAATATATCAATATCAATATCAATATATCAATATATCAATATCAATATCAATATATCAATATATCAATATAGGAATATCAATATATCAATATATCAATATATCAATATCAATATCAATATCAATATATCAATATATCAATATAGGAATATCAATATCAATATATCAATATATCAATATATATCAATATATCAATATAATATATCAATATATCAATATCAATATCAATATATCAATATATCAATAAATCAATATCAATATCAATATATCAATATATCTATATCAATATATCAATATAGGAATATCAATATCAATATAGCAATATAATCAAATATCAATATCAATATATCAATATATCAATATATCAATATATCAATATCAATATAGGAATATCAATATCAATATATCAATATAGCAATATCAATATCAATAAATCATATCAATATCAATATATCAATATATTAATATCAATATCAATATATCAATATATCAATATCAATATCAATATATCAATATCAATATATCAATATAGGAATATCAATATCAATATATCAATATAGCAATATCAATATCAATATATCAATATCATTTATAAATAAATGATGCTTTTCAAATGCATCGTATTTTGCTTTGCTAAATAAAGAACTAGATATTTTGATCTGAACAATTATTAAACTTCCACTAAATAAAATTGTTAAACTTTAATATAGGTAACCATCACCTCTCATAACTACGCACAAAAATAATAAGTCGCCAAGAGCAGAATAATAAATCGCCCGTTATTATAAGAATAAGCTTTAAATATCATTGGATCACAAGTTATTATCGAAAATTTTGTTGCAAGGAATCTTTAAAGCAATACCTTTGAAACTTTTTATCTTGTGACCCCAATTACTACAGATAAATTCAGTCTAAATCCTCTTTAACTGAGATAAATTCTTTGGCATTATTACAACGAGATTTTGTCAATAAATAATTGTGGTACATTTGATTTATTATTTGAATTATTTTACATTAGCATAATTTAAATAACGTCCTGTTTCTACTAAAAATTGGAAAATTCCGAACAATAATCTGCTAATATATTTTTATTTATTCTACTTGATAAATTGTTCGATATATTGAGGCCGGAGTGTTGTTAAACTTGGTTCAAACTGAACACCAATGATGAATCGAAATCTTCTATCTATGCAGGAAATAGGTATGATAAATCTGTAGCAGGAATATCCTTCTGATAGGCTTGGAGAAGGGAGGAGGGTACACCCCCAAAGGTAACCCCTGGGGAGTATTTATGCAAAATTGGAAAAAAAACATTGTAAGTGAAGCCTTCCTGACATTTAACCTGTTATATCTCTGCCATTTCAGCGATTCAAAATATCCGGTAAGTAGAAACGTAACAATAAGTATTTAATAAATTTTTAATTTTTGATTAAAAATGAATCAAACACTTAACTCACAATGGTGCTTTATATTTCAGTATAGAACATTACATATGAGAAGGCTTTTCCTGTTATTTTGAAATTGTTTGTTTTGATTGTGTTTAATAGTGGCCAAATAAAATAATCACTCCAGTATAATCCACTGTCGTAATCATAGATCTTTTAAGTTAATTGCAATTAGACAAAAAATTTGAAATTCTTTATGAATTAGAAAACAATTTCAAGTATTTTAAATTTAAAATAATTACAGTATTTGCTTAACAAAAGTCGTTCTAAGTTATTTTTTGGTTGATTTTAGCATTTACCTTAAAGTGATTAAAATTTTTTCTGTATGTAATTATTTCCCCCATCTCACCAACTAGATCAAGTTCTAAATTTTAAGAGCCGTTACATTAGAGGTAGTCATCCGAATCCTATAGAGTAGTGTGACTATACTCTCAGTAGTAGGACAATAATAATATAGTTATAGAAATTTTTTAATAATAATATACATATATATTTATTTACAATGGCAAGTTTACAGGACAACAGATATCATTAAAAAAGGCAAAGCACAAGATAGAAACAAACGACGTCAGTTAATCCATCAATTTAAGTTTGGAAACGCTTCCATAAAGAAACACAAGGTAGAACTGGAATCAAGGTGAGATATGTCCATTTTTCCTGGCTATCACACAGGAGACAGAGGGGGGTCAGGAGTCAATTTAATTTTGTGAAGGTGCTTGCGGAGACAATCGTGACCACAGAAAGGCCGTAGCAATGCCACCAATGATAATGAAACAAACCAACTGCATTCCTCTGTTTCTAATAATAATATATAATAATAACACCTAAAGCATAATATAGTAACTAACTTTCATATGTATTATACAAACGAAGAAATAGATATTCAATCATCTAAATTACAAAGGTTCCCATATTTTAAGTATTTAGAATTAAGTGCAAAAATATTAAATTGGCTGGCTTATTAAATTAAATCGCTGGCTTCTTTCTTCTAATCAACCATGATTAAACTTCTGATGACGATTTAATTAACACAATCTATGGTTTTTCATTTAAAATATTTGTATACTACTGGCAAAATCATGAAGATCAAATATATAGTTAACAGCAGTTAGTATATTAACGATTATTAGCATATATAACAGTTAGTATATAGAACGAAATAAAAGGACTCTCAGCATATTCCCCTAAGACCAAAAGAAATTACAAATTGAAATTTTGTGTTGGCATTTAAGAACATTGAACTACTAATAATGGAATAAATCTTGTATTAACCGAAATGATAGGTTTATGAACAGCAGGAGAAATTACTAAAACTTTAATGCTGCATTGCCTTTATAAATAAATGATTCACAAATAATTGGAAAACTGCAACGATGTGTTGGCAGTTAGGAGCTGTTAGTCTACTAATAACAGGACAGATCATGGACTGAAATTATATGTTCGTATTTATAAGCTTATTTCCCTAATAATGGGAAATTCGTGAAGACTTACTTGATGTATCCGAATTTAGACATTAGTCTATTAGGAGTAGATGAAATCAATGAGATTTTGATGAAATGTTGACATTTCGAAACAAGTAGTCCGTTAACAGTAGAAAAAAAGTATATCGAAGGACTAGAATAATATGTTTGATAGTTAGGAACACTTAATTTACTAACTTTAGGAGACACAAGAATGTAATGTTGCATGAGAATTCAACCATAACAACAGGATTACTTATGAAGATTAGAATAATGTGCTGACAATTAGGAACGTGATTCTACTAATGATGAAGGCTGATGCTGACTGACTGCTAATAATAAGAAAAATTACGATGACTGGAATTATGTGCTGACATTTAAAAGCAGTTTTGTCCATTAATTTAATTGTAAGTACTTCCTTTTTTTTCAAAATTATGTTTTTCTAGCGCGGCTCGTAACGAAAAGGTAAAAAACTGTCTTGTTTACTTATAAATTTACTTTAAAAAATATTTTTTAATTTCTAACATTATGTATAAACTTGCCGAATGAAATATTTCTTATTAATCATTATTATTTAAAATAAATCACGTTTTCAATTTTATATTTGTTTAAAAAAGTACCTAATCAAACATATAATCACTCAAAGATCAGAAAATGAAACATTAATACCTCAATATTTGTAATGATTTTTACAAATCATCATCATCATTGGCGCAACAGCCCAGTGTGGGCCAAGGCCGTCTACCTACTGGCAGATTTCGAGACGAGAGATGATTTTTTTTTCTGTTTACGGGGTAGGGTTGACAGCTCTACGCCCAACGCTCAACAGTCATATGACACCAGGACCTACGGCTTAAAGTGGATTCCGAACCACTACAAACATCCAAGCACAGACGGGATGCGAACCCGAAACATGTGGTACCGAGCACCAGAGCGCTAGCCACTCGGCCATTTTTACAAATAGTTAATGACAGTATTTAAACATGACGTTTATAGATCAGAAATATGAAACATTAATACTTGTAGTGAATTAATAACATATTTGTGGTGAATTTTACAAATAGTAGTGGAAAATATTTAAATATGACGTCTATATCAGTTCTAAGATATTCAATATTCTACATTGAGATTTTCATTTCAAACTTTGAAAACTAGTAAAATAAGTTTGGTAGTCAGAATTTGATATTTTAAAAAAACATTTTAGGAAAAAGTCAGAAAAAGATTTGAAAATATTTATACATTTTCATTCTTGCTTTGTCATTTAAATGATATCGGGGATGAAAAAGGGAATATTTCTTTTTTATATAAAAGGCAATAAATAGCTTATAAAAAGCTTTTCCTATATAAAATTTTCCTAAAACTCCACTTTGCATGCAAATTTATAAATAATTTTATTCATATGTAAAATGTAAATTGATATTCCTTTTTTTGATGTTCAAGACTTTCGAAAAATATTATTTTTTTTTTTTTTTTTTTTTTTTTTTGGTATTTAAAACAATTGTATACCACAGTTAAAAATAATTTACAAGGTATTATATTATAATTTCTTTTAAATAACATTTTCTAAAGTTTATGTTTCTATGATAAATTAAAAATGAAACTCAAATAAAAAGGAAAAGTTATGATAAGTGCCTTTTAATATTAGAAATATATTTTCATCAGAATTTTTCTAACGAACATATTATGAACAAACAAATGATCAAAATTTAATGTTATCTTAAAAAATGTCCCCCAAAAATGTTGCTATTATAAAAACATTAAATTATTTAGCATCCTGACATTGCAGCTCATGGTAGGCTAAAAGACCTGATAGCCAATTGGCTGGCCTTTCGTTCCACAGGCTTCGGATTCGACATTATACTGTAGGTCTCTGTCTAATTAGACAGAAACCTACAGTTTGCGCACAAAATGACAGTAGAGCGACAAACCAAACCAAATTATGGTGGGCCAAGACTGTCTGCTTACTGGCAGATTTCGAGACAGAAGATGGTTCCTTTTTAGAGGTTAGAGTTATCAGCCCTATGCACTATAGTCAAATTGAACCGGGACCTACGGTTTAAAATGGATTTCGAACCACTATTAGCATCCATGTCATCTCCTGGACTCGAGCCGGAAGTCTGTTGTCCAGAGCGCTAGTTACTCGACCATCAGACCCTTATAACAGCATTAAAAAAATAATATAATTAAAAATTTTTTTTTAAATTACACAAATTTATACCATTATCTATACATTTATATGTTTGTAGAAAATACATTTAAAAATGAATAATTATACCATTAAATTATTAAAAAAACAATGCAAGACTTTAAATAACCAAGAAACAATGGATAATTTAATATAAGAATAGATAAACAAATAATTTAATATCAGAAATAATTTTCCATGCATAACGAATTGCTAACTGTATTTCATTAATTGTTTATTATTATATTGTTTTTCAAGATAATAGCCCAAGAATATGGGAAGAAAGTATTTGCATTTAACTTGATAAAGAATCCTACAATCTCATAATGATTTTTAAAGCCAGAATTGTTTGTTCGCCATAATACCTAACTATTAAGCTTTCATTCTTCCAGTATATCTCACCATCACTAATTCATTAAGGTGAGCGCCCACACTGCACGGTATACTTAGGGAGGGAGGACCATTATTTACTCGGGACAGCTGACTATTTTTCAAAGCTCTGAAGTGAGTTGTAAAGTTTCGCTTTCTCCATCTTTCAGGAGATTTATTCTGCTTCTATATTTTGACTTGATGGCTGTCCACTACACTAAAAGAATTTTTCCGTAGAGATCTTCTGTTTATTTATATAATCATAATATCTCATTTATTCAAATATGTGCATTAAGTTTATAAAATATTGTAAGAAATTTTTAAAAAAATGAGTAAATTGAACTATTATTTTTTTACAAATGTTTTCAACCGTCCAAAAACTTTCGTCCCGTCAATTTCATCCATTCAATAACTACCCAATTTATCAATTTTTTTTTTTTTGCAAAAATTATTAAGGTACGTCATGATATTAATGAAATATTTAATTGTATTCATTATATTTAGTTGTATTGAGCAAATAGTTAATTATAAATAACATTCACAGATAAATCCATAGTTATATTCATTATAGATAATTATATTCATGGACAACTATTATATATTATTGATTATATCCCTAGTCTAGTTAATTATATGGGCCTGATGGCTGAGTGGCTACAGTTCTGGAGGTGCCATGGATGTTTGCAGTGATTCGGAATCCATTTTAAACCATAGGTCCCGCTCTAATATGAGTGTAGGGTTGACACTACCGTAAAAAGAAAAACATCTCCTGTCTCGAAATCTGCCAGTAGGCAGACAGCCATGGCCCATCAAAAGTCTGTTCCGCCTTTAAAATCAGAAGTAAATTATATTTATAAAAATTATATTTATCTAATAATGTAATATCATGATTTTTAAAAACTCCATAATTCTATGTACAAATATTTGACAATTATTTAATATATATTATCAAAGTTTATCACTAAACAAGAATTACTTTGAAAATGACATTTACCCTATTTAGTTATAAGAGGGTAATAAGCATTTTTTTTTATACCTTAAAATACAATGTAATGAAAAAAAGCTACAAATGTGACAAATCAGTTGTAAATTCGGCTGACTATCGTGTGGTATCAGGATGCCTAGTGGTTGCGAACTCTCTCTTTCTCTCTGAGACACACATACCAACTCCTCATCCCCAATCTGTATCCTTCCTTTTCCATCTCTTGAACAAGAATCAATCAAATCATGCTTAATAACAGAGATTTCAGCACCCGTATCCACAATACATTTAATAACTCTTCTCCCAACTTTAACTGACACTTTCTGTAAAGGGCCAGTTTGCCTTACTTTCCGCTTCTGACATGCAACACCGACTACTTAATCATCTTCACGTTGTATCCTGCTATTATCTCTCGTTGTCACTTCATCTTTAATTTGATGTTGTTGGCTTTCCTGTCATTTGAGTTAAACTAGAACACAAATATTGTGCAAATCCGCACTCCTAATATTTTAGCAATCTTAGTCGTTCCTGATTTTGATATAACAACTCTTGACTTCAACGTTCACTTGCGTCCGACATTCAGAATTAACTGCTGTTGATTTCCTTTCAAATTCTTAAAATTTACCATTTGACTTACAGAGATTATTTGTTAATGATCTCTGTAAATCAAATGGTAGTTGTTGTCAAATGGGCATTGTTAGTAACATCATTATTTTCTAATGATGAGATTATTTGTTGTTTTCCTCTTCTTTGGACAATATTGTATTCGTACAACAATTCATTCATGACAAAAATAATTTTTGCCTAGTTGTCAATATGATTGTTGTCCATTGGGCAGCATCATCTTCATTTGGTCGATAAACAAATCCTTTAATTAATCAAAGATATTTAAACCTATGCCATCCAATCAACAATTTATCCAAATATACCTTTAATTGAAACACACGGTCTTTTTAGGAAGTTTCTGCTTTTTTTTTTATGTTGAGTGAACTGTATTCCACAATTCTCGGCACTAAGCTTAAAACGTTCCAACAGTAACTCTTTCATGTAGTCGTAATCTCTGTCTCTTTCTTCTGGTGCTCTAGATATAAGCTGAACTATATCCGTTAAGAAAAAATGTAACAACTGCATAATTTAGTCAATTTTATTTAAGTCCAACTTACTTGCTAAACATTCAAAGGTCTCTACTTGAAGACAAATATTGTTTTCTCCTGGATCTGCTGGATACGTTATAAAATAAAGGAATTGTGCCCTAGAAATGTTTCTGCTTTGATCACTAGAGTAGGACTCTATATCGAGGCATTAAGTGTCACTTTCTAACGTTCAAAAAATCTTTTTATTTCCTTCTATGTTCCTTCCTTATTTTCCTTTCCTATTCACTTTATAATCTGTTAGTTATTTAGATTGTTCAACAGTTAATTCCCAGTCTCCTCTTCATATGCCTTGGACTTTATCTTTAAAATCTTATTTTCAACTCTTCTACCTTCTGAATCCCAACTTCTAAACCAACTCTTGAAAATCGCATTTCCTCCCATTTTATTGTTATAGTGCCTCATTCAAACCAATTTAACTCTTAACAACCCTTCGATGTCTGAAACTTATTTTAACATAGGGATCAAAACATCAATAAAGTTACCGTCAAACACCTCTTCCATTACATAAACAACAACCCAATGCAGATTACACTAAAAAAAAAAAAATGAACTTTGGCCTGTATACAGCTACCAATAGTGATTTCTTAACAACCCTGTTCAATTCTACCAGCTGTCGATATTAGCACGTTCCTTGATCTTAATTGCAATCTCAACAAATCTAGTCAAACACTAGCAATGAATATTCTCATTGACTTAAACCATTCTCAAACCAAAACTGCTGAGCCAATCATGCCTTCACGATTCACAAGTCTTTCCACATCTCTCCTCGAAATCCAAACGCAGATTAAATTTCCTGTTCATGTTTTGCTATTCTAAAAATATTTTAAGTTCCTTTAGCGACAAAAATTAATTTAACCGAATCACAATTTAAAAATCACTTCTTCAGACACCGGTAACACCACTGCTTCATATTACAGATAAGCAAGTAATATAAAAAAAAATTAAGTTAATTCCTACATTTTTTCCATTCTATTGCAGAAAGTCCTTTATAAATAACTGTCATTCATTTTTTTAAGTTTATCTGGAGCCATCGATTGGTAGATATATGCAACTTAAATCGAAAAAAAAACTAAAATTAATTAATTAAATTTAATGAATGAATTAATATTTAAAAAAACTATATTAACATCCAGTGTCATCCACTACAAGTTAAAAAAAATGTGTTTCAACTTCAATGGATGAATAAGAAGTATTTTATGAACGATTGAAAATTTGAACAAGATATATATAGGGAGAGTGTGAGCTAATAGAAGGAATTGAATAATAAGCAACATCTCAGCTCTAAGCGGCATGTCATGGTTTTGGGTAGTAATAGCATACTACAAATGGAAAAGTATTTGGAAAAATATTTGGAAGTTATATTATCACACTTTACTGGAAACGAATAATAATATCATTATGATTCATTATTCATTCATTCATTATAATATTATTATGAGATTTTGACATTCGTCGTTGGTTAAAATTCACACTAGTATAAACACTGGTTAAAATTCACACTGTTGTAAATTCTAAATTTTTTTAATCAATTTTTTCAGTAAGAGTCATAATCAGTCACAATTGCTCTTGAATCTATTATTTGTTTAAAGATTTGAAATGCAATGACGGCAATGGTGGAAATAAAACTACATTCCAGTTGTCGCCAAACTTATTTGCAGTACCTTTGACAATGGATAAAACTCAATGAAAGATTGTTTACAATTTCAATTGAATTCCTGTCAGTTAATCAGATTGTCGGATGTCTGAGTATGTATAGAATGTCTGAGTAGGTTGTACTACATGCAGACCTGTTTTGGTCCAAAATAAAATTCTTAGAGACGTATGGACTAAAATTATAATTATTGTTAGAAACGTTAAACATAATAAGCTATTTAATAAAACTATTTTAGCGATTTTAACGTCAATGAAAGAATCGCCCTTTTTGGTGTTGAAGTTTCGCCTTTGAGTTTTCGTAAATTATTTCTTCAAGCAATTTTTCTTATAAAAATCTTTTGGAATGCCATAAATATTACTCCAAAGAAAAGTGAAAAAACGGAATCTTTGTATATGATAAAAATTAAATAATAATTAATTAAAAATTAGTAGACTTTAAAGTCTTGATTTTATACAAAATGTCCATTGAAAAGAATTTTTAAATTTCATAAAAAGGAAAGTCACTTAATTAGACACTAATTAGACAGAACGTGATTAATAAACAAAATTATACGCTAATTAAACAGAATTCGATTAATACAGAAAATTATTAGACAAAATTTAGATTAATAAACCAAATTATTAGACAGAATTAGAATAATAAACCAAATCATTAGACAAAATTAGAATAATGAACAAAATTTTTAGACCAAATTAGATTAATAAACAAAATTTTTAGACAAAATTAGATTAATAAACAAAGTCAGACGCTAATTAGACAGAATTAGACGCTATAATACGATTATATTAAATAAATTCTAACAATGACAAATGTATATTTTGATATGCTATAAAAAGAATTTCAAGCATCGAATCTCAAATCTTTTTTTTTTCAAATATATCTAAATTGAAAGCAAGCTAAGGCGTTGAATAGGGATTAAAATACCAAAAATTCTAGCATTTTCTAATATCTTGTTTCTTAATCTACATGAATAAGGTCAATGAATGCCGCTAGGTGATTTTTTTATCCCTAGATACCAAAAGATATCATTTTTGGTTTGCTAAACTACAAATCATGAAATTTTATTTGCATTTAGTTACCTTCAGAAAATCTTGATATAATTGAAATGTCTTATAAATGTTCATTGTTAACTTTGAAGCACATATTTACTTGCAGCAGATAATATGTATGCTGAGTTTGTTTTTAAATGTAGAAATAATTTCTTAATTTTAAGAAAATAAATTATTGGTGTTTTTTTTATCAATAACTTCAATTTACATATGTGATCTGATTTTGTTGGGAGAATTTAATCTGCTTGACAAGCAGATTAAATAATCCCAACAAAATATTTGCCAAAACTGTTGTTTGGGCTTCAAATTTACTGGCTAATTTTGCTGAACTATGGCATGTCTTATTCTTATTTATATTTCCATGTCGATTTTTAAATCCTATTCTATTTTATAAATATTAACTCTTATTCGATGTTATTCTATGTTGTTAAATTATATTCTAATGTATTATGTTGTTAATTATATTCTATTATGCTATAAAATTATTGAACAATATTGAACAAAAACTAAAATGTTATGTTTAGCAAACCTAAATGTTTAATGTTAAATGATATAATTTAAATTATAAAATAAAAGTTAAAACTTCCAGTTTCATTAAACACATTTATTGATAATATAAATCAAAAATCAAAAATTAAAATTTTTTTGAAATGTTTTAAAAATGCTTTCCATCCAATTTCTACTATAAATAGTTGAATTTTAATTATAAAACTTTCTGGTATCCTCAACTACATTCATTAATAATCTGAAAAATAATAAATTCATTAAACTAAAATATCTTAAGATCATTTATCATTATTTATCCAATCTATTATGAAAGTTATTTTGAAATAAATTTTAATCACATCTAAAACAGTTTAATCAAATATAACTTGATTATGGCTTTTACGGATAAAATTCAATAGTTCTCATTTAATGATTATGGTTTTCTGAAATTTTAATTCATTATTACCTTGATTCAAAACCGAAACAAATTAAGTTTCAAACCAATCAACTAATGAAAACTTACAAAAGAAAAACTTTCCTAACAAAACTCCCCCCCCCCACTTGGTTCCAAAACACATCGAAAGCAATTAACAATATTTTCAATTTGAAGATTCACAATCTTTTGCACGTCTGTTTTCATTTGAATATTTCATATTGGGAATAGGTTCTGTCACTTGTTGTCACTATATTTATTGGGTAATTTTTCTGAATTATGATATATCCTATTCTTATTTGTATTTTCATGCCTTTTACAATTTTATTTACTTCAAAAGCCTATTCAGTGCTAAAAAATTGTTCACCAATGCTGAACAAAACCTATGTTTATTAAACCTAAATGTTTAATGTTGAAGGATATAATTTCGATTGTCAAATAAAGAAATAAAAACTTCCGGTTTTATTAAACACATTTATTGATAATATAAATAATAAGTTTAACATTTTTTCAAATGTTTTATAAATACTTTCCATCCAATTTCTACTATGAATAGTTGAATTTTAATCTTACAAAATTTTCTAGTTTCCTCAAAGATATTCATTAATAATTAAAAAACAAATAAATAAATTTGTTAAACATAAAATCCTGTAAGACCATTTATCATTACTTCAATCTATTCCAAAAATTATTTTGAAATACATTTTAGTCACAGGTAACACAGTTTAATCACATTAAACTTGATTATGGCTTTTACAGATAAAATTCAATAGTTCACATTTCATGAGTATGAATTTCTGAAATTTTTAATTCGTTATTATTTTGATTCTAACAGAAATCTTTCCTCCAATCTATTGTAAAAGTCATTTTTAAATAAATTTTAGTCTCAAGTACAACAGTTTAATCAAACTTAATTTGATTACGGCTTTTACCGATAAAATTTAGCAATTCACATTTAATGATTATGGTTTCTGAAAGTTTTAATTCGTTATTACTTTGATTCAAAACGGAAACAAATTAAATATCAGACCAATCAACTAATGAAAACTTACAACAAAACGAATACTTTCCCCCTACTTGGTTCCAAAACACATCGAAAGCAATTAACAATTTTCAATTATTTGAAGATCCACAATCTTTTGCACGTCTGTTTTCATTTGAATATTTCATATTGGGGATAAGTTCTGTCACTCATTGTTAAAGAAGCTCGTGCTCTTCCAACCCCCCTTTTCCAGTTGTAAACCAATTAGAAGAGTAGTAGAAGGAGTCCACAGCGGCGCTGACGTTCGTCTAGGTGGATCAGGCAGGGGACGAGTAGGTGCTGTAAAGGGGAAAGGGAGTTGAATTTCGCTGAGAACAGAGGCGGCATGGACTTGTGCCCGAACGCGACGGCCGCGCATGGTGAGAAGGCGGCCGAGGAAGATTGCGGACCCGGCTACCCCCTATGGACTTCCCTAGCACTTCTCATAAGTCTGGGTGAGTGCCCATTAATTTTTAAATGAAATCGTCTGCAAGAAATTTTGTTGGAAAATGATAGAAAAAGAGTTTGGAAAAGTTTTGCGAAAGTTCTAAAAGTTTAGAAATACTATTACGAACATGCAAACGATTTTTTTATGAGTTTCGAATTATTTTTATTCGAATAACTACATATAAATGCATTCTAAACATTATCGTTTGTTTTACTTTAAAAAAAATAGTTTCGATAAAATAGGATTTTAAAAATTTTTATTTGTTAATGAAATGATTCTTTTTTTTTTCCTCAAATATTTTAGTTAAGTATCTAGTATATCAAGCAAATAATTATTTCGGGAAAAATGGCATATTCCCAAAATAATTTCTAGTTCTAAAAGTTTAGAAATTTGGAACATGAACACGATTTTTTTTAATTGTTCGACTTTTTTTATTCGAATGATTACATATAAATACATTGTAATTACTGTCGTTTGTTTTATTTTTTAAAATAAATTAGCTTCGATAAAATAGGGTTTTAAAAACATATGCCTTTTAATAAATATAAAAATTTATATAAAGTAGCGAAGTAATTCTTTTTTTTTCAAATATTTTATTTAAGTATTAGATATATCAAACAAATAATTATTGTAGGAAAATGGTATATTCCCAAAATAATTTCTAGTTCTAAAAGTTTAGAAATTCGGAACATGAAAATGATTTTTTTTAACGTTTAATTTTTTTTTATTCGAATGATTTCATATAAATACATCGTAAATATTATCGTTTGGTTTACTTTAGAGTAAATTAGCTTCGATTAAACAGGATTTTAAAAACATATGTTTCATTAATAAATATAAAAATTTGTGTAAATTAATGGAATAATTCTTTTATTTCTCAAGTATTTAAGCATTTCGTATATCAAGCAAATAATTATTTGTGCAAAATGAAGTAATTATGGAAGGAAAAATCGGATAATTATTTTATTGCTTAGATATGCCATACAAATAATTGTTTGGGTAAGCGAAAGAAATAATTGAGTATTTATTTTATTGCTCAAATATTCTAAGCAACTGATATGTCATACAAATTTTGATTACAGCGAATGAAAGAAATAGGAAGAAATAACTAAATAATTATTTTATTGCTTACGTATATTATACAAATAATTATTTGTGCAAAAGAAAGAAATATGGAAGAAATGATTAAATAATAATTTTATTGCTTAAATATAGCAAACAAATAATTATTTGTGCAAACGAAACAGATAATTGAGTAATTATTTTATTGCTGAAATATTTTAAGCATCTGATACGCCATACAAACATTTATTTCAGCGAATGAAAGAATTATGAATGAAAAATTGAATAATTATTTAATTGCTTAAATAAGCATACTAATAAGTATTTTAGTGCTAAAATATCCCTACATATAATTATTTTAGTGGTTAAATATGCCATACAAATAATTATTCGAAAGAAATAATTGAGTAATTATTTTATTTCACAAATAGTTTCTTTAAAGATATGATTCATCATACAAATAACTATTACTGTAAAAAAATTAGAAAAAAAAAATAATTAAGTGACTATTTTATTGCTCAGATATTTTCGTTAAGAATCTTATAAGTTATTTAAACAAATATTGTGTAAATGAAAGTATTATGCTATAAAGTATAATTTTTTTAAAGTAGCTTTTCTTATTAAAAAATTTAATTAAATATATTTGTATAATTTATAAAGTGATGTAAATTAAAAAAATTCTTCTAGATTAAATTAACAGATTATATTAGATTAAATTTAAATCAAATAGAACCTATGAAAAATTAAAAAATATATTATAAAATTAAATCTTTCCGTGTCAGATTTTAAGTATTGGCTTTATCAGAATTGTTGAATACAAATGTTTAAAACTACACATTTTATTTAAGTTGAAAATTCTCTATTTGTTTTTCATAAAAATAATCTAAATATTTTTGGAAGTTTTTAAAAATGTTCATAACTGCATATAAAATTCGTAAATATGTATAAGTATGTTTTAACTAATAAATAAATATGTTTTAAGTTTATTTCATTACAAAAGAATTATGCGTCTAAATATTTTTTTACAATCTTTGCTAAGCGTGTATATATCATGGAATAACATAAATAATAATTTTTTTTATTAAGATATATATATATATATATACATATATTATTTTATATTTATTTACTAATATCTACATATCTTTTTATGTAATTGCTACATCTTTAAAAATTACTCATAAAAAGAATTTTATTTGGTTAAAGAAATGAAAGTTTGAAAATTACATATAACTTTCCAAACATTATTTATTCGTAAAAATATGTATTACATATTCTCTACAAATTTCTCAGAATTGACTAGAATTGCTGATGTTTAATAATATTACACTTTTGCTGATCACTTAAAATTACTCCATAAAAGATAACTTTGTTATCTGAATTTGCGTAAAAAGTAGTTAAGAATAAAAAAAAAGAGACGTACATTTTTTATCTGATTAAAAATATAGTTAAATTGATGGAATTTAGCCAAATATTCATTTTCATTAAGATAAATTTAGTTTTCTTGAAAACTATTGTTTACTTATCTTTATGAAGATTTCACTAATAAGACTTATAATTAACCAAATTCATTTATTTAGTGAAGGAATGAACAAAGTGTAATCATCTGTCGAAATTTATAGATTTGTTATCAATTCTTCTAAAATTTGTCATGAATCATTTTATTAAAAGAATCTAAAATTATTATTAAAATAAAATATTAGCTTAAAAGGGATGCAAATTCGACTAAAAGTTTCGAAGAAAAGTATTCGAAGTAAAAGTTTTACATTAATTTCTTATGTTGTGAAAATATTAGATTATATATGCATATATATTTTGGTATTAGATTGTAAACATGTTAATAGCTTTTGAATATGTACATTTAATGAAAACATGTTTTCAAATTTGTATCAATTTATAATTTATACTGATAATTTTTAATACCTTTTGTAAAATTATTTGGAGCACAAATGAAAATAGCATAATTTTGTACTGAATAAATACATCTAATCTTTGTCATCGAAATTACAATCTAATAAATCAAGAGATTGAATGATTGAAACTTTTGAAATTTTTCGATTTCAAGAGTTCCATTCATAATCATCTAATTCTGATAAACAGAATTCAATTATTAATATGTTATTTTATGCACGCAATACTATATTTCATATAATCATATATAATATATCATATAATCATATTTCATATAATCATATATAATATATCATATAATCATATTTCATATAATCATATATAATAATATATTGTGCAATTTATATTGAAATGAAAAATACTATTTTATTCAGTATAGATATACAAATTTATAATGATAAACATTTTCTATTTATGTCAGTAATAGAATATGAAACATATTTTAATTTTATTGTAAGGAATTTTCTTAAATTTTATTTGACTTGAAAGATTTGTTCCTAGACTATTTTATATCAATTACAGATATTATAGTATTTTATTTTTATATCTTAAATCATTGTAGTTAATGAATTTTCATAGTCTGTCTTCAACTATGAAATCGTCCGTTTAATTTTCGTAACTTGAACACATTTCTGTGATTATATACATGGTTGTGTTCTTTTTTTTTAAATTTCCAAATTAAACTAAATAAAGTATTTTTTTTTTAATTTGATTTATTTATGAGCTTCATTTATAATCATTTTGTCTTAAACTTTTAGTGGGCTTCTTTAAAATTTATTTATTTATTGACTTTTATTTAATTTTAAAAGTAAACTTTAATAAAAGTTAAAAAGTATTATTTTTAAACATTTTTTTGAATTTTATTAAGAATTCCATTTTTTATTATTTAAAATTCAAATTAAATTAAATTAAATTAATTATTTTTTATTTGATTTAATTATGAGCTTCATTTATGTTCCTTTGATCTTAAATGTTAGTGTGCTCGTATAAGATTTATTATTTTATTGACTTTTATTTAACATTAAAAGTAAACTTTTATAATGTTCGATTGAATTATTTTTAAATAAATCATTTTAATTTTTTAAATATTCCATTTTTTATTATTTAAAATTCAAATTAAATAAATTATTTTTATTTGATTTAATTATGAGATTCATTTACAACCATTTGATCTCAAATGCTAGTTTACTTCAATAATATTAATTTTTTTATTGATTGTTATTTAACTTAAAAAGTAAACTTTAATAAAAATTGAAAGGACTTAATATAAAATAAATCTTTTTAATTTCATAAAGAATTCCATTTTTTATGATTCAAAATTTAAATTTTTTGTTTGTTGCCTATTATTTAATTTCTGATATGCCTGTGATAAATAAAAACTACCCAGATATCAAAATATTTTTGGAGTGATAAAATGAGAATGCAATTTATCATGAAGTTTGCGAGCATTCATTGAAGAAAAGAACCATAACTCTGAGGTTAAGAATTGATTAATTGATTGTAAGCCACCAGAAAAATTTTCTGGCTTTAAATTAAAATTTTTGACATGTTTATTGGCATTACTTTGTTTTATGAAATGTGTGTTGTTCTCATTTCTGGCAAATTTTTATATTAACGACTTAAATGATATAGGTAGATTAAAAATCTTATAATTACACTAAATGTATTACGTTGGAATTATTTTAATGAAAAGCTGGCATATCATTTGTGATCTTAATCCTTTGTTTATGTGGCTTCTTTTAATTCAAAGCTTTAATTGTAGTTTTAATTATTTTATTCTTTTCATCAATTAACATTCTGTAAGTACAGGAAGGAAAGTATTGGGAAGTATTTTAAATAAGTATTGGACGGTTTCATATTTGGTAATTTGTCTTATTAAAATTTGATCGAAGTTCAGTATTGGCTAGATCTCCATTTTAAATCCTTTTGATATTTATTTTAATAAGGTTCTTAACTAGTTGTTTACATAGCTTTGAAAACATAGTAAATATAATAGATCTATCTCATCTATTTTAATGTTTCTTTTAATTGGGTTTTGAAAGAATTAGGATAAAATTTAAATGTCATATTTATAAAACCGTTAAACATTTAATAACTTAGTTTTCTTTAAATGGCTTATAACAATTTTTTAACAGAAATCAGACGGTAATATAATCTTATATGTCGTAATTATGAGTTTATGGTTAATAGTTGAATTTTCTTTTTCTTATTATTTTATTTCTTATTTGTAATTATATTTATTTATGTTATGTATTATTTCTTTATATTCTATATTATTTCTTTTATATTATATATTATTGTATTTCTTTTTCCTTTTCTTAGTATTATTTTTCAGTTTTTATTTTTTTTTCTTATGAAAATACCGAAAAAATGTATTTACTGGGTGAATTGTGTTAATTCTTATAAAAAAAAAATTAAACAAAACATTTTTCGAGGTATAAAAAAATAATCATCAATTAGTTTTAAAAATAGAAATAAATTATTATTATTGTTTCATTTATTATTATTTTTTATTTTTTCCAAGCATTCATTTTGAAGTTATTGTTCAAAGTAAATGTTTCTTTCGCCAATAGAACACACAAAACATTAGACTTACTATACAACAAAACCTTTAATTTTATCTAGAAAGTACGTGTGTTGCTTCTAGATTGTAAGTAATAAAGACCTGTTTTCTCAAATTCTTCAGTAGAACTTTTGGAAAGTAACTTTCTTTAAATTTTGTTGGTTGGAATCAGTGAGTTGGCATGTGAATTCAATGAATTGAATGGGAATGTGAATTCAAATTACTTTCGTTTTTATTTTTATGCACAGTTTTACAAAGATAAATAGAATTTGCTGTTCTAGTTATATAATAACATTATATAAGAACAACATCCATTCTAATATAATAGAATGAATGTTGAATGAACTAATTCTATGTTCAACGTTCATCTACGTGCAATGCATGCGTAATAAAGATTCCCATGTGTTATAAATCCTTTTTTTTTCACGTCTAAGTGTAACCACAATATTCTAGTGCTGAATTTATGACCTTAAAAATATATTTGTAATGCAAAAAATTTTAGTTTCATACTGAATATTCCTTCTTTAAATATATTTGTGATATGTGTTGTTTTTTTCGTAATGTTTTAAAAAATAATCTTAAGTATTTATAAAAATGATATATAAAGGCTGAATATTATATGTATATAGAGGGGGATGATTTATAGGGATTAAATA
The DNA here is from genome assembly GCA_021605075.1 of Caerostris darwini. Taxonomy (NCBI): domain Eukaryota; kingdom Metazoa; phylum Arthropoda; class Arachnida; order Araneae; family Araneidae; genus Caerostris; species Caerostris darwini. The sequence continues at coordinate 54,619 of BPLQ01003905.1, read as the reverse complement.
TAGATATTTTATAATTGGAATTTTCGTTTTTACAAATACATACAAAACTATTTAAATAATATAATTGTTTTATATTACTAACATATACACAACTGCTAAAAAAAAAACTAAAATCATATAAAGTACATTAAGTACAAACGTTGTAAAATTCAATTTATTTTCAATATTAAATTAAAAACTTTGTCAATTTTTGTATTTATTCTATATAAACCAGATATAGCAACTTTACGCACACGCACGTATATATATATATAGATAGATAGATAGATAGATAAGATAGGACTACGATTATAAAGATTGCTTTATCAAAAAGTACTTATTTTCATTATTAAACTGTTGCCCGTACTTTATTAAAAATTAGCTTATGAGACATTTCGTTAACAAGACGAAACAGTAATCATGCGCGGAAGATTTATACTGTTATCAAACTAGGCTAGTTTGATATCTTTTTGTGCGCTTTGGAATTTTACTTTGAAACAAAGTAAAACAATAATTTATTACAATTCTAAAACTTAAAGCAAAAAGCAAACAACACAAATTACAGAAGATGTGCAGAAAAGCTGGTAACGCAATAGCATAAAAATACCAAGCAGAAATTCAGCGATTCATGTCTCGATTTTATGATCGTTTAATACAGTTTTTTATTGGAGTCAGGGGCTTACGAGATATTTCTCTTGTTTGATAATGTTAATAGCTAAGTCTCATGCTCTTCTTGTCGCTTTCAACATAGTCGAAAGATTAATTGTCACCATGATCATGCGGCTTAAGTCCTCAAGCTTGTTCCCATGATTTTCAGATTGGCAATATCTTAAGTATTTTGCTTTATACAGTGCACATTTGTATTTTTCATAGGAAAAAAACACTTTACGCAAATAAATAAAAAGGACAATAAAATAAAATCAGTTGACAACGCAATAGCATAAAAATGCCAAGCAGAAATTCAACTATTCATACATGATGATAGTTTAATACGGTTCTTTATTGCAGTCAGCGCCTTTCGAGATATTCTCTTATTTTGCTAGTGCTAATGGCGAAATCTCAAGCTCCTCTTGTCGCTTTTAATATACTCGAAAGATCACTCACCACCATGCCGCTAAAGTCATCCAGTTTGTTGTCACTTTGGAAATATCTTTAGACTTTTTCTTTATGCAATGTACATTTTTATTTTTCATAGGAAAAAAATCCCTTCGTTAAAATAAATAAAATGGTAATAAAATAAAATTAATCGGCAACGCAAGAGCATAAAAATACCAAGCAGAAATTCAGCTATCCATGCATCGACTTTGTAATCGTTTAATATGGTTCTTTATTGGAGTCAGTGACTTTCGTGATGTATTTCTTGCTTTACTAGTGTTAATAGCTAAGTCTCATGCTCCTCTTGTCGCTGTTAGTATATTCTAAAGATCAATCATCACCATGGCCATGCAGTTAACGTCATCAAGTTTGTTGCCAAGACTTCCAGATTGGCAGGATCTTAAGTGTTTTGCATTATGTTTTAGTGTATATTTATATTTTTCATAGGACAAAAGCACTTTATGCAAATAAATAAAATGGCAATGAAATATAATTAGTTAGCAATAAAAATGCCAAGCAGAAATTTAGCTATCCATGCATCGGCGTTGTGATAGTTTAATACGGTTCTTTATTGGAGTCAGCGACTTTCGAGATATTTCTGTTTTACTAGTGTTGATAACTAAGACTTGTACCCCTCTTGCCGCTTTTAATATATTAGAATAATCAATCGCCACCATCTCATTACCAGTCATTACTTTTGTTGCCAAGATTTCTAGATGTCTTTCACTTCTATATAGTTTACATCTGTATTTTTCCTAGGAAAAAAGCACTTTGCATAAATAAATAAAATGTATCAAATGATTTAAATATTAAATATTAATGAAAAACTAATAATCATTATTTAAATAATTAAAAGAATGTCGTTTAACAAAATGGTGTTTGAAAGATTAATTTTTATTTAACATTAATAAAAATAATTAAAAATAATGTTTATTATTAAATTTCAAAATATAAAATAAAACTAAGTGATTTTAAAGACTCATGAATTATGTATATTTATCTATGTATATAAAGCAAGAGATGTGATTTTCAGTCGGCATTTTTAATATTTAATAATTATTTTTTCGTTGAATAATATAATCAAGAAACTGCATTATTATAATCGTGAAACTGCATTTTAATATTCCTGATATCACAGCAATTCTGAAGATATTTTAGTTCAGTGTTCTGCCTTTTCAAACAGCTGTCCGATCTCACTGCATACACAGATTTTAATTCTAAAAATATCCACCACTCCCAAAATAAAAATGATTCTTCGAGCATTGCCAACAATTCAAGTCTTCGATGCAATGGAGTTCGAGCAATTTGGTAATTTTCACATGAAAGGTATGGCTTATGAAACATTTAATATTTTTTTTCTCGTAGGAAAGCTTATTGAGTTTCAATTTATGGTCAACATTATTTCAGATAATATTCATGTAATTTTATCAGAATCTTTTATAATTATAATATAAAGCTTATTTGAACAAAGCTTTAGATTTATCTTGCAGTTTCTGTTGAATTTAAAATGATAATATTAATAAATGCATTCGAAATTTCACTAATTTGGATTGCAATAATAGGTAATTTGAAGTTAATTTATAGGTTTATAGTATTGCATAATGTAGGCATCTATTCTATTATTAATTTTATCTAATTGAAAGCAACCCAAATTTCTCTGCTTATTTATATAAATATGCCAATCTACTATACTACATATACTACTACTATTATACTAACTACTTCCTACGACTGCTATAATTATTACTACTACTACCTACGACTACTATAATTACTACTACTACTATCTACTACTACTATAATTACTACTTCTACTACTACTATATGTTCATAAATATGCAATTCTACGTATACAATTTTACACAAATTTTTGTGGCATATTTTATCTAATTGAAAATATTGTTTTTAACTAATTTCTTTTTTTATTCGTAAGTGATTTAAAATCACAATAATTTGCAATTAAATCCAAAATATATTTTTATGCCAACAAATAAACTATAAGATTACAGGAATCCGATCGTTAAATTGCCCACGAACTAAATCGTCCACTTCATTTATTATTTTAAAGATCACTCCGAAGTATTTAGTTTTCTTGTTCTTGAGCAATGTTTTGGTAATAGTTCTACAATTGGCAAGTTTCATATGTACTAATTCTTACGGATTTGCATAATCGTTATTTAATCTTTTACTGATTTATGATTCATTTTTAATGATTTTCTTTTATTGAATTTTCCTTAATTACTTCGCTTATTAGAAGTAAGTAAGTACCTATAGTTATTAGAAGTAACATATTGAAAAAGATTATTACATATTATTCCAAATTGTACTTAAATATTAATGTAGGCATCTACTCTATTGTTAGGGTTATCTAATTCAAAGCTAGCTAAATTTTATTTTTGAAAGATAATTAAAAAAAGTGAACTTAGAATGCAAAAGTTTTCTATTTTGTATAGATAGTTACGTTCTTAAAATATATGATTCTAAAAAATAGTCTTTTAGGCATATTTCATCTAACTGAAAGTATTGTTTTTAACTACTTTCCTTTTTTTCGTAAATGTTTTAAAACCACAGTAATTTACAATATATCCAAAGGATTTTTTATGACAACAAATAAACTATAGGATTACATAAAAACGATTTTAAATTCCCCCCCGACACTAAATCGTCTACGCCATTTATTGTTTTAAAGATCACTGCCGTACAAAGGCTTATTGAATTAGTAATCAGTGATTAGTTTAAATGTTCATTGCGCAATGTTTTGGTAACAGATCTACAATTGGCAAATTGCATATTTAATAATTCATACGGATTTCCATAATCATTATTTCATCTTTTATTGATTTATGCTTCCTTGTTACTGATTTTCTTTCATTGAAATTTCTTAACTATTTCGCTTATTAAAAATAACATTTTGAAAAAGATTATTACAATGAAGAATGCTTACATTATTTGAGTTTCTGTTATTTCGTAGAAGTTTTATTAAGAACCTTTTCTTACATCAAAATTTGCGGAAATTTGCAGTTATCATGTAGTGAAGTTTTGCATTAAGTAGTTATGCCTTAAAAAACGGAAAGAATAAGTGATGATAGATCTATCTCATTATTTTAACAAACGCTGCTGATAAAAATCACTAAGTAAATAAAATATTGTTATTCTTTACATTATTTGAAAGAATTATAATTTTTAAAGTTGTATAAAATAATTAAAGGCTCACAAAATTATTTGTTTCATAATAAAATAAAAGAACTAATAATTTGCATTCAGTAGTTGTGTCTTAAAAAAAGGAAAGAATTAATGGTGATTTATCTGACTATTTCAACAAACGATACCGATTAAAATTGCGATTTAAATATTTTTTTCATTTTTTGTAAGAATTATAAAATTATAAAATTTTAAAGTAGCAGAAAATAATTAATTACTCCCAAAATTATTTGTTTCATAATAAAATAAAATATATTGCATTAAGTAATTGTGCCTTAAAAAACGGAAAGAATTAGTTGTGATTTATCTGACTATTTCAGCAAACGATATTGATTAAAATTACGATTTAAATATATTCTTTACATTATTTGTAAGAATTATAAAATTGTATTTTTAAAGTTATATAAAATAATTAAATGCTCATGAAATTATTTGTTCCAAAATAAAATAAAATAACTGATATTTGAAATTTACAAATATGTTATTCTTAATTATTCCTATATGCAATACAGGAATTAATAAATAAATAATTAAGATACATAATTAGATGTTATTTAAAGAATACATCAAACTCTTCATAATTATATTTCATCTATTTCTAATCATATATTTTAGAGCAGATTCCTAACAGGTTTAAAACATATTATTCCAATGTAATCCTACATTAAAATTCAAGGCAAACCAAAAGTTTTATTAAATTTTACAAAATACAAATTATGTTTTAGTACTACTGCAAAACACTTTCCAAGATATATAATTAATAATTTTTAGGCAACTTTTAAAATTTTTTAATTTTATTTTTAATATTTATTAATAATTACTAAATGAGAATAGCTAAATAACTACATATTAAAATGCATAACTTATGAATTTATAAAAATAAGAACCAATTTTAACAATTTTAGAAGAATCATTTTAGTGTTCAAATAACATTCGTGAAAACCAGTAAATGAATTTCAATTTGAAAAATTAAATCACATTTTTTTTTTAAATTGCCAATTTTTTTTCATTAATATTATTCACAAAAAATAATGTTCGCAATATTGATATTTGTGATTAAGGTGTATTTTTGTAGATAGTAAAAATGTTTGAATGTAATTATATTAATTCATATAAGAAATTAATTGAAAGCAACCTCTAAAACACATTAGCTTTTTCAAAGTTAATTATTAATTGTTTAAGAGATTAAAAGAATTTGAATGAATGATGGTAGGATTTCATATATTTAATGACGATATTTCATATATTTTTTTAAAAATTCATGTTAATTTTTTTTTAGAATCCTGATATATTATTTTGAAAAAATAAAAAAAAAAATTAATAGCATATATTTATAAAACATAATTTTTTCCTACGAATACTTTCAATTTGAACTTGCATTTTAGCAATAAAAACAAACACATTTTTAAGGATACATATTAATTAATATATACTGTGGCCATTATTTAACTATTTTATTCATGAACATAGAACATTACTCTCATAAAAAAGAATATACTCTATACTACTATATAACTCAAGAATATTAGTCTACATTACTATAAAAAGAATATTACTATATAATTCAAGTTATCTAAAGAATATTATCATTATAGAACATTACTATCATAAAAAAGAAATATCATCTAAAAGGGAGTTGATTTATAATTTAAGCAAATTAAGGTCTTCTAGTGCTAAAGTGCCTTAAATATTTAAAAAAATTAATGAATAGCCTAACTAAAAATTATGTCAAAGTAAACATCTATTATGAAACAAAACAAAATTTATGCTATTCTTACAGCTTATTTGAAATTGAATCTTAAAAAATATGTTTGCTTATGCAAGAGAGAATGAACAGATAAAGTTTTGTTTTAGTTTTCATGTTCCTCATTTTACTTTTATCTTAAAATTGCAGGCTTTGGAATTTTTACAAGGCTGACAAATTGTGAGAAAAATTTCCATTTCGCTAAGTATTCGTTCTGTTAAATCTGTATAGTAAACAAAATTATGAATTCATTGTCACGAAATAATAGCGTGCTTCTAAAATATTCGAGTTTCACACCAAAATAAAAACGATAATTTAAAAGTAAGTAAACTATATTTTTTTCATTTTTTTTTTCACTTAACTTTAAAACAAGAACTTAAACTTTTGGGGGTTGGAATCAAGACATAAAAATGCACAGCATTACAGATAAATATAAATTTAAGAATTTTAATAAAAAATACTTTCTGTTATTTGAATTTTCTATATTAGTTAAATACTAATTATTAATTAATTAATACTTCCTGTTAATTTAATTATATGTATAATTAATTAAATATTATTTATACAAATTTTTGCATTATTTGAATTTTATATATTGATTAAATAATTTAAAATTAATTAATACTTTCTGTTAATTGAATTTTCTGTATTAATTAAATACTAATTAATAATTAATTAATATTTTCAGTTATTTGAGTGTATTTCTAATTAATTAAAGCAAGGAAAATATAATTTTAAATATTCATTGTAAATTAATGTAGTTTTCAAGAATCCTATGATGAACAACCAGATAAAATTTACAATTTAATTACATGACATAATAATTATCTACATATTAATTTAAATACAAAATAAATCAATCGTAACTTCAAAAAAAATGTGATACAATGTATAAAAGATTTCTAAATAAAAGAAAAAGATATAATTACTACTACATTGACATTTACGGTATTTAAAAGTGTATTAAACATGCTCAGTTTGATAATTAGCAAAACTATTACAATTATTTAATTAGTGTAATAGTATGCACACAAATTTCACAAAAGTAAATTAATATTTTTTTTAAATATTTTATATTTAAATAATCTAATCTGATTGGAAATATGATTTTTTTTAAATTATTTTTTAATTTATTTTTTACAATCCATTTTATTTATTTATTTTTTAATTTATTACTGCTTTTAGAAAATGGTTTTTTACACTTTATACAATAGTTCGTACATTGATTGCAAATCAAAGCAATTCTTTTACTTGAATATTTTCGAATTTCAAAGAAATTTTCTAGGAGTTATCAGATATCATGTTGCAATATTATTTGATATTTCATAACATACATATAAAATTGAATTTATTTCATACTACATCTTCTACTGATAGTAAAATTTTAGAATAATGTTACAGAAAAATTGTCTCTTGATCAATATTATACTTTCATCACAAAATTTACAAAAAAAAAAAGTTCTGCACGCTATTATTTTTAAATTTTAGCACTAATTTACGAAAGAGCATCCCATAAGAAAATATGAAGTATATTTAATAATTAATAGACACATGGAAATATAACATTATCAGAAATAACAAAGGTGAACCATGAATGCGTGCTGGTATGGTATACAGGGTGACAAATCGGCAGGATCTGTATTAGACGAGAATATCATTCTCCTATCCAGCTAATTCACAAACTAGAGCATACATTCTTCTGTAAGTTGTTCTGAGCAGAATAACCTCCTCCATGTCCAGCTAATACGTATATTTGAGCCTATACTCTTCGGTATCAGACCACCTAATCCATATCGAGCTAAGTCGCAAACTTGAGCATGTATTCTTCTCTATCAGACCAGAACAATTTTCTTCATGTACAACTAACTGACATACTCAAACATATATTATTCTGTACCAAACCAGAACAATCTTCTTCATATACAGCTAATTGGCATACTCAAACATATATTGTTCTGTACCAGACCAGAACAATCTTCTCCATGTACAGCTAATTCACATACTCAAACATATATTATTCTGCACCAAACCAGAACAGTTATCAGACAATCAATTTTTATATTATAATCAACATTAAATAGTAATTAATATATTTGATAATTATTTATTTAGTACATACTGCATAAAGTTATTGAATGCGAATATTTCCTATTTAAATATTTATACATTATTAAAATATATCTTATTCAATACCTTAAAAATATATACAAAAGAAAAATATATCTTATTATAGAAATATATATTCCATTTATTAGCGTAATGGGAATATTTATTTCTCAAGGTTCTTTTATTTAATTTTTAATATTTCAAAGATGTTTTGCATCACAAAAAATATATTTATGCATTATGTGATTTAAAAAAAATTGTAAAAAATAACTTACTTATAAACAGAATTTCTGTTTGTAAAAACAAAAAAAAGTTTTTTCTCCTACCTTTAACTATACATTAATATATTAGAATGGCTCTATTTTTTATGGCTGCTAATGAATTAAATTTGTTATTTCGATACATAATTATGACTAATCTAAAATAAGTAATTTTTACGCAATTTTTTTAAGTAAAAGGTCTTTACATTACTAGTAAAAAAATTATTAATATATTTGAAAAATTTTAACCTTAACGGAAATAGATTTTCAGGAATGAAAAAAGAAATACCATCGTAATTTCTGGCCATAAGAAAAAAGAAATACTGGTTAATGTAGTAAAAAATATGAAAGTGCTATTTTTAAATAAAAAATTAACAATCGAAAGAACTCTGGAATATGAAAGAAAATTTAATAAATTAAATGCATGACGTTTCTTATCATACTATTTTTTCATTTTGTATTAATGACATTTTACATGGTACATATAAATATATGTACCCACTTTTATATTTAATTATGTTTTGTACTACTGTGCCCAAAAACTAAGACCAATTATTTTTTTTTTTTCAAAAACTCTTTATTTATTCTTCCAAATTTATTTCATCGTATTCAAAGTAATCCCCTCCGGACACAATGCACTTATGCCAACTTTTTTTTCCGATCCTCAATGCGTGCTAAAAAGTCATTCAAAGCGCGCGCCGATTCACGTTGAATCTCTTCAATCGACTCAAAACGGTGTCCCCGAAGTGGTCTTTTGAGTTTAGGGACTAGCCAGAAGTCGCACGGTGTGATTACGATGGCTGTGCAACGATATAGGTTTCATTTTTGTCAGATGAGTCATGAAAAATTAATACAGTGTGAGCTGGTGCATTCAGTTTTTTCGGTGCCAATCGAGATTTGAAGCATTTAATTCCCAAAATGTAATTGACAGATCGTTTTGAAATTACAACATCATCAGCAAAATCTCTAATTGAAAATCGACGGTTTGCAAGCACCAAATCATTAATTTTTTGGACGTGAGTTTCGTCGGTTGAGGTTGATGGTCGACCAGAGGACTCTTCGTCTTCAACGCGTTCTCTGCCTTCTTTCAACTGTTTATACCGCTTCTAAACATTTCTTTCCGATATAGGAATGTTCACCGATTGCCTTCTGTAACATTCTATACATTTCCGCAAACAAAATTTAATGCAAGTTCTTTGCTCAGATAATTCGGACATTTGAAAAATCGCCGGAATCGAGGTTTTATCGTCTCACAAAGCCAAGCGTAACTCAAACAATAATGAATATTTTGACTTCCAATTTCCCACAGATGTCAAGGACAGGGCCAGCAACCTTAAAAGGAAGAAAAAAAATTGAAATTTCAAAAGCCCCGTGAATTTTAAATTGAAAATTGGTCTTATTTTTCGGACACAGTAGTGTATATATATATATATATATATACACAGTAGTGTATATATATATATATATATATATATGTATATTATATATATTTGTGTGTGTGTGTGTGTCTGTGTATGTATGTATATATGTATGAAGAGCAATGAATGATGAATGAGTTTATGTTTTATCTGTTCAGGTATAATGTTGTACGTTTATAAGAAAATTTTATTTACTTCCATAATTTTATTAAACAAATTAAAATCATTTAATAACAAAACGAAATTCCTTTGATTTCTACATTTAAACTAGGGGGAATAGCTCGATATAATTTCACACATTCAGCTAATCTTAGCCAGACAGAATTAGTCAATTTATGCTGACAGCAGTCACCGTCATCGGTCTGGTTAATATAATATGGGTAAAGTACATATGGAACTGATTATAGTTAAGAATGGCTGTACCTGAGTACAAACCTTATTAAATCGATGGAATTGAGACCACTTGGAAATGAGCAACAAAACTCAAATGTCCAGATAGTCGCGTTTGATCACATACATTGTCTGTGTTAATCTAGATTGAAGCAACACATGACTGATATGGAAGTCTAGACATAGCACAGTAGGTCATTACAAGCACTTGACAGATTGAACATTGTAGTGTTATTTAGTTATAAACATAAGAGCAAATGACATAATAGTGGAAACATTACGAAATCAAAACAGATTTGATTAGAATAGATCCAGAATTGCACGGCTAATTACTGGTAGGGTCTGAATTTACATTCACCTTTTAAGGTAGAGATGCAATTCGAGCATTGTCGACATTTCGAAGTTAATAATACATTTGGTATCAATGAATTTTAAAATTCAATTATTTTCAAACACGATTGATCCATTTCCATTTATCGACTGAAATTCTCTGACGGCCTGATGGCCAATTGGCTAGAACTCTGACCTTTGGTATCACAGGTTTCAGGTTCGAAATCTGGCGGTGGCGTGGATGCTTGTGAGTGGTTCGGAATCTACGTTAAACTGTAATTCCCTGTCTAATTAGCCTAAAGTATGTAAAAAAATTACCGTAGAGCATCAAGTCAATTTCTCTGAATTTGAAAACAAAGACATATATTTTTAATTACAAAGATAATTATTCGTGAAAAAAAAAGTCACATGTACAAAGTAAACAAATCATGGAAGTTAAATAAATAAGGTTGAAATGTTAAGATAGAGATTAGCTTTGATGTTAATCATAAGCATCTGCCTACTAAAAAACAATCATAAGATTTTAAAATCTTCTCTTAATAATAGAATGTTCTTTCCATTGCTATATCCCTTTAAAGGCGGAAGTACGAGCTTGCTGCCCCCCCCTCCCCCATGCCTTAACGGGGGACATATATTATTTTAATTACTTTTTTAGTAATATGGGAGTCAGTGTCTACTAAAAATTTTTAAAAAGTAAAACTTAAATATAAAAAAAAAATTAGCTCTTAAAGGATATGCTATTTTATATTATAAACTCAACGATCTTATAATAGGAAAATAACTTTACAACAATACTTTAATAAATTATTGTTGTAAGGTTATTTATCATTATTGTTATTTTATTATTATTATTACTTATTTTTATTTATAATTCTTCTTTTTAATGCGAAAAATTATTAATAATACAAACATATTTAAATACAATCAATATCTAAATACAATATATCTAAATAACTTTGAATTTTAATTTTTAAGAAGTCAATACTTAAATAAATTTGCAAAAAAATAATTCAGAAAAATAATTTATTTGAATAACCATTACCGATATCATAAAGAAAAAATTTCGTGTAATGATTTTAAAAAATGTATCCATTTTATTAAAAATTATCCATGATTTTAAGTCATAAATACATATCTAACAATACAGAATTTATTTTAATTATCCATGGTTTATTTTAATTTATGTTACAGCAAATATAATTTGAAATATTTGCAGCAAATTATAACGAAAAACATAATTTCGAAGCGAAAATCAATACAACTGATGAGACACGTTTTAAAAGATATAAAAAAAATAATCTGACTTTTCGATACTCGTTTATCTGCATCTTTTATCGACAGATGCAAGCACATGCTGTCAAAAAAGTTTAAAAAAATAATATTTGGACATTTTTGTAATTATTATTAAAGAATATTCACTGATAATGGCAAATGCAGTTGACTGAATAAACCAAACATTTGTACTTTTAAAAAAGTTACATTATGTTACAAACTAAAATGTTTCAAACCAAAAAATATTTTTTTTACAACTGTAAATATAGTATAAACTAATTATATTTGATGAAAATTAGACTAAGTGCTTTGGTTTATTTTTTTTTCATGATATAACGCATACACATCGCTAATTTCACATGCAGAAATAGCTTTTAATTCATTTTTTAAACTATTAGACATTTTGTGCATAAAGAATCGTCATTTATTAAAACGCTCACTGTTTTTGAAATATTCACTTTACAGTTTTATTCCTAATCATTTTCAAATAATGAATAGATTTTTGAACATCATTAACAAGTACTATTTATATTCATACTAGAGATAAAATATTCACATTAAAAAGAATATGTTCCATAGAAAGTAATAAAGGTTTTATTACTTCTAAATGTAACTCACAGAAAACATAATCAATTTTTTACATAAATTGCAGAACAGCAATTTATTTTTTCATGTCAAATAATTTTCCCATAAGTAAAATAATTATTCATGTCGAAAGTTAATTATATGAGTATTTCGTAAAATCGTAATGCTTTAATTATGTATGTTATAATCTTAGTTATACTCATATAATTTACTATTATATTTCTGCACTGGTCACACGGATATAACTTGGTGTGCAGGTTGGGCAACCAGATTGTAACTGGGTATGGTTGTTTGTTGCGATACTTGAGACACAGGTTTGAGAACTCATCGCTTTATCGATACACGAACAAGCCATACGGTACAATTAGAGACATACGACATTTAACACATTGAAAGACAGATAATTATAAATTTGGGGAAGAATTCCACTTCTAAGCCTAAAACCCGAAATATACTGTCTCTCCGGGTGAGAAGCTGTAGGCCAACTGAGGCTTTCCTTTAAACGCCACAGTGGCCAGTGGGTCGGTGGAAGCATGGCTACATTGCAAAATATTTTGAACGAAAATTATTATAAATTTATTCTTTTCAAGCAATTTGTTTCAAATAGTATCAAATAGATAATACAAAATTTTTTTTTTTTTTCAAATCTATACATAAATTGTTTGAAACCTGTTTGTTTGTCATTTATACAAATTTACAGTTTTCAACCTGAAGTTTTAAATTTGGTACTTACACACGCTATGACTTAACTAAGACTTTTAACGCTTGGAGATTCCATCTATTCCCTACTGATTTCTACCCATTTATTCCCACAATGTTTTTTTTTTCTAATGCAGCTGGCATACATTTAGACAGCTTGGTCTTGGATGCCTTAAGGCACGCGCTGCACAGACGTTACTCACATTGCATTACCCAGGGGTGCGTGTAACTTGAAAATAAGCCACTGACGCGGAGTAACAATGCCCCCGCAACGCTTTACGATCCTATTAGGACAGGGACCTATGGTTTAAAGTGGATTCCGAACCACTACAAACATCCATGGCACCGCCGGAACTCGAACCCGAAACCTGTGGTACGGAGCGCCAGAGTGCTAGCCACTCGGCCATTCAGGCCCATTCCCACACTGTAATGAGAGAATTTGGATGTTTTTCAATTTCTTCTATTAGCTCACATTCTCCCTATATATATCTTTTTCAAATTTTCAATCGTTAATAAAATACTTTTTATTTATCCACTCAAGTTCAAATACATTTTTTAAAACTTGTAGTGGAGGACACTTGATGTTAATACAGTTTTTTTCAAGTATTAATTCAGTAATAAAATTTAATTAGTTAATTTTAGTTTTTTTTAGATTTAAGTTGCATATATCTACCAATAGATAGCACCAGATAAACTTAAAAAAGAGGAATGAAAATTATTTATAAAGGACTTTCTACAATATAGGGAAAAAAAGTAGGAATTGACTTTAATTTTTTTTTTATATTACTTGTTCTATAAGTCATTTTCGCTCTGAACCTAATGGCATTTTCAATTTTCTTCTACAATAATGATTTTTTTATAAATGATTTAAAGAGGAAGTTTAATGTTTTTGAATGAAAACTTCCAATATACCACATATTTTACATTAGTTATACTAAATTTTCAATACGCAATTCTTTGAAAGTAAAAATTTTATAAAATGCATTAACCACTTTCATAAAACTTAATTTTAAATATATTTTCAAGTACTGCAGACATCGAGGCGACGTAGCTGTTGCTGTACAAGTGTAGAGTAGGACACCTATTATGTAGAAGAGCGAAGTACATCATCTCATAACAGTTGGGCTGACATGTTCATAGGCTGACACATAGATGGCGCTACTAGTATTAAATCCATATGATTTTTAGTTACCCTAACCTTCAAAAGACACGTGTGTAAATTTGACAGCTGTTGCACTATTAGTATGTGAATTATAGCATTTTTAGTGAAGCAACTTTTGTAGTTTGAAAAAATGGATAAAAAGGAATTTCGTGTGTTAATAAAGCATTGTTTTTTGGAGAAAAAAAAATACTATTGAAGCCAAGGCTTGTCTTGATAAACTTTATTCCGACATTGCACCAGGAAAATCAACCGTAGACAAGTGGTTTGCTGAATTTAAACGAGGCGAAAGGAGCACCGAGGACGATGCACGCAGTGGACGCCCCGAAGCGGCTGTTACCGACGAAAACATCAAAAAAGTCCACAAAATAATTTCTGATAACCGTAAAGTGAAGTTGATTGAGATAGCTGAGACCCTAAAGATATCAAAGGAACGTGTTGGATATATCGTGAATGAATATTTGGATATGCGAAATCTCTGTTCAAAGTGGATGCCGCGCAGAGCTCACAATCGACCGAAAACAACAACGAATTGATGATTCTAAGCAGTGTTTGGAGCTGTTCAATCTTAATAAACCCGATTTTTTGCGTCGATATGTGACAATGGATGAAACATGGCTCCATAATTTCACACCGAAGTCCAATCGACAGTCAGCCGAGTGGACTGCACGTGATGAACACTAAAAATCGCATATCCAAATATTCATTCACGATCCATCCATCAGGTTCCTTTGAGGTCTTTAGGGTCTCAGCTATCTCAATCAACTTCACTTTACGGTTATCAAAAATTATTTTGTGGACTTTTTTGATGTTTTCGTCGGTAACAGCCTCTTTGGGATGTCCACTGCATGCATCGTCCTCGGTGCTCATTTGGCCTCGTTTAAATTTAGCAAACCACTGCTCTATGGTTGATTTTCCTGGTGCAGGCATGTGGACCAGATGCGTATGCGTATGATAAATGGCAAAATGCGTATAGACAAATTATTTTGTAATAATACACAACAAATGGATTTTTCTTATAATTTAACCTCTGTTAATTAATTCTCTGTTTAATTCATTGATTAGTTGGAACAAATTTGCTTTGTAAACAAAAAAATACTTGAATATTCTTTTGATATATACCATTAATAAAAGTCAAGTAATAATAATAATTAGATAATAATTAATAATAATTAAACTCATAATAATAAGGATAATCTTATGGATACTTTTAAAATAGATTTGATAATAATTTAATTTCCTACTGATTTTGAAGATCACGTTTTTATGTCTTATTTATAAATTAAAAAAAAATAATGGATGGCAGTCTTTTCTTACTTGCATATGAACGCGACCCGTGGTCTAATAATAACACATACAGGTTTATTCCGATTCAAATCAAAATGACACGACTGATATGCAGGGACTGATTTCATAAAGAAGATTCGTAAGCGATTGTTGTAATTCTGATAAGCGTATCACTGTTAATAGTAGTCTAGCGGGAGTTTTTTTAGTTTTCTTCTATATGACATGTAAATAAGAGATAGTTATCATTGTCTATACATAACAATGCTAACAACTATGTCACCCAAAATTATTTCAATAAGATGTCCCAAATGTAAAAAAAAAAAAAAAAAAAAAATAGAAGAATTCACATTAACTCATGCACATACTCATTAATTCAGTGGTGGTGATGTCTTTTTTTGCATAATTTATGATTACATCATGGTACCTTACATATTAAGCATTAAATAATACAATATTTAAAATTTCCTAATATAAGTTCTCTTTTAAATTTCAGCATATATTTAATATTTTGTATATGCCTTTATAAAATGAATTTCATTACACTGATAATAGAAATATAAACATTATTATTAAATTTTCTTATTTATTATTATTATCTAAAAAATATTAAACAATATTCTTTAAATTTAAAAGGCTTTGAAAAACATATTAAAAATTTTAATATACTTACAAATGCATATTTTTGCAAAAATTTATTGACTACTTGATTGAATTGAGAATGCTGAATAGCTTTGGCATATTTGGGCTCATTTGAAATTTTGAGCGAACCATTTTGTAGAATTAAATTATTAGATTATTAGTTTAATAAATATTTAAATTATTCCAAATTGGAAGCTCAAATATTTGCTACTGAGTACTGAAATCTGCAGAAACCAATTCTTTTCAAGCATTTCATTGTTAAATATAACCATGAATTTGATAAATTAATTTTCTATATGTACGGTATACTACTGAATCTTAAAATTTAGATCAAGTAACGTTATAAATTTATATTTGTTATATAATTCTTTAACCTTGTTCTTAGACAAAAAATTACGTACGTGATGATGAATGAAGTGGTATATGGGAATGCGAAGCAACGAGGACTATAATCCCCTAATCACTATTTATATTAACAGTCAGTTTTTCCTTATTTTTATTATGTCACTCTCCACAACGCTCTACGATCGTGTTAGACCGGGACCTACGGTTTAAAGTGGATTCCGAACCACTACAAACATCCATGGCACCGCCGGAACTTGAACCCTGTGGTACCGAGCGCTAGCCACTCGGCCATTCAGCCCCTGTTACGCATATATTTTAATAGTTCTTTTTTAAATAAACAAAAACCTTTTCTGCTACAGGAATACCTGGGAGCATCTGTCGCCATCTAGTAGTCAGATCGAGAAGTTTTCTTTAAATTCAAGTTATTTGTTAAAAAATTAATTTAAGTTAATTGTTTTTAATTTATTATATTTTTACGTTTATATGATTGTGTACTTTCTAATATATCATTTGTTTGTTTTAAATATATTATCTAGGCTTACTTATATTTTACTTTCTAAATGTTTTTTATACTTGTAAATAGTCATTCGCAATATTTTTCTTGATAATTCGACAAAATAGGATATTTAATCGTAATCAGTATTTTGCATTCGCTATTTAGATTTTCTCTTGGGTTGATTGCATCAATATTCTGTCTTAATAAAATTTGCCAATATTAAAAAACTTCAAAATTTCGAAAAAATTCCATGAATTATTTTTATGGTGTTTATTAATAATAAAAATTAATACGAAAAATAAAGTGAGCTATACATTTAAGATGATGGACAGATTAATGAACACTTTAATTCCATGAATGAAAACTAAAAATGTTTGGTAGCAGGGTCGCCAGTCAGTTAATTTGAAAAAGCTTAAGTGAAAGATCAGCATTTTGCTGTCAGTTAAGTATGATTATTTTTTTTCAAAGAAACTAACTAGCTTCAATTTTTTTTCCATCCTCATTAAAAAACTCCCTAATATAGTAATTTCGAACTATGCGATGTCAGGGGGTATTTTTTTTCTAAACATTAGGATTGGGATTTCGTGTTTTTTTTTTTGTTGTTGTTGTTGATTCAATAAATGCCTTCTACTTTATTACTCACTCTAATAATACCTCCTAAGTGGCTTAGTCAGTTTTGCACGATATTCATTCTTTTGTCACATTGCACCCTTCTATTTGACAAAAAAATACCATGGAAAATAGCTAGTATATTTATAATTGTGGATTATAAACACATCACATGCAATGTCCACTTTTCTGAAATTAATTTTCTTCTTCTTCTTTGCTGGCGTTACAGCCTTGTACAGGTTTGATCCTCCAACACAGCAGCTGTCCATCTGTCTCCAGATCTGTCAATCTCTTCACGTTAATAATTTTCAGTTGTCTAAGATCTTCTTCAACACTATCAATCCACCTTTTCCTTAGTCTTCCTCTCTTCCTATGCTGCTTGATGACCAATTGGCTAGCGCTCTGGTCTTTGGTACTAAAGGCTTCTGCTTCGAATCCTGGCACTAGTACGGATGTTTGTTAGTGGTTCAGAATCCATGTTAAGCTATAGGTCGCAGTCTCATTAGCCTAACGTGTGTACAAAATGACTGCAGAGCGACAAACCAATACTTTCTTCCTATTGTTGAAGAATGTACATAACATAATCATTTTAGGGAGGTTTCCCTCGTCTCTGCGGGGAAATGTCAGAACCAGCGGATTCATGCCCTACATGTCAGAACCAGCGAATTCTTTGTGATTTAATGTATCTCACAATTTTTCTATTTTTAATTAGGTGTTCAATTACTTTGTTTAGTCTTGTAATTCATTTATTATTGTTAACTCTTTGACTGAAATATTTTTCTCAAAATTTTCCTTTCAAAGGCCCTATTGTAATCTAAGTTCATAGCGCTTATACAGCACGTTACACGTTTATACAGCATACGTGACAATGGGCCTTATTAGAGTCTTATAAATCAAAAGTTTTGTTTTTCGTGAAATAAACTACAGCATACAAACTATAATATACTACTTTTTATTTGTGTAAAATGCTAGATTAATGGGTTGTACTCTTTCACATACTTTTCTATGGATACTATTGTCGTTACTTAAGATAGTTTCCAGATATTCCTTCAAAAGTCTTTCCTCTAATGACAATGTTTCTTGGTCTTTTTTTGGATTCATTGGGTGATATTATCATACATTTTGTCTTAACTTAAATTAATTTACAAAGTTTCAATTATTTTTACATCGCGTATTATGCTAATGTATGCCAATGATACTGTCTTAACTGTCTTCCTGTTGGACTTTTATGGAATAGTCAACCTACAATAAAACGTTATGTGAATGGAAAATATCAACTGTGCATGAGTGACTTTTACACACTGTGACAAATACCATTAGTTATTCTGGTTTTAAGAATAACAACTATAATTCGCACCACCAATGGATTCGAACTTAATGAGAGCTCCTGAATTCTAACTGTAAGCATTATGTTTGGGTACGAATCTTCTTAACTTAATTGTGGAATGCAAAATGCAGGATTTTGATGTCATTTGAAACTTAAGTTTTAAAATTTAAAAAAAATTATTTTGCGATTCAAGTCATGGATCCTCTAAATATTGCTTGTGAAATCATTTCAGTCATAGTGTTGATGCAAGTGTGAGAAGCAATATTCGAGGATTTCAGAGCAATATTCGTGGATTTCAAAGGAATATTCGTAGAATATATTTGTTATCCATATTTTCAATTATTTCACTCTTCAATACACATATTTCTTTTTCGATATTATTACTTGTGTAGGGACAAATTTATTTTACTTTAGAACTACTTATAATTGTTCTAGAATTATTTAACAAGCATACAAAAATTAATTAAACTGAATTAAATTTTATGTTTCCTTTGACAATTGAGTGGTGTTACCTTGAAAATTTTATTTGTTTCCTCTTTCTGAAATAGAATGATTTCCAAAAAAATACTTGAATTTTCTACAGACACCAATTCGCTATCTGTAAAGAAATTAGCAGTAAAATATAACAGAATTTGTTGTCTTTTGTAAATCTGGATTGGCAATCCCATAAAGCTTCCATAAAGAAACAGGAGGTGCAGAACAGGAAGCAAGGTGATACATGTCCATTTCTTCCCTGTTATCACACATGTTACTGAGAGGGTCAGGAGTTTAATTCTGTGAAGGTGCTTACGGAGTCAATCGTGGGCACAGAAAAGCCGTAGCAATGCCACCGATTTTTCTCAAGGCCATCCAGGGATATCATGAATAGGATCGTACCAGGGCTGGTGACTGTTTCTAGTGGCAGCGTCCTCAAAGTAGGAGCGCTTAAGGATCTTTTCAAATATCCTCACTCTTGTTTTCAGACAATCCACCTACATTCCATTGCAGAACTCTAAGAAACTCACAATGAGAGACAGACTGAAGGGCGTGTTTGTAGATCATTTTGTCGTATCAGATGCTGTCCGGAGTGCACGACGAGGTGGTAGATCTACGTTACACTAACTACGAATTTAATTAATTTAAAAATAATTCATATAAAAAGCAGAAACAAATTAATCGGGAAATTCGAGATCCTTATTCTCATAATCAATATGTGCATGATTTAAATATAAAGAAGGTGACAATAGAAGTATTTTTATCATCTATATTTTTTAAATAAAACAATATATCACATGCAACTGTTACTGAGAAGTTAATTTCTACAGATAAATTATTTAACAGATGTAATTAGGAATTTTACTGATTAGTGTATGCATTTTTAAATTGAAAAAACAAATTCCTTCTTATAATAATAAAATATAGGCAAATGGTTTATGTTTTTGATTTAAAATAGCTTTCGGATTTCTAAAGATTTTATCATAACAAAGAAATTTACATTCTATTCATACTTAATTATTACAAGATGTACTCGAAAACAATAGAATGTTCAAGTTTCTCCATAAAGCAATTACATTTGTGGGCTGTATGTATTTTAAATGTATGACTATTGTTTTTCTATTTAGAAAAATTGAATCTATTTCAATGTAAATGCTAATTTCTGAATATCGTCCAGATATTTCAAAATTTTGCAAAAAGGGAAATTTATATAAGGAATTTAGATACATAAAATTATATTTATTCCTTATTTTCTTAAAAGCAGAAATCTGAATTATAGATTAATTAGACTTAACATAAAAATTCACTTATAATTGCCATTCTTTTTAAATATTTTTTTAATGATATGCTAGGTTTTTCATAAAATTCAGTAAAAAAAAAAAAAAAAAAAAAAATGAAAAATCGAATGAAAATGTGTTTTGCACTAAAATTTGTAATGTGAATTTATAATTCTGTTATTATTAATATAATTACTGTAATTTTAGCTTAAAAAATTAGATTACATTTTCATAGAAAGTGGCTCTTTACCATGAAAAGCACAGATATGCAATTTATGTAACATTTATATGAATTATGTCCACTATTTAAGTTCATCTAGCTACCATGTTTATCAATTTTTCCAACGCCATGTTGATGCTACCATATTATTATTATTATTATTATTATTATCAATTTCTGCAAGTCGGTGTATCTCTCATAATGCAGCTTTTGTAAATCGGTTCTTAATTACATTTGGTGTCCAGCAACTAATGAATCGTTCATGCACCTCTTTCCTGGCCTCCTCGATCGCAAGACTTGACACCCTTTATTCAGATTTGGAATCATTTCAATACACACAGATATGTATTATGAATGCAATGGTGTAAGATATGATTTAAAACATAACGTCATTTCTTACACTGGTTTTACTGGTGTACACATAGAGTGAAATAATGTGAAAAATAATTCGTTTATTTCATCATTTACTTATTTACATTAAACATTTATTTATTAATATTAAAGTTTTTTCTATTTACATATTAATCCAAACCTATATTTTAAATCATTTATTTATTATTAATACAATTTAGGCTATATTTGTTTGAAAATTACATCTAAAGAACAGAATTTATTTACTTATTATTTTATATACATTAAATATATATATATATATATATATTTTTTAAATATTCTCCCAAAATCAAACAGTGCTATCTAGCCGAAAACTTTTGAATTACTTTTTCAAAAGTGTTTTTTTTTTTTTTTTTTTTATTTAAAAAGATATTTTCAAGTTTGTTTGCCGTACGTTATGTGTATAAGAAAGTGTTGATTACATACATTTATTTGATAAAGATTTCATCCATAAAATCATGACAGTAATTGAACTGTTCACTAAGCTGCACCTCATTTAACCGGTTTGAAGAACATAGGCAATGTATTCCGCGTGAACCTAACCCACCAATTCCCCAAATCTCAATTTTTATAAGAGAAAGTAGATGTCATTACTGCCGAGAAGAGAAAGCAACATCCGCCCTGTTTCATCAGTTGTTCTCAAAACTGACCAAATTAGATATTACACTCATGTCAAAATGTATCTTTACATAAACAAATATAATGATATTCAATGAAATATCCAATCAATGTGATCCATGTTCGCAGGGAATGTGTGAAATTCAAGCCAGATTAGCATTATACAATCAAAAGCTATCAAACGGTTTCTGATATGCAAATCTAGGCTTACGTCATCAGAGGTTGCACCAAGCGTTTTGCGGAAAGTGAATTTCTGCAACACAGCGATTGATTGCTGTATGTAAGGACTCAAATCAGTTTGTTATGACTTCGGAATATCATTTGGAAGAATTTGCGAAGTGATGACTCATAGGCCGTTTAGAAGCAAGGCAGTCAATCACGGAAGCAGCCAGATGTCTGAATATTTCAAGACAGACATTCTCTAGGTTATGGAGACAATTTCAAAACGATATTATTGTTGTAAGAAGGCCTGAGCAAGGTCGTAAATGAATCACAACTGCTCCTGAAGATCGATATCTGACAATAACTGCATTAATAACAGGAAATTTACTGCTAGCCAGTTAAGTTCTGAGCTTGCAGCCGCCCCTGGAACTGCTATATAATAGCAAACTCTATACAGAAGGTTTAATGAAAAAGGCATTTATGCCAGAAAGTCAAGGATATGTGTTTCACTGTCTTTACAACAAAAAAGGGGATCACTTTAAAATGTGAAAAGCACATCAGAACTGGAGTGAACCCCATTGGTCCCATGTTCTTCTTACTGATGTATCGAGATTTAGTTTTATAGATAATTCTAAACTTGTTTGCATCCCGAGGGAGTCGTGAATACGAAATCATCTCTCTAGCATTATGGAACAGACCGTTTTGGTAGTGGAGATGGGATTGTATGGACAAGAATAATGATAGTTGTATGGATGCCTCTACACATTTTCAATAGCGGATCTGTGATCGCCCAGAGATATCGATATGATATTTATGTAAGACTTTTAAGAGGTGCATATGGATGTGAGTTCTCATTTATGGACGATAAACTTCATCCACATCAATTAAACCTCGTTGAAGAATTCCTTGAAAGTGAAGACTTTCAACAAATACGTGGCCAGCAATGTCTTCTGATATCATCCGATAGAAAACCTACGGGATTACCTTGAAGGAGCACTTGCACGTAGACAGTATCCTCCTGGAGATGTAAATGCTCTGAAGACGGCATTGTAGGAAAAGTGTAACTTAATTCCCCAAACTGTGGTTCACAACGTTATTGCCAGCATGGAAACCCATTGTGATGCCTATGTATAAAACAAGGAAAATTTTATCCCAATATAAATTCGTCTGAACTCTCTTTGTCACGTTTTATTAACATTTTGGTTTTACGCTACAATTATATATCATATGCAGTGCTCTTACTTTTTTATTTGCATTTATCTGCCATAATGTTATGTATAATTCCAAGCAAATTCATAAAATTATAGTACTCAGTTTCTGAGAAATCCGTAAATTTATGCATGTAAAGATAATTTTGGACTTGATTGTGCTTACCATATTAACCACATGGGCGAAGAAGCTTCTGGAATAGGATCTCAAAATGAAGTAATATATATTAAACTATAAAGTGAAGTATTCCGTAAGTTTCTTTATGATTGATTTGATTTTCATCATATTTTCATAGCAGTAGTGAATTATAAAAAAGAAATACAATTCCCTTACATTTCGAAACTCATTAATAAACATTCCATATCCAATTAATACATTTTGCGTATAATTTTAAGCATATCGTTAAACAGTTTTACAATTCAGTTCTTGAATAGAGATTTATGGTTTGCTTATAATTTCTGGCATAAATTCAGTGAATCGGTGAACTTTTAACGTGATTTAATCAGGTGGAGTAGAAAGGACAAGCTTAATGCATGACTTGCTTTTAACTTTTACGAGTTGTATAATTTAGTATCTCTGCATAATATTCTGAAGTTTTACTGGGAGTACTTTGCTTTTACGAGATTTTAATGAGCCACTTTTAGTTGATTTGTCTTAGAATATTTGCACATTTCGAAGGATGCTCTCTTCGACTACTAACTTCCGTAAATTGAAAAGATTTTTCAACTACAGATTTTGTTTGGACTTTTAATGAAATTGAACTTTGCATCTTGATTATCTACCACTTCTTTCTAATTTTTAAAAAAAAATTATGTTGCTATCATCTAATGATGAATAATTAAATGTTATTTTCAGCTGTAATTTATCTCAAATAATTTTCTGTTTTGTGAATATTACTTTAATGTAAATATCAATTAAAATAGATAAAATATTTTACAATTGATTTAAGAGTAGGTAAATTAGTTTATAATTATTTAAAATGTTTTTACCTATTAATTAACCATATATAATATATTAGTTATAATTATTATTATTAGTATCTTATTAATTAATCCTTTATAATGTATTATATTTGAATTCATTTCAAAATAAATATACCAGATTGTTTCGAGAATATTATTTTACTCTAAATATAATTTAAAATAGACGAAAGATTTTAAAATTGATTCAACAGTAGGTAAAATAGTTTATAATTCTTTAAAATGTTTTTACCTATTAATTAATTACTTATAATGTATTAATTTTATTTTCGTACAATTTCTAGACGTAAGCGTTATTTAACATGATGACTTGAAAGTTATTTAATATTACGAAATATTAATTTTATTTCTTATAATTCTTATTATTTTTCCTTTTACAATATTTAATTTTCTTTTCCCATAGGTAGCCTTTATTTATTTTCTTAATTAATTCTGAGTTTTCCATGTACTCATTTCTTACACAATTGTGTAAGATGTAATGCCTATATAGACCTATAACGGCTTCAAGAAGAGGGTCACCTTTAGGCTCATGGGTACACTTTAATTTTTATTTATAAACATTATACACACACACACACATATATATATATATACAGAACTCTATTTACTACAATTTATTACTTACAAAAAAATGAAAAACAAAGAATTAAATTTGATTCATAAGTGCAGTTCACTTCAAGGACGGAGAATTTTTGAGTTCTCGAGTCCGCGGCGAATCTATTTCACCAGGTCTGCGGTAGACCATAATTATTACACGGCGTGATACACGAAACATCAAGGAGCTCACTTTGGAAACAGGCGTAATCTCCGGCCTCTTCAGTCACTTCAGCGAAAAAGAGATATACTATCTGTATCGACTCGTAGCATAACTTTCTGGCTTCTTCTCCAAAAACCCACCTTTAAGAAAAACAGTCAAGGTAGGGGGTAGGGGGTCAGATTTCCTCATTTCTCATTGGAATAGACATTTTCTCACCCCTTGGTCGATTACCCATAACGATGCAACAACTCATGGTATAGTCCATATTCCATCTGTAATTGTTTCACCCTGCGAAAGTCACAGAGACAATAGCTATTTTCCCGAGGTAGGATTATCCATGTCACTGATTAACTGATATCAGATTTGAGTGACATGTTGTTCTCATTAGTATAAAATACTGATTGTATGTAATATGACTATCGTCCAACATTGTGTATCTGCTGCCAAATTTGAATGATAGATTGTTATTATGTACTTGTCAAGGAATATACATTCTTCTCACCTGGGAAATGCTGCACCTCTTACTGTGGAAAAATTTCTGCAGAGATATTAGTATCCAACATCAGCCAATTGGCAGTCTGAATGTGTATGATATAAAGCTTTCAATTGACTGACATAGTACGGCACGTGATTTTAATATCCCGTGAAAGCACATTTTAAATATTGATTACACTTCTTCATGGGTGGACCATATTCCTATAAGTTAGTTGACTTTTATAATGGGAACACTCTTCAGTAGTTCTGTGTTATCTCTTGATATCGAAATAGTTAATTAATAGTGGCATACTATTAAAGGCATAATAGGCATAATATTAATTATTACAACTGCATTATATTTAACGTATCAAGGCTAGACAATGGAACTTAATTCATGAACTAGTGTGAGTTAAAACCCAGTTTCTTTTGCTCAGAATCTGGACACTCTAATCATTTGGCCACTGGAGGGGTAATGTTTATTGAGTGGTCAAAAAAAAAATATTAGACTATAGTAAAATAAAACAATAAAATTGTCATTCTTTTGTAGTATTGTTAACGACTTCAATTTCTTTTGAAAGTCCTAGAACTGTTGTTAAAATAAGTATTAGAGCTGTGCTCTTTCAAAACTGTAAATAAAATTTCATGACGTCATAAAATCCTGTACTTTTCCATTTAATTGTTTTTAAAATGTAGTTCCCCTTAAAAATTACCTCATATAAGCATTGAATCTCTTTCAAACATGTGTATTATGGAGCAGTTACATGTCTAATTGTCTACGTACTAATGGTGTACTTCCTGAAACAACTAGAGGTAATCCCATAAAATTTTCTAATTTCAATTTTCAAGATGGAATCAAGAATCTTGTTGTGAGAGCAACGCAAATAATTCTCGTTATTTGAAATACAGTTTTGCATTTCTGTTTGAAGATTATTACAAATCTTAGTCAAATAATCTTATTCATGTATAGCAATTATTGTGTTATTTTTTTCTCTGTCATTATTATTTTTTTTTAAATAATTTGGTTTAAATCTGTTTTTCGCTACTTTATTTAAAATGGTGCAAAATATTTTAGAGAATAGTAGAAAGTTTGGAATAAAAATTAGTTTGTATTCAATTATGTTTATCTGTAATTGCAAAATAAAGAAATAAAAGAATTTTTGAAAAACAATAAGATCAAATTTTGTTTTCTATTTTTTTAATCAATCAAATCTTGTAAGATAAAGTTGAATTTTTTCTATAGAATTTTTTTAGATGCATTATGTTGATCTCTTTATCTTAACTTAATTATCTTAATATTTATCATTATCTTAACTAACAAAAACAATTATCATCATCTGAAATACAGTTTTTGCATTTCTGTTTTGGAATTATTACAAATTATTTATTACTCAAATTATTTATTATTCAAAGTATTTATTATTTATTCATGTGTAGAAATTTTTTTTTCTTTCTGTTTTAAATATTAGAAAAATATATATATTCTGATTTAAATCCGCTTTTTCCCAATTTTTTTAAAATGGTGTAATGTATTTCAGAGAATAAAAAATTTGGGGTAAAAAATCGGTTCATATTCATTTCTGTTTATTTGAAATTACAAAATCAATAAATAAAAGAATTTTTGAAAAAAATATATATAGTCAAATTATTATTATTTTTTAAGCAATCAAATCTTGTAAGATAAGGCGAAGATCTTATCGTAATTTTTTAGATATTTTATGTATATGTCATTATCGCAACTTAATTATCTTAATATTTACCATTATCTTAACTAACAAAAAAATTCTCATTATTTGAAATACAGTTTTTGTATTTCTGTTTGGAGATTGTTACAAATTATGCTCATATGCCTCAATTATTGCGTTATTTCTTTTTCCCCGTAAATATTTAACAAATATTAATAATAAATGATTTTTATTAACATTAAAGATAAATATAACTATCTTAACTTCTATAAAAGGAATTAAATACTTGTTGAAATTTCGTTTCTGTTTGATAAATTAAGTAGGCATTTAAGGCATATTTTTAAGATAGGTTTTTTTTAATATTAAAATTCTCAATAAAAAAATATTATTTAAAAAAAATATATTTGTACATTATTTTTATAGTATAATAAAGTGATGTATAATAATATGGTAGTTTCCAAAAGAAATATTTTGAAAAGTACCAATTAAAATATTAATTTTTATTAACAGTTTTGAGGTGACATATTAAAATTAAGTTCTATGAAAATTAATGTTAATAATATTTATTTATTGCTGCGTTGGCAACAAAGACTTTATTTTAGAAGTATTTTATAATGAATTTATATTAAACGAATTTATATTGCTATAACTTCGTACTAGAGAAATATTTTAATTTGTATTTATAAAAATATATAATCATGAAAAATCTTGTTAAATATTAAAAAATTAAAAAATTCTTATAAACCATTTCAAATTCTTATATCAACTATTCATAAAAATTCCTGTTAAATATTAAAAAATTAAAAGATCCCTATTAGGCATTCCAAAATTTTATCTTAACTATTCATTAAAATTTCCGCTAAATATTAAAAAATCCTTATTAGGCATTGCAAATACATACATTAACTATTTATAAAAATTCCTATTAAATATTAAAAAAAGTAAAAGATTCTTACTAAGCATTGCAAATTCTTATATTAAATATTCATAAAAATTCCTATTAAATATTAAAAAATTAAAAGATCCTTATTAAGCATTACAAAATTTTATCTTAACTATTCATTACAATTCCAGTTAATTATTAAAATATTGAAATGATCCTTATTAAGCATTGCAAATACATACATTAACTATTCATAAAAATTCCTGTTAAATATTAAAAAAGTAAAAGATCCTTACTAAGCATTACAAATGTTTATATTAACTATTCATAAAAAATTCTGTTAAATATTAAAAAATTAAAATATCATTATTAAGCATTACAAATTCTTATATTAACTATTCATAAAAATTTTTTGTTAATTATTAAAAAAAATAAAAGATACATATTAAGCATTACAAATTCTTGTATTCATAAAAGTTCCTGTTAAATATTAAAAAAAATTAAATGGTCCTTACTAAGCATTGCAAATTCTTATATTAATTATTCATAAAAAATCCTGTTAAATATTAAAAAAATTAAAATATCATTAATAAGCATTACAAATTCTTATTTTAACTATTCATAAAAATTATTGTTAATTATTAAAAAAAATGAAAGATGCATATTAAGCATTACAAATTCTTGTATTAAATATTCATAAAAGTTCCTGTTAAATATTAAAAAAATGAAATGGTTCTTATTAAGCATTGCAAATTCTTATATTATATATTCATAAAAATTCCTGTTGAATATTAAAAAAGGAATAGATCCATAGTTATCATTAAAAATTCATATATTACCTATTCATAAAAATTCCATTATAATTAAATAAATATGCAATCCAAGATTTATTAAAAATCGAAAAAATAATTAATAAAAAGGATAATAACCAAATTTATATACTTATGCATGTTTTAGTATAGTCGTCATTTGAAACTTTATGTAAAGCTTTAATAGTTGATGGGCTAGAATGATTAGAAGATGATGCAGTGTATTCTTGAGTGATACGAAAGATGCACCATGTCGATTTATCCTAATAACCACTGATAGAGATTGATCGGGTAATAATAATAATAATTACTCTGTTGATTCAGTAATTCCAAAGCTAATGCTAGTGTTAAAACAGTGTCACGTTTCATGAGATACTCATTAAGCTTCATGCAATGTTTGTTATAAATAGCTAATTTTGGTACTTTCTATTTCTAATAAAACATCTTTTAAAACTATTATATTAGTAGAGAGTTGTTTTTTAATATTTACACTTTTGCACATAAATTCGTAACTTAAATACTAAATTGTTACTTTTTTTAAAAACTTTCAGTTTTGTATAACAATAAATAAAAATGTAAATAACATATACTTATATAATAATACATTCTTGATGTAATTAAATACAAGAATGAAACAAATGTAATTGAATACAATTAAAGAAACAAATTATATAAATTCTCATTTTTTTAAGCATAACCTTTTTTACTCAAATTTTAAAAATCAACTGTGCATAGAAAATTGCATTTCAAACATAAATCCTTAGCCTATCTCAAAATGTACAATTTCTGATGATATTATTGAAACGTTTGTCGAATGATTATTACATTTCTTGGTACAAATTATCTACACAAAAATTAATATAAATACATATAAATTAACTTCATCAATAAGAATAAAAATATTTGACTCAAAATATAATTAAATTGTATAATGAAATAAACAAATTAATTTATGCTTAGTTTTTCTCAAAATGTGCAATTTCTGATGATATTATTGAAACGTTTGTCGAATGATTATTACATTTTTAGTACAAAATCTCGACACAAAATTTAATATAAGTACATGTAAATTAACTTCATCACTATGAATACAAAATATATGACTCAAAAGATAATTAAATTACATAAAAATAAAATTAATAAATTAATTAACGTGCAATTTCTGATGACATTATTGAAACTTTCATCGAATGATTATTGCCTTTTATAATACAAAATCTCAACATACAAATTAAAAAAACGCATATAAATTAACTTCATCATCATGAATAAAAACTTATTTGATTAAAAAAATAATGGAATTATATAAAAATGAAATATTCCTTAAGAAATTCATTTAATCGAATGACTTTTTTAAGTAAGTCGCAATAAAATGTTTTACAATTAATTTAATATTATGGTCTTTCGAAGTAAAATAGTTAATTCTCATAGAAATTTTGAAAATGTATAACACAATGATGGTTTATACATGAATATCGATTCACTCTAGATCACTTATTTTCATAGAAGATCCTTGCATCGATCCGAAGCAATGATGTAACAGGGCACACTTGTATCTAGAGTGCAGATAAAGTCTGAGTGCCTACGGGTATAAATTAGGCACTCTTAGACTGAAATTGTTTTAGACTTTAAGTAGACTGTGATACTTTCTGGCTTATGTCGGTAGAAAAGTTACGAAATAATATAAAACCCTTTTAGAAGTTATTCGATTTTAAAAGAGTGGCAAAGTTTCTTAACATGTCAATCTAGATCAAGGATGTCAAACTCTTTTTTTTAAAGACCCAAGGAATTATAATTATAGTTCATTTTTTCATTTTGAGATCTCTATAAAATAAAAATTCTGAACAAAAAAAAATCCTCAC
Organism: Caerostris darwini; assembly: GCA_021605075.1. Lineage (NCBI taxonomy): Eukaryota > Metazoa > Arthropoda > Arachnida > Araneae > Araneidae > Caerostris > Caerostris darwini. The sequence goes on along the minus strand of BPLQ01003905.1, from coordinate 23,875 downwards.
TTAGCAACAGCATAAAAAAAATCAGGATATTTTATCTTCTTCATTGGCCCAACAGCCCCAAGTCCGTTTGCATACAGGTAGATTTCGAGACAGGAGATGTTATCTTTTTCACAGGTTGACCGGGATCTACGGCTTAAAGTGGATTCCGAACCACTACAAGCATCCATGGCAAAACCGGACTCGAACCCAAAACTTGTGGCACCGTACGCTAGCCATTCGACCATCAGGCTAATGGGTGTTTTATGACCTGGAAGAATATATTTCAATTCAAACATTTTCAATGGGATCAATAAGTTAATTTAACATGATGACACATGTTATAAATTATATAGTTCTATCACAGCAGAATATACAACGTGTTCTCCACCATTTCCTGAAATGTGGATAAATCACTATGATATTGTTTACCGTTGGTCACTAGTAGCATATCATATGTTACAAATTGGTGATATTATTATGATAAATGGAACTTTTGACTTATCCCCGAAGCCAAAGTCCGCCGGGTTTCATCCGCAAGTAATCTGGATGGATATTAAGCGTCAAGAGGGATCCCAATATCTGTGAATTGTAGCCACAGAAAAATTTTAAATGTTTAACATTGCATTAGTACATTAACATATACAACATTGGGATGCGAAATCGTGGCGTACATAAAATCCGTGTTGGCTAAGATTTCACGGGATTGCTTAACTAAAGAACAAGATAGAAACAAATGACATCTGTTAATCCATCCACTTGAGTCTGGCAATCCAATAACGCTTCCACATTAAGAAAAAGGAAGCAGTGCAGAACAGGAAGGAATATGAGACACATCCATTTCTTCCTGGTTATCAAACAAGAGACAGAGAAGCTCAGGAGTCAGTTTAATTCTGTGAAGGTGCTTCCGGGGACAGTAGTGACCACAGAAAAGCCGTAGCCCCGATGATAAGGCGACAAACCATCTGCGTACCATTGCAGAACTCTAAAATCCTCACACTGAATGCCAGACTGAAGGCCGTGTTTGTAGATCATTTTGCCGTATCAGACGTTGCCCGGAGTGCACCAAGAGGAGGTAGAACTATTTTACACTCCAATCAAAATATGTACTCCTAGAGATTCACAGGTTGTGAATTGTTCTGCTAAGAAATGTATTCTCAATAAATTCAAACAACAGCTCACAGCAAAGTACAAACATCCATTGTGCCTTCCTTACATGAAATCTTATACCATTGACTTTCTTCATGCTACTTTCAAGGTTAGATACTTTTTAATCGAGTATTTACATTTAATAGCAATTTGAAAGTATAAATTTAATTATGATAGACCTGCATATCAGAGATTTCCATGGCTACTTTCTTTTTAGTGACATCTTTTAATATAGGTTATATATATAATATAATACGTTTCACAAATTAAAATAAGATAAACTTTGAAGATAATTTTTTTGCAACTTGGTGTTTGTCTTTTTTTTTTACAGTTTTGAAGGATATATATCTAGAGTCTTCAAACTACGGCCCACAACCGGACAGAGAACACCATCAATCAGACCCGCCATAATTTATATTAATTACATTGTAAAATTTACACTGTAAGTAAATCATACAAAATAATAATTAGTTGTTTTTACACTCAATTAAAAAACAATAATCGGCATACATAATGAAATGGAACATCTTAACTGTAATATATGAGATTTGTTCTAAAATCTTATGATAAATGACTTGCATTAGTAATTCACATGATAAAATTAAACATTATAATTATGATTAACAAGAATTAAGTAGCTGTAACTTTTCACTGATATTTGTTTGCAGTTCTAGATCAAGATTACTAGTCGAAATTATCAATAGTGTCTTCAAATGCTCATCAGATAATTTGGATCTACAAATATTTTTTGTGTATTTAATTTTGAAGAATGTTTTTTCTCATAAATAAGTAGTTCCGAATAAGGATAAAAAGCTACGATTCACTCCACGCTCACTAAATACATCTCTCGCCAGCTAGTTGCAAAATGAAAATTTGAGCGTAATTAAAAACTACAGTATGTTCGTATAATTAACTAGCTAGATCGTGACCCTTGGGACTTGATACAATAGTCAATGCGTCCCTTAGGTTAAAAAATGTGGAGATCTTTGATATATATCATCAATTTGCTTTTCATGATACTTAGCATAAATTAATTGAAATATACCATTCTTCCACCTCAGATATTATATAGAAATTGCGAAAATTCTATAACTTAAAAAATACTAACTGCTGAGAATATTTCATTACAATCTTGAGATGAGAGAAATGGACAGAGCTCAGAATGTCTTAAAGTACTTTTTTGTGCCAGTATATATTGATCATTTTGAGATATATTACTTAGAATAGAACAATAAATTTGTATTCTAAACCATGCCCTTCAAGTAATAATAAACACCCTTAAATTTCTTAATATCATCATACATTTTTTGAAAATATTTTTACGAAAAATAAATTTTTAACAAATTTTTACAGGAGTTACATTATTGATAGTTAAATGTAGTTTTATATAGAATGCTACAAAATGAAGAGAAAATGTTATTCCTACAAAAGTAATGCAATTGTAATAGTCAGAAATGTAATTCAAAATAAATGCAAACTGCTCACAATAAATCATTACTCATTGTGCTTTCATTACATCAAATCTTATGCCATTCTCTTTCTTCATGCAACTTCAAAGACTAGATACTTTCAATTGAATATTTTACATTTAATATTATTTGCAAAGTATAAATTTAATCATGGTAATTGTTTCAATTTATTATTATTTATTTTATCTATTTACTATGATATATATTAATAAATGTAATTATGGTAACTAAGTCATAATGAGTGGTAAAAACATAAAAAAGGAACGTTTTTCTTTTCTTTTTTTGGTTTTTGATTTTATTGTCTTAATTACTATTGTACAAATAGAATGAAAAGCGAAATAGAGCAGTAAAAAAAAAAATAATTGTTTGCAAATTGTACTGGCTTTTAATCTGTACGTGTTTCAAAACTCTGAATATATTTGAATTTTCTACACTGAGTATGGACATGTTAACTTACTAAAAATTCCCTCCTTAAGATTTCTGGAGATTATAACGATATTCCATCCCTTGATGGTGAAAATACATACATCTTGAAGCTTATTAAGTAGCTCATCTACTTCTGAAGATGCAAAACAGTTGAGGCAGTAGCCCTATTTTCGGAACATAATTTCATTGAGCTACCAAGTAATGAGTGAATTAGCTTCTGGATTCAACAACTTGTGTATGATGAATATGGATTTGTTAAATATGTAAATTTCTTCAAAGGATTCAGAGTGATAGGTGTAAAATGTGAACATAGCCACATTTTCTAGTAGTATTCTCTTTTTCAAATCAAATTGAAGTTGCATTTTATCCCATTTTGCCAGAGGCAAGCTTGAGCTAATCTAATTTTAAACTGGAAGACACTATAATTGGAATAGAGTACAAAATAACCTTACAAATCCCATGATACGACAAAGCAATCCCGGAGATAGACAGACGAAGCGATAAGGTTACCTCGCCTCATCAATCGGAGGTGAAATGTAGTATTTAAGTAATTTCTCACTTTCAGAACAAAAATGAAGTAGTACTCTATTTTGAGGCCATATGTGTCCTTGGATAGTTGATTGAGTGACACCTGGCAAAACACCTAGCAGAAAAATATATATTTACCTTGATGAGGCAATCTATATAAAGTATGTCGTAATTAAGATATGGCATTCGAAATTGCCAGAACTAATTTTACTGTTCTGATTCGATCGTACATTTTAAGTCGAAAAAGTTGATATTGCCACCACACTTTAAAATATTGTCCATTTTCGTAAATTAATAACTGTAAACATTATTGTACCTGTAAATATTATGATTAATGTTCCTTTTCAAAAATATATTTATTATTATTATTATTATTATTCAGAATTTATTATTTATATTATTCAAACTTTATTATTATTATTATTGTTATTATTATTCAGAATTTATTATTTATATTATCATGTAATTATAAAATAGCAATTAAAAAAAATGGCACATATTTTTAAGGTTAAACAATTTGTAAATGGTGTTACATTAAGTTAACGGGGTTTTCACAACACTGCGCAGTACACAAATTTAATTAAACATGAAATAATCCTCCCTTATTAAATTTGAGACGCTGAATATAAAAATGATAGTATAAATTGGTAATCTGTCTCCTATTTAGGACTATGCAGGTATTCAATTTCCTCAGTTTTCTTGAAATATATGTGAAAAATTAAATAAGGGAATACGTAAAATATTTATAATATAACCTACAAATTATAATAATTTGTACATTACTTAGCAACTTTTATGTATTAAAATATATTTCTCATATATTGAATACATATAAAATATATAAGTATTAATGTATACAATAATATGCATGAAATATCTGAAAAATTAAGATTTAGAAACATGGTTAAAGGCAATACTTTTTTATATAGCTTTATAAATACTATCGAGTAAAAGCTTTGACGCTAATTAGTCTGCAGAAGATGGCGCCAGACTGGTTGATTGGTATCTACCTTGTCTTTAAAAAAATGTGATAGCTGTTAGTCAGTATTACACAGTTACGTTAGTGGTTGTAAGCAAAACACATTATATTAACTCCATTAGTTAATATAATTAGTAAATATTAAGTTAAAAACATTATACTTTTATAGCCAGGATGCAGCGTAAGTCCGTTAATTCGTCTCTCTCTCTATATATATATATATACAGAGAACTGGCATTTGAAGATCAAAATGGATCCATCCTTCTTTTTGCGGAAAAGGCTTATCACCTTTATTTCAGAAGAAAATTTGAAGCTCAGACAATTCCTATGCCCTCATATATGATGCAATATTTGTTCAAGGATCTGTGATGTAATTTTTGTTCAATTTATGTTCAACCCATGCAAGTAACATGAAAATACGGTGAAAGATTTTCCATTCCAGAAATTGGAAATTAATTTTTCGTTCATCCAAAGGAGATAAAGGATTAAATTCATGTAATGCTCTACAGTTGATGGGCTGTTTGTGGTATACACGAAGGCAACTAAACTGCAATCCTCCTCTGCATACTAATGCGAAAGTAAATGACAATATCATTTGCCATTCACATGATTAAGAGAAAACAAAATAATCACGTAATGGCTGCTACTTCTGCATGTTCCAACATCTTCGTGGATAAATCACAAGATAAAAATTCGAAAGTGCAGTATCCATATATAACATTTGCTAAGATTCCGTATATATCAGATATATATATATATATACGAATATATCAGTGCATTCTGTAAGATCCATATATATATATATATAAGCTATAAAATCCTCACTTCGAAGGGAATCCTATTCCAGAAACACTTCAAATGAATTTTTCGTTGATACAAAGAAGAACAAGAATCAATTTCATGCATTTCTCTACAGTGAGTGGGCTGTTTGTGGTATACAAGAAGGCAACTAATGTTATACCCTCACTTATCTACTTCGTAGGAGGCTACATAGCCTAGATACTGCGATGAAGTGTAGAGAAAAAAGAAAAGTCTTCTACATTAAGTACTGAATACAATGATGCCGTACTTATACCACACTTTCTGTCTCAAGGAGAACTAAAAATCCTTGTTAGAGAACTGGAGCTGTCTAAGACTAAGAAGGAGACTCGATGCAGACTTGCATTGAGACTTAGAGAATGGTATTTACTCCAGGAAGATGTCTGAGTGACTTCGTTCCGTAATCGCGAGAAATTTCTGCTTTATTTTATGCAGGTAGAAACATTGTTTTATATTCTGACGTCAATGGATTACTAATGGCTCTCAAAATAGAACATGAATAGCCACTTTCACAATGGCGGCCATCCATGCTCTTTGAATCTATCCTATAAATTCATCCAAAACAAATTTTAAGGCAGTATGGTTGCATAATGGAAACCAACTTCCTTCTATTTGTTTCAAATTCCATTTTTTTAAAAGTATGAATATACTTTCTGTTGCCTGTCAGACCGGCAATTCAATAATTCAGATCATCATATTTTTGTTTTATTTGACAATCACATTCACAATACAAAGGCAAACTCAACAATGGCGCACTAAGTGCTTCAAGTTACATTCTCAATTGCTTCTACAAAACAGAACACTTCAGTTCGAGTTCAATTTCAGGATTTAAAACTAAGACGCGCCATACTGACCTTGGCGTAAACCTTCTTCCAGCGCTTTAGTTTCTACGTCATTCATTCAAGGCGAATATTTTGTCTCTAGGAAAGAAACTTATTAAAAATTGAAACATTTGTGAAACTTTCTTCAACAAGTACAAGATGACATGTTTGCTGCAATTTGAAAGTGGCAACTCTTACTATGGGTCTTCAGTTAGGACATACATAATACAGATTCTTTAATATGAGTGGACAGTAGAGCTATGTAAACAAACAATGATCTACTATAAAACGTAGGATACTGGAGAAAAAGAATGCCCAAATATATCCCTTTATAGAGACAAAACAAATGCCACATATTCTCATACATTAAACTTGGCTTAATCTACATTTTTATGAAAGATATGGGCATATGTGGATCAGCATTCAAGTGATTAATTAAAAAATGTCCCAATCAGCAAAGCTAAACTGAATCACGGAATTTTCATTAGTCCATAGATTCACAAACACTTTAATGATACAAATGTTGATAGCATGCTCCAATAAAATAAAGAATCAGCGAATGATTATCGCCTGGTGTCAACGAATTTCTTAGAAAATATGAAGTCAAAGATTTATAAAAATTAATGGTGGTCATGGTGTCTACATACAAGAAACTTGGATGCGATATGTTTCTAATAATGCATTTCCTTTATAAGATTTCAATTTTTCTTCTGAAAACTGTGGTCAGGTTAACGAGTATGGCGAATGTTTTTACTAAGATACACAGTCCAGCCACATTAATGTGACCACCACCTACTTTCGACGTCAACGTGAAATAACCAATCACAAAAGGCAGGTGGCAGCACATTGCAGTGGATTGTATATAAAGAATTCCACTTAATAAGAGTGTATATTCTGGCTTTTGACAGGTGGTCACATTAATGTGACTGGACTGTGACATGAATGTGACTGGATCATACAATGTATGTACCACACAGGACTGATATAATGCATTCATAATTTGTTCCATCCCAAATCATTGAACAATCAGATGTTCTCTTCTTGTCCAAGTGCCTAACGGAAGAACTTTCTTTTTTATGAACTTATCGTATTAATATCCAACATCAACAAGGGATTTTCACTTAGGAGCTTAGGTTTTCAAACAAGTTCCATCAGCTCAGAATTATAGATCTCTATCTAACCAGCTTCAGTTAAGCTGAATTTCTGACTGGTTTAATCAATACTAGTAGTGTATTTCTCTTTTAAATTTGGTAACAATGAATGTGATGAAGTAATGGTTTGTTAAAAGAAACTTTACCGATCGTTCGTGTAAATTTTCATAAAATACGTCAAACTATACTTATGGCCATAATCTAAATCGAGATCCAAAAAGGGCTCTTAAAGCATTGCAATTCGACGAGAAAAATGAAAATTGCTCTTAACTTTTCTTTTTTTCCACTTCCTATTCTTTCTTTCTCACATTTACTTCATGACAGATTTCTCAAAGCTATTACAATCAAGTAAGTCAAAAGCCCATCTTTCACAAATTTTTATTTTTCTCTTAATCTTTTTTGGTACTTTCAATGAAGCTTGAAAGTACCACCTCCATTAAATATTTGATGGCATTTTTGAGTACCCAAACATTGTTGTATAACTTAAACAAAGATCGTTACTCGCTTTACTTACAAGTAACATTTTTATTCAACATGCTTTGCATTTACGACACCAAAGTTTGTCAGTAACTTTTTATTTTATGTCAGGACACTCACAACTTATTGCTTATTTGAATATTTATGCTACACGGTTAAAGTGCATAACCGCGTAATTCCTGTGAAGTAAATAACTTTTACATAAAAAGATTTTCATCATTTTTAAAGCATAGTTTGCCAAAAAGCGTTACTAAAATATAAATATTTTAAAATTTTATTTATAAGTGTTGATTTATTTTGTCGAGATGATGCATTTGGTTTTTTAATGTTTTATATAAAATTCATTGAAGATTACCATGTTAGACTTCTTGATTATAACCTTAAAATTATATTTTAAAATTTTATTTATAAGTGTTGATTTATTTTGTCGAGATGATGTATTTGGTTTTTTAATGTTCGTCACTGATGTGGCTGAATTATATAAAATTCATTGAAGATTACCATGTTAGACTTCTTGCATTATAACCTTAAAATTATATTTTAAAATTTTATTTATAAGTGTTGATTTATTTTGTCGAGATGATGCATTTGGTTTTTTAATGTTCGTCACTGATGTGGCTGAATTATATAAAATTCATTGAAGATTACCATGTTAGACTTCTTGCATTATAACCTTAAAATTATATTTTAAAAATTTTATTTATAAGGATTTTTTTGTCGAGATGATGTATTTGGTTTTTTAATGTTCGTCACTGATGTGGCTGAATTATATAAAATTGTCTTTGCATAACCTTAAAATTTCTTTTGTCGAGATGATGTTTGGTTTTTTAATGTTCTGAATCAATTATATAAAATTCTTGAATATGTTAGACTTCTTGCATTATAACTTTAAGGAATATTAGGGAAAAAAACATATTTGGGAGGATTTTCTATATAAATATAGTACTGAATCAATCTGAATATCGAAGCTAGGCATCTATAACAATATGCAACGGATCTGGAAATTTTTGAAGTAGTGATTATAACACAAGCCACAAGCTGGGTGGAACCCTTGCTTTCTTGCATTCAAATTAGTGCTTATTACCTTTACTTTTTATATGGGATATATAAATATAGAAATTTAATGGACATTGGAAATATTTTAAGGCACTTCAAATGTCAGTCTATTCTTCTCAATTGAATTATTTGATATAATATGAAGTAGTTCATTTAAATTTGTCAAAACATTACTGCATACAAATAGCAATTTATCTCTATTCGTAATTGAGTGGTACCACAGATAGCTCGTAGGTGCTGCGAACATCCATCACTTGTTTCTGAAACGAAGACTCGATATGATTGTCAAAATATATGCAACATTTAGACTAACTGGTAAGAGTGTTTCAGGGCTTCTCTCAAAAATCCTCATTTCTCGCGATAAATCATCCAAGAAGACATAACATCGGGGAACTGTTGATGGCACACATAAGTGAAAACGGGAAGAAAAATTTGATGCATAAAATTAACAATGATAGCAATGCATTATTAATTAATAATAATTCCTAAGCTTCCCCACTTGTTTCAGAAACGAAAAGATTCTATGTGATTTTCATAATACATGTAAGAATTAGGCTAACTGGTAAGAGTTTTTCAGGACTTCTCTCAATAAGACCTCCCTTCCCGCGATAAATCCTCCAAGAAGACATAACCTCCAGGGGACTGTCGATGGCACACATAAGTCAAATTGAAGTCCTTGATGCATAAAAATTAATAATGATAACCGTGTCCTATATTTAGTTACTAATAAGTCTTGAACTTCTACCACTCATTTCAAATACATGAAGACTCGATGCGATTATGATAATATAAATAAGATTAAGACAATTGCCCGGGTCTTCTCGCAAATGCGGAATATTTACCGCTGAAAGTCTTTCCAAAAGACATAATGTCGGGGACTGTTGATGGCATACATAGATGAAAGCAAAATACTTGCTGCACAAAAATCAATGATGATAACAGTGCATTTTTAATTACTAATTATCCCTGAATTTCCACCACTTGTTTCAAAAACGATAAGACTCGATGCGATTGTGATAACATAATTAAGATTAAAGTAAGAATTTCCTGAGTCTTCTCTCAAATGCGGGATATTTACCCCAGAAAGTCTTTCCAGAAAACATAACGTTGGGGTAATGTTGGTGGCTCTTATAAGGGAAACATGATGCCCTTAATGTCTATGACTTCATAATAATAACAGTGCATTTTTTTATCAAAGCTGTAATTTAGAACAGTTAATTGCAACACTTTGAAAATTTCTAAATAAGATTACTTTTAAGGTTACTAGAATGCTGCAGTTTCTGCAAGTAAAATAAGTAGTTCTTTAAGTAGTACTACTTATTCTATTTACAGGCATTTGTTGACCTATATATGAATCCAACCATTCAAATTTTTGAAGGTGATTTATGCAAATAATCGCTGTAAGAATTTGCTCTTATAATTAATTAGTGTACGTGCGAAAATCATAAAGCATATCCAAAGTATATCTTGTTGAATAGATGCTGTACAATGCCTTCTTAAACCCACTATACCAAATGGCGCAATATTGATTTATCATATTTCAAGTGAACTGGACCGTTATAATCAATGGTTGTCAATGCACGCTAGGTCAATTTTGAAATTTCGACTTTTACAGTTGACATTAACAAAATTGAGGTGGCATCGGCAGAGGAGAGAAAAATTGGAGGATCCACTCAATAATATTGTCACATTTATCTTATTAAAATCATTCATCATTAATAGTATTTTTGAAATATTTTTTTTAATTAAAAGATTGTTATAATTTGTTATTAAACGAATTTTAAAAGTTATTCAACTGATAAAGTATTGAAACTTTTTAAATTTTTTTTTATTAATTTCTTTAGAATTGAAACTGCTTAAAGATTTTATTTTTTGTACAACTTTTTTTTTCTGTCTTACAAATAAATTTTAAGAAAAAAATTATGTTAATTTTTTATGTTTGAATTGTAAATGTTATAATTTTCGTTTATGTTTAATTATTTTTTACAAATAAATTTTAAGAAAAAAATTATGTTAATTGTTTATGCTTGAATTGTAAATGTTATATTTTTCATTTATGTTTAATTATTTGGTGCAAAAAAGAAGTTAACTTACAAAACGATAACCATCGACAGTTAGTAAAATATAATATTAATAAGTTTTAAAACATATTAATAAATAAAGCCGATAAAATTTAAATTAATTAACAGACTGAACTTCATAGTAGAAAGTTTAGTCACAATATGACTTTTTTTATCATTTTCATTGAATATATTCAACGTAAACATATAGATGCATTTCCATTTGTTTGCAAATAATTTATGGCATATAAATAAATAGTTCTTATAAAATATATTAATATCTGAACCGAATCATCAAAACTGAATTCGAATCAAACAGAAATTATCTGAATCCTTCTGTGGATCTTTTTTATTAAACATTCAAAAGAATCTTAAATTTTTTATTAAATAAAAGAAATGATGGATTTTTAGTTACTGCATATTGAAGAAAACTGGAAAAAATTGTTTATAGAACAAAAGCTATAAAAATAGAAACTTATCGCAAACTAAAATATTTAACTAGTAAATATTATTCAGGCATCTCAAAAATAATAATATAAAAAATAACCAAAGCGTTCGAAGTATCCAAAAATAATTTTACAAATTTTTGAATTTACAAATGTTATTAAAAATTCCACTTCAATCCATAAGAATTTAAATTTTATTAGCAAATGATGTAAATTCATAAACTTTAAGTAAGAAAAAACGAAAGTAAAAATTACTATCAGTAAAGAAAAGAAAATTCGAAAAACTGTGAAGCATGATTAATAATTTAAATGAAATTACTTAGGTTCTATAAACACAAAAAATTTAAATATAGTAACAATGGAATAACAAACAGACTAAAATATCTGAAAGTGAAATAAACTTCGTTAAAATAAATGGATGTACATATATTTGCCATTTGAATATCCATACCCATATCTTTCAAAATTATTTTTAATAAAGGCATAGCATTAAAATTGTTGCAAAATGTTAAAATGATTTCTTTTAGAAATTTTTAATAAATTCTTTCCAAATTTTTTAATAAATTCTTTCCAAATTTTTTAATAAATTGATTCACAATTTTTCATAAATTCCTGCCATTTACCATTTTAAAGTATTCATTATCACAGTATAAGTATTTATATTATAATTTGATATAAAATCAAATTGACGAGTTTGAAAAAAATAGTTATAAAAAAATCTAATTGAATATATATAGTATTATTCTAATAAACCCTTGCAATACGGAACATTGTATAAATTATATATCAGAAAATATATTCTATATTTTTATCTAAATTAAATTTATAATAAAAATAAATATATATATATATATATATATATATATTCTACTAAATATGTTCTGTATATGTTATATATTTTCTAAATATATTTAATTGGCGAAAATTTAAAAAAAAGTCTTGAAAACAAAATTTTTTTTTTTTTTTTTTTTTTTACAAATTTTAGTAATTTATAATATAGTAATATTGGGAAAAAACATGTAAATCTTAATAAGTTATTTTTAAAAAAAAAAAAATTTATTACATTTTAAATCATTTCAACAAGAATTGTTGCAGCGCCATCTATTAGGAACATTGTTTATTAAAACTTACGAAATGCATTAAATAGATTCCAGGCTAATATTTTTTCTGTGAATTATTTTTTACCAATAAATATTCTATAGTTTAGCTTTAAAAAATTTAAAAACCTTTTATTTATTTATTTAATTTATAAAGTGTAAAATTATTAAATTTGAACGTTACATTTCCTAGATAGTAATTGAAGGATATTTGTGATGTTCAGCATCTTGCTTCGTGAGTCGGACTACCTGGTGTTAGTTTCTGGGGTTTTTCCCATGAGATACGTAAATGTGGGATAATTCTTCATAAAAATTCTGGAAGGTACTGCTCTTCTTCAGCTACACGGAGCAGAAATCAGACTTCTACCTGCGAGTGCTCCATCAAAAACAGGAGCTGCACCCCTCTTCCCTCCTTCCTTGAGGGATACGACGACAACAACAACAAATGAAGGCTATCCTAAAGCAGGAGTATATTCTGAAAAACTATTGAAAAGAACAAAAAATAAAAAAAATATTATAATTATCACCACGATCTAGATGCCTTAGATTGATTTGTCTAATTATTGTTTTGTTTGAGACTTAATTTTAAAGAATTTTCCATGTTTGTTTCGTTATTAAAATTATTTTGAAATTATTAATTATTTTTACTGTAACTTTAAAAAGATAGCGCAAACAAAATAAATTCTTAAATATAATTTAGAAATAAGTAACAATTAATTAATGAAATCTTAATATAATCCAATCTATTATATAATATATATATATATCCTTGTAAGAATACCATTATCGGTAATTGCAACTTGGATTTGATATGACTTGCTTTATTAGCCACTTCCTAAAGAAAATGACCGCACTTGTGATGCTCATATACTTATAATAATATACAAGGTGTTTAGTACAGTGTTTTCTCACAACGTCAACTGTTTAAAGTCTGCAATTATAGTCACTAATATGTTGGTTACGCATAATAAAGTGGCAATTATGTATAATAAACTAATCAATGACACCACGTACACCATGATTTCGAAGAAAAGTCAACACGCGATTTTAAAAACTAAATGAGACACACGAAAATAGTCAACTATAATGAGTATAAGTAATATAAAAAAAAATTTTTTTGAAGTCAATTCCTACTTTTTTTTCCACTATATTACAGAAAGTCCTTTATAAATAATTTTCATTCATTTTTTTAAGTTTATGTGGCGCCATCTATTGGTAGATGCATGCAACTTAAATCTGAAAAAAACCAAAATTAATTAATTAAGTTTAATGAATGAATTAATATTTGAAGAAAACTGTATTAACGTCCAGTATCATCCACTACAAGTTCAAACAAAATGTATTTGAACTTGAGTGGATGAATAAAAAGTATTTTATGAACGATTGAAAATTTGAACAAGATACATAAGTGTGAGCTAATGGAAGGAATTGAATAAGACACGTTACGCACTTGAATGCTATAAATATAACGGGTACAAGACTTTTTTGTATGTTCACAATTTTTAATATTGTACTTTAAATAACATACATACTTGATATCAGAAATGAGCTCAAAAACATTAATGAATAAATAAATAATACATACATACATACAACGTGTACTCCTTTGTTTTTCGCCATTTTCAATATTGTAATGTCATGGAAGTATGTTATTACGTCAGAAATGAGCTCAAACACATTAAAAAAAAAATGACATTGTCATTGACAAAAACATTAAAATCGTATAAATAATGTACTACATGTAATATAAAGTAATAGTTGTTGCTCAAAAAATAAGCTAATGCGAAACACACGGTAAACATATTATTCACATCGAATAGCAAGTAGCCACTTTACTATACATAGCCAAGAACTTAATGACTGTAACTATAGTAGTTTAGAAGCAGAGATAGGACATTACAAAATAACCTATATAGGAGCTTGTATATATACTATTTTTGTTTGTCTTTAGTGAATCGAAAATGAATTAACGGATTTATATTTGTTTCATAAGGGTTTAAGATTTATACGAAAATGATCCCTAATAGCTGGTGTAAAAATTTATCATGGGCTCTACGAAAAAATATACCCAAATTAAATTCCAACAAAACTTTTTGTCATTCAGACTTTGGTTACTATGTAATCATTACTTTTTTTATTTATCATTTTTATTGTACCACATAACAATTTTTTATACGAAATTTATTATAACTATTTTTGATAAATTTATGTATATTAAATCAAACATGACTAACAACAATATTTTAATAAATTACTTGCCATATAGCATTCTAATGCGTTGCAATTAATTTTTAAGGATATACAATTCATTCCTGATAAAAAATAATTTCTTGAATAATAAAAAATAACCCACCCCTAATTTGTTAACGATTGCATTAAAAAATTAAATAAATAATTTAAATTCAAAAAATTAAATTACATTTTTTTCGTAGTTGTTATCACAAGAAAGTTAATTCAATATAAAATTAAATTTTCTTTTATTTGTTTAGTTATTTATTCCATAAGTTAAATCGTTAAAATAATTGTTTATAAATTTATAAATTTTAATTTTATAATTTTTTTATATTTATAGTTTTTATTTTTAAATTTATAATTATAAATTTTTATTTGTTTAGGCACTACAGTTTAAAAATCAAAAATTGTCCGTTGATTAAAAAAAAAAATTACCAAAGATTTTTTTCGAAATTTTTGTTCGAAATGCAAATTTTTTGAAAACCAAATAATGTCCTTTAAATTGTTAAAACAAATATTAATGAAAGTATAAATTGATGTAGTACGAGAAAATTAAAATGCATAATATCTTCATCACGTAAAAATTTTTGAACGTTTTCCAAAAAACTATTTTTCTCGAGGAGTTAAAATAAATATTTTCATTCCAAACTAGCATTACTTAAAAACTGAATGTTTTTTACTTTAAAATAGTTAACTAATAAAACAAATAGGTATAAACGGACCCGATATCGCTTTTCAAAATAGCATAATTTTGAACCTCGGTTTCTTCCATTTTAGTATTTTTCTTTAGGGCGAAATCTTTAACCCGTATTGCTGGGCTAACGAAATTAAAATTTTAACGTAATATTTTTTTTTTCAGATTTTAAATAATATCTTATAAGCTTAGGGTGATGGCGTTAGGAATTCACGAATTTTAACATCCGTGTATTTTTCTTAGGATTGAAAAAATTTATTATTAGCAGTTGATATCAACAATTATTTAACAGTGTTACATAGACTGAGCACTAGGTGGCGTTAGGGGTAACGAATAACAGCAGTTGCAGAACTTCAGAATGTTTAAATTTAATTTAAATTCAGCTAAATTCAATTCTTGCACAATTCAATTTAAATGGTGACCTTTCTTCCGAAGGTTTTCATAAATCTTTGGAGCACGCGCCATCTCGCTCAGGAATTAGCTTACATACATACACTGTCAGATTTAACAAGCACGGATAACCCTATCATACACTGTCAGATTTAACAAGCGCGGATAACCCTATTGAAATTTTTTAATTGTACTTCCATTGTTGAATATAAATTAGTTAATATATTATTCAAAAGACCAATTTTTAGTTATTCATAATTATTTTAACTTGTTAAAGAAAAAATACTTTTATACATCCATAATACTATAATTTTTTAAAAATTTCGTTTAATATTTTTTTTTTCTGACAGCTTGACTAAGAATGGTTCACAAATGATGCAACCTGATCCTCCTTTCCTTTGCGGTATATTATTCGATATCTATCTATCTATATTAAATTCAACCATTTCAACCTGTACAGAGAGAAAGATTCTGAGAAAAAAGTGGAATTCGTAACTGAATAAACCAACAAGATTTTCCAGTTCCTTGCCTAGAGCAGTCGGCATGGCCTGCTTTAGACTTGTCACGGACCATGACTATTTTAAGGCACCTGTATAGAATAGGACCGGCTGATACAGATATCTGTCCCCTTTGCGACTATGGCGTGCCCATGATTGGAGAACACATCATCATATGCCCTAATGTTCTTAACTGTTTCCCATTTTGTGTTACTGTCAATGTCTTTTGTGATTGTTTTTGTCTTTCTTTACTTGGAATTCCTTTATTATTGTCAATTACGTATTGAGCTGCTCGTCGATTAATGATCGAAAAGTCGGAGACCGGCATAGGCTAATTCTTTTTGTCTAAAATTTTGACACTGATTTAAAATGGAAGTAACTATATGTCAATTTCAATTCACACAATTAAATCCCATTCCATTTTTAATAAGTTACTTTGACAGTACAGTTATTTCTTCTTTAACTGTAAAAAAATTTTAATTTCATGTTAAAGGTTTTTATATTAATACATTCATAATTTTTGAAATATATTATGAATGAAGTTATGGTAAAATTCTTCTTCATTGTTTCAAGAACCCTATGGTAGGCCAGAACCGTCTACCTGGTGGTAGATTTCGAGACAGGATATGTTGTCTGTTCACGGGGTAGGTTTGTCCACACTACGCCCAACAGTCATATTAGACTGGGACCTACAGTATAAAGTTGATTTTGAACAATTGCAAGCATTCATGGCACCGTTGGGACTTGAAACCAAAATCTGTGGCACTGAGCACTGGAACGCTAGTCACTCGGCCATCAAGCCCCTGTTAAAACTACTATCATCCTACGACGATTAACGACTGCCGTCTAACGATTGGCAGAATTTGACACAAGAGATGTTACACTTTTTAAGGTGTAGGGTTTTCAACTCTACGCCGAACCTCTACAGTCCTATTAGACCAGGACCACCGGTTTAAGTGGATTCTGAACCACTACAAGAATCCATGGTACTGCCATGCCTCGATACCGAAACCTGTGGCACAGAGCGTCATAGTGCTAGTCACACGGCCATACAGTAACAGTTAAAATTATTATTAAATACAAAAAAATAATAATATATTTCTATGTAGGCTTTAAGTCTTCAAATATTTTTTTTTAGTTTAATGATAGGAATAACTACATTCATAATACGTTTCTGATTTTAGTATTTCATATTTAATCATAAGTAACATAAAAAATATTCCTTTCTATTGGATGTTAATATTTTTTTCAAGCTCACTTGAGTCAATTTCGACGAAGAAATAAAATTAAAGAGATACGATGCGAGATAAAAGAAATAAAATATTCAAAAAATATGTTTGTTTGTTGTTGTTTCTTATCCCACTTGGCTGGGCCAAGCCCACGAGCCCATACGTGCTCATGATTGAAGGGGAAGGAAGCAGCTTCTGTTGTGATGGAGCACCCGTAGGTAGAAGCCTGACTTTTTGCTCCGTGAATCTTACAGTCATAGGAGACTGGAACCTACAGCTTAAAGTGGATTCGAACCACTACAAACATCCATGGCACCGCCGGGATTCGAACCCGAAACCTGTGGCACCGATCGCCAGAGCCAGACACTCGGCCATTCAGGTCCCAAATTTGCCAACGGCACGCGGTGTTCCCAGTTGGTCACCCACCCAAGTACTGACCGCGCCCAATGATGCTTGACTTCGGTGATCTAACGAGAACCGGTATATTCAGCATGGTACGGTCGTTGGCTCAAAAAATATACGAACACTATAGAAATAATCAGCATGTACTGATTTTTTTTTTAATATTCCCGAGCAGTCAATTTCAGCAGGCGAGCAGAAATAATTGGAGTGTGTGATTGCTTCTTCGCAGATGATGGATCTGGCACTCTCCTAATCTTCCCCTCATAAAAAGATAATCACATTAGAGCCCGGATGATGGCACTTTGCGAGTGGCACAAATAATCGTAGATTTCTTTTCCAGCAATGCTTTGCTGGGCTCAGCACAATAGAATATATGTAATCACTTCTAAGGTCAAATAAGGATTTTTGAGTTTAATTATAAGTTCTCCATTGTACGGCGATCCATACCATATTAACACAGTTATTTTTGTTTCAGTGTGTTGATTATAGTGTCTTTATTTAAAGTCGTTCAGTGTTATTAACGTTTATTAAAGATAATATTTAGGTATTTAAAATTTCTCGTTACCGCAGTAAATAATTTTTAAGTGTGGATTTATTTTACCTTACAACAATGCATGTTTCTTTTAAGTGAATGAATTCTATTGGGGTTAGATAAAAAGATTCATATTATTTTTGAAATATTTTAGTTTTAACTCGTAATTTAATATATTTGTTTAATATTTTTAATAATATTTTACTTTTAACTTTTTCCCTTGAGCTTTTTGAGAGACAAGATTTCAACAATCTTAATTTTGAAAGAAAATAATAAACAGTGGTTATTTTTATAAATAAATAAACAGGTCTTTAATTAAATTAAAAATTTTATGAATTTAAAAAGTTATTTAACTGAGTTAAATGATTGAATGCCTGATTCATGGTTCACTGGCAATGTGTGAAGCTGGTAAGCATTAGGGCTACCACTAATACACCACACTATATCACTGTGTCTCTGAGTTGCCCCTATATAATTTGGGAATGATGTGGATGAGAAATCTGATTGGGCTTTGTGTTGTCATACAGTCATATGTGACCGGGACCAACGACTTAAAAATGATTGCGAACCACTACAAACATACAAGACATCGCAGGGAAAAGTGCGGTTGAAAACATGTGGCATTAAATATCAGAGTGCTAGTTACTCAACCATCAAGCCTCCTGTTAAAATTATTATAAAATATAATAAAATACTATATTTCCAAGTAGACTTTTAAATCTTCAAATATTTTTTAATAATAAGAATATCTACATTCATAATACATTTCTGATTTTAGTATTTCGCATTTAATCATAAGTAACGCAAAAAAAAAAAATATTCTTTTCTATTGAGTGATAATATTTTTTTTAAACACACTCGTGTCAATTTGGACGAAGAAATAAAATTAAAGAGATACGATGCGAGATAAAAGAAATGAAATATTCAAGAAATATACGAATAAAATATAGAAATAATCAGCACATTCTGATTTTTTTATATATATTCTCGAGCAGTCAATTTGAGCAGTCGAGCGGATATAATTGGAGTTTGTGATTGCTTTTTCTCAGATGATGGATCTGGCACTCTCCTCATCTTCCCCGCATAAAAAGATCATCTCGTTAGAGCCCGGATGATGGCACTTCGAGAGTGCCACAAATAATTGTAGGTTTCTTTCCAGCACTGGTTTGTTGAGCTCAGCACAATGAAATATATGTAATCACTTCTAAGGTCAAATAAGATTTTTTTGAATTTAATTTTAAGTTTCCTATTGCACGGCGATCCATGCTATCCGGACTCCATTATTCTTGTTTCAGTTTGTTGAACATATTGTCTTTATTTAAAGTCGTTGATTGCCATTGACATTGCTAAAGATAATATTCAGGTATTAAAATTTCTCGCTACCGCAGTAAATCATTTTTAGGTGTGGATTTATTTTAACTTACAACAAAGGTTGGTTCTTTCAAGTGAATGAATTCTGTTAGGTTTAATAAAAGTTTAATATTATTTTTGAAATATTTTAGTTTAATATTTTACTAGTTTCAATGGTTTAGTTTACTAATCATTTCTAAGTAGTGCTTTACACACTTAGCACTACCCAGGGCTTGCGTGTAGCTTGAAGATAATCTGCGGACGCGGAATAACACTACCTCCGCAATGCTCTACGATCATGTTAGACCGGAACCTACCTGTTTAAAATGGATCCCGAACGAATACAAATATCCATGGCACTGCCAGCACTCGAAACCGAATTCTGTGGTACCGAGCAGCAGAACGCTAGTCATTCGGACATTCAATCCCCGTTAAAATTATTATAAAATATAACAAAATGCTATATTTCCATGAAGGATTTTAAATATTTCAATACATTTTGCTTAATAAAAAAGATAGCTGCATTCATAATACGTATATGCTTTTACTATTTCATATTTAATCGTAAGTAACGTAAAAAAAAAATGATATTCCTTACTATTAGCTGTTAATATTTATATAAAATCACATGAGCCAATTTCGACGAAGAAATAAAATTAAAGAGACACGATGCGAGACAAAAGAAATAAAATATTCAAGAAATATACGAACAATATAGAAATAATCAGCATATTCTGATTTTTTCAACATTCGCTAGCAGTCAATTTCAGCGGGCGAGCGGAAATAATTGGAGTGCGTGATTGCTTTTTCGCAGATGATGGATCTGGCACTCTCCTAATCTACCACTCATAAAAAGATCATCTCGTTAGAGCCCGGATGATGGCACTTTGAGAGTGCCACAAATAATTGTGGATTTCTTTACAACAAAGCTTTCTTGAGCTCAGCACAATGGAATATATGTAATCACTTTAAAGGTCAAATAAGGATTTTTGAGTTTAATTATAAGTTCCCCATTGTACGGCGATCCATGCTATACGAACTCAATTATTCTTGTTTCAGTATGTGGAACATATTGTCTTTATTTAAAGTCGTTTATTGTTATTAACATTGTTAAAGATAATATTTAGGTATTAAAATTTCTCGCTATCGCAGTAAAATAGTTTTTGGTATGGATTTATTTGACCTTAAACAATGGGAGTTTTTTTTATAAGTGAATGAATGTTGTTAGGGTTAAATAAAAAGTTCATTAATTTTTAATATTCTAGTTTTAACTAAATTTAAATATATTAGTTTCTTATTTTTAATAATATTTTAGTTTTAACTAATAATTTAATATATTAGTTCAATATTTTAATAATATTTTAATTACTTTTTTCTCCATCCACTTTTGAAAAGATAAGATTTTAACAATCTTATCTTTAAAAGAAAATAATATACAGTACTGTTTTTTATAAATATATAAACAGCTCTTTAATTACATTAAAAATCATAGGAAATTAAATAATTATTTAACTGAGTTATGTGATTAAATACTAGAGTCGTGGCTCAGGGCAATATGCGCCCCTGATGAGCATTAGAACTACTACTACTACACCATACGACATCACTTTGCCTAAAGCTGAGTTGCCATTATACAGTTTGAGAATGATGTGGGTGAGAAGTCTGATTGGCTCCGTGGCTCTTTTACAGTCATATGAGACCAGGACCTACGGCTTTAAAGGGATTCCAAACCACTAGAAACATCCATGGCCCGCCGTGACACGAGGCCGAAACATGTGGCAATGAGCGTTAGTCCCTCAGCCATATGACCCCCTGTTAAAATTATTATCAAATAAATGAAATATTATATTTCTATGTAAGATTTTAAATCTTCAAAGGTTTTTTATTTAATAAAAAGAAAAACTACATTCCTAACACGTTTATGACTTTAGTATTTCATGTTAAACATAAGTAACGTGAAAAAAAATATTTCTGTCTTCAATTGGCAGTTAATATTTTTTCTTAAACTCACGTGCATCAATTTCGACGCAGAAATAAAATTAAAGAGATACAATGCGAGATAAAAGAAATAAAATATTCAAGAAATATACGAATAAAATATAGAAATAATCAGCATATTCTGATTTTTTTTAATATTCGCGAGCAGTCCATTTGAGCGGGCGAGCGGAAATAATTGGAGTGTGTGATTGCTTCTTCGCAGATGATGAATCTGGCACTCTCCTCATCTTCCCCTCATAAAAAGATAATCTTGTTGGAGCCCGGATGATGGCACTTTGAGAGTGTCAGAAATAATTGTGGATTTCTCACCAGTAATCCCTTGTTGAGCCCAGCACAATGGAATATATGTAATCACTTCTAAGGTCAAATAAGGATTTTTGAGTTTAATTATAAGCTCCCCATTGTACGGCGATCCATGCTATATGGGCTCAATTATTGTTGTTTTAGTTTGTTGAACATATTATCTTTATTTAAAGTCATTTATTGTTATTAGCATTGTTAAAGATAATATTTAGGTTTTAAAATTTCTCGCTATTGCAGAAAATAATTTTAGGTATGGATTTAGTTTGCTTTACAACATTGGATGTTTCTTTTAAGAAAATGTGTTCTGTTGGGGTTAAATAAAAAGTTTCGTATTATTTTTTTAATATTTTAGTTTTGATTAGTAATTCAATATATAAGTTTAATATTTTAGATTTATCTAATAATTTAATATATTAGTTTGTTATTTTTAATAATATTTTAGATTTAACTAATAATTTAATATATTAGTTTATTATTTTTAATAATATTTTTGATGTAACTAATAATTTAATATATTAGTTTAATATATTTATATATATTTTAATTTTAACTTTTTCCCTATGAGCTTTTTAAAAGACAAGATTTTAACTATCTTAATTTTAAAAGAATATAATAAACAGTAGTTTTTTTTATAAATAAATGTTGGTGGTCTTGATGATATTAAAATTACGTTGACAATAGTGACACTTAAATCATTAAGTGCCCAACTCGTGGCTAAGTGCAATGTGCGCCACTGGTGAGCGTTAGGGCTACTACTACTACTACACCAAAACACATCATTGTGACTAGAGCTGAGTTTCCCTTATAATGCTTGGGAATGATGTGGGTGAAAAGTCTGATTGGCCTCTGTGACACTGTTACAGTCCTATGAGACCGGGACCTACGGGTTTCGAAGCACTACAAACATCCATGGCACCACCGTGACTCCAGCCCGAAATCTGTAGTATTGAGCGTTAGAGTCACTCAGCCATCAGGCCCCCTGTTAAAATTATAGTAAAATAATATATTTCTATGTAGGCTTTTAAGTCTTCAAATAATTTCTTTAATTAAAAGAACGTTATACATTCATAAAATGTTTATGGCTTTTGCATTTCATATTTAATCAAAAGTATAGTGAAAAAATGTTCCTGCCTTCTATTGGCTGCTAATATTTTTTTAAAACTCATTTGAGTCAATTTCGACGAGGAAATAAACTTAAAGAGATATGATGCGAGATAAAAGAAATAAAACATTCAAGAAATATGCGAACAATATCGAAATAATCAGTATACCTTGATTTTTTTTTACAATATTCGCGAGCAGTCCATTTGAGCGGGCGAGCGGAAATAATGGGAGTGTGCAATTGCTTCTTCGCAGATGCAACCCGATCTGGCACTCTCCTAATCTTCCCCTATAAAAAGATAGTCTCGTTAGAGCTCATGCTACTCAGAGAGTGCCAGAAATAATTGTAAACTTCTTTTTTCCAGTAATGCTTGGTTGAGCTCAGCACAATGTTATGTGTAATCACCTCTAAGGTCAAATAAGGATTTTAAAGTTTAATTATAAGTTCTGCATTCTACGGTGATCAATGCCATTCGAACTCAATTATTCTTGTTTCAGCTTGTTGAACATATTGTCTTTATTTAAAAATGGTTAATTGGTATTAACATTGTTAAAGATAATATTTAGGTATTAATATGTCTCGCTATCGCAGTAAAAGTAGGTTTTTACGTATGGATTTATTTTAATTCTACAACAATGGATGCTTTTTTAAGTGAATAAATACTGTTGGGGTCAAATAAGATGTTTACATTA